>OW679196.1:114641520-114709954 GCA_940337035.1 Agriotes lineatus | reverse complement strand
GCTCCGAAAAGTTCCCCTCCGCTGTCATAAAACCTCAAGGGACATCTGCTTGCTATTCGTGTAGGAGCATAATAGTATATTATGTTATTAGGAGCAAAAATTATACTTTATTTGGTGGGGCTGGACTGTTTATCTGCCGAACTTGCGAGGCACATAATTACAGCCGAGCCACATAAAGATACTTTTGTTCCGAATAACATATAGTATTTTTTCTTAAAACGTTTATAACAAATTATTTAAGAAATTTTAAGAAACCTGGAATTATTTTAAGGTAGAGGATTGGGTAGACTGATAAATGTAGGGTTCTTTGGAGAGCGTCACTATGACTACACTATAAACAACGTTGTGAACAAAATCCGAAAAAAAAATACTTTATCTCGTCAGCGGAGATAATAACTTTAACAGTTTATCATTATCAATCAAGCAGTATAATGTAACATTTTACTGACGTTTGAAGAAAATTTTCTTTACTTTAGTATTGTATATATTGTTCACCAGTTTGTGGTAATTGCCAAGGTCAGTCTTGCTTAAATGTAACACCCGATATAAATGACGTCGATACTTGCGAATCCACTGAAGATGTAGATCCATCACGTTTCCTGACTGAATCTATGGAAATAGAGAAGACAGCAGAAGAACAAGAGAAGACGAAGAAGATGATTAAGAGAAAAGCATACCGATTGAAATAGTCTGAAGATGAATATTAATAACTCCTGTTTCGAATCCAAAATTGATTAATGAACAAGTTCATAATAATTTTGTTTAAATAAACATTTTTCAAACAATAATAAACGTGGAATATGCCTACTGGAGACACCACATGAAAAAAAAGCGCACCTCGAAGGTGGTGTAGAAAAGAGTGCACGTTTCAACTCTGTAAATCGAATTATCTACAAAACAGTTACTTTTATGAATAAAAGTCATTATATCTTTATTGTTAGAAATTTCATAAGCTACAAATTTGATGATTAATATTTTTTTCTGTAAAAGTGACCGTTAACGAGATATTCACGAAATACCGTTTTGGTGACCTTTGCCCCCCCCCCCCCTTAAAATTTTTAGCGGCACTCGGATCGATGAGGACTTTTGACATTTGGTTTAGAACCACAATATCAAGGCTCATACCAAAATCCAGCTTTCCGGGATTTTTTCCGAAGTTTTGCTTTTATTTTGTCTAATTTCTCTGGACTATTATTTGATTAAAGTAGTTTAAGTCACATACGCGCGTGGTCACTAAAACGTCAACTGTCAAATAATACTTGTGAAACCTTGTTCGTTTTTTCGGCGTTTTATAACTACGTTTTCAGGTTATTATTTACGATTTCGCAATCTCAGCAGCTCTTATAAAATTTATTGGATTACTTCGAACGAGAGAAAGAGAATGGGAGTCATCTAATTCTATTGTCATGCGTATAAGAGGTAAATAAAACATAATTCATCTAATTATATTTGACATCCATCGTTTATTTGTAGAGGGCAGCGGAAGCTCTAGGCATTAGTGTTTCTACTGTGAAAAGAGTTAAGAGTCGTTCTAGTATGAATCCAGTTTTATGTAGCCCTGGCAAGAAAAGACCACATAAAAAGTTAAAATCTACTGATTTACCGGATTCGTCGAAAATGGTTATACGGGACACCATATACACGATGCATTCGGAAAAAAAGCACGTCACCATCGATTCTCTGAATACTGAAGTGAAAGAAAGTCATATTTTACTCAGTAACACCAGCTTAAATCCAGTTCTACATGATATCGGTTTTAAATTCAAGAAAGATGATAACCGTAGAGCGCTAACTGAAAAAGAAAATATTGCTTTTATGCGGCTCCAGTTTTTAATACGTTTCATGGAGAATCTAAATTTACCTCATCCACTGCAAATAGTCTTTATGGACGAAACGTGGATTTATTCTAAAGGAAATCCTGGAAAGTCCTGGCAAAATTAATATCGATGGTTAATTTCACATAGCAATTCTGGTTGCATAATTGAAACACAAAAATGAAATAAAGATTCACATAGGCCCAGAATTGGTATTTTGTGTATTGCAACATTAAGACACTGTTAGACATTAATAAATGCACAAGATACAGTTAGCAGTAACTATAATAAATTTGATTAGCAGAGGTTAGCATTAGATGAAACAGTATCGGCAGGGTTGCGTTTAACTCAATTTTCATTAATTGTGCTCGTTATGGCGGATGCACTTAATTTATGTGACTGACAGATTTGACATTGTAAAGTCAAGACAAGAATTGTGTATTTGATACAGAGATGTTCGAAGCGTTACGAAAGTTATATGCAGCGATAGTAGTTAATTATAATTTATGAGGCCAAAATCGGCAACGCAGCTGAAAGTTAAGGTGCAGTGTAAGACAGCATAGAATGCAGTTAGCATTGATAAGGCAGCCTACGATGGAGAAAAAACAATAGTGCAGTGCTAATTACAACTTATACGAAAAAAGCAAAATGTGAGTTTAAAAGTGCTTCGATTTGACATTTATCCAAAAACAATTTAGTTTATAAGGAAAACATTGTACAAAAAACTTACTTGAGAACAATTGCAATAGTTGCTAGGATACGAGATGTTCTTTTATTATTGTTGACAACCCAAGCCAAGTAAAAATAGGTGTGTATAAGAGCAGCTAGCAAATCTTGTTGAATTTTGATTATTAAAAGTTAATTATTTCAGTCCAAGTTGGGTTTTAATTTGTTCACTAGTCCACAGAGTGCATTTTTATAAACATTCATCGAGTTATAAAGTACCAGTTAAGAGGGAAGTGATCCAGAAGGTTCGGGCACTTGAAGCAGGAACCGGGAGCATTCCAGATTTATGTAATCGCTGCGGCGTCCCTAAAAAATGTATCTAGCGTACCAAGCCCACATTTGGAGATGGATTTGACCAGAAAGGGGAGTTTCCGAAGCTTCCAGAATTCTGCAACACTTAGAGCAAACATCGTACGAGGTCTAGAACGAGGTTTCAGGGGCAAGGATTCTTCCAGGGGGTAGTTATCGAGGTAGCTTCCCTTGGTAATGCAGAATTAGAAAAGTAAGCTGACCAGCGTTGGAAAAAATGGATTCTTCGTGTCCCTTCTAACGCCAGGAAAGAAAACAAAGCAGTTTAGCCATACTACGTCATTATAATTTGCATGGCTAATATTCACCTGAGGTGAATTTTTTGCTTGATGGCGGTTTGCGTTCATATTATGCAAATTTTCTGCGTTCAAACCATCTCTGTTTATGCCTTCAACAAAGGTTAAACTGTCAGATGCAGAGGAGTTGGGAATTTGCCACACTTGTCTAAAAATTATACTCAACAGTAAGAGTTATACTGAATGTTACAACCTAATCCTGCAGACTTTAGGATTTTCATAATAAGCTGGAGCAATTGTTTGAATTAGTTAGCAATGAATAGAATAGGAAAGGCAATAAACCATCTATTTTGCGAATAATTATTATAAACCATCATTTTAATAAGTCCTGAGACAGCACAATAGTTCTTATTGAAACACCTATTAATTTGTTGTGATTTTCCTACACTCTTTTTATTTATCTTTGTACACATTTGATTAGACGGTCATAACAGTAGATAGCAATAGTTTCCGTAGTATTTAAACTAAAGAAGCAGCTACAATTCATCGAAAGCCTAGATCTTGTATGGGAAGAGTTGATGTTGTTGTTCAAAAGTTGCGTAAGGCTCATCTTTCTATGTCCCGAAATAATTGTACATTGTTCTACATCGTATTATAAAAATCAGCTTCCACAAGACAAATCATTGTCAACAAGTATTAGAATAGAGTGGAAAAAGGAGATATTTCTGTTTTTCTGCATTTTGTAGTTCAAGTTCACTGGTCACAATCTTCAAAAATGAATAAAACATTTCCAGTAAATTTAAAGCAGAATATAGCATTATTCTTCCACAGTGACATTCCTGCAGAAACATAAATGTCAGTAATTGATCTCCCGCAAACCGACCTAGGACGTTTTAATCACTCACCTTCCACATAAACACTCAGGTAAATACATTTAGTATCGCATAAAAATAATCGTAAAGCCACTGCCTATAAAAGTATACGGTTTTATGTCAGCTAACGATAAGTAGCAACAGCAATTTCGAAACAGAAGACATTTTTGCTAATAAAATATTCTCAGAGAAAAACAATTTCTATAATGGGTAGATACTGGTAGAACACGTTTAAATCAATAGGCATTGTAGTATACAGGAAACGTTATTTTGAAAGAGTCGACAAATTATATTAGTAAAGATCGATTAATTACGTATTACAGAAAATGTTTATTAAAAATGAATTCTAAATTGCTCACCTATAAATATTTTTTTAACTTTCTAATCGTTTAATTCTGATAGTTTATTTTACCTATCAGTTCAAATGACAAATATTTTATGGTAAATCGAACAACCACTTAAATAAGAAAAAACTGTTTGAAGCTAAGATAAAAACGCATTTGTTTCACACCAAATCACTTGCCACCCTCCTCGAAAGAGAAAGCAAAGTACAAGAGTGTGCACTTCCAGCAGCACTATCGATAAATCTTAATAAGTTGTGGCTTCACTTAAATCCACAAATCAAGTGAAACGAACATAGAACAATAACTTTGAGAAACATTTTAGCAATTTGGAAAATCCTGCACTCTAGATTTCTCTATATTCTTCAATAACAGGAAATAGTTATCCTTTTTTCCTTGTTTTCCATAACAAAAGATAAAATACCTAGAACGATTCAAATTTCTTATAAAATCGCATTACTTTTGGTGAATTACTAACTATATAATTCAAAAGGTAGTTTTCTAATTTACACGTTTATAATTTTGTTTAGGTAGTTCGGCCTTTTCCCTCAGTTTAGCTTAACCTGAATTTTAAATGTACTTTTACGTTCCCATAACAAATTAATTCTACCCTTTTGTGGACTATTTTAATCCACTTTATCCGCCTTGGAACGGGATATTAAATGAAAGTAAAGCTTTGCAATATCCGGTGGCAGCATTATACAATGACTTGGGAAGCATCCGGATATGAAAATAGACGTTCTCATAATAACATGTTTGATAGCTGGTTTGTTTTCAATGAGAAATTGCCTTAAAATAAAAATGTTCTTCGTCAACTTTAGTCTCAGAGAATAGTTTTTTAAGTTCTTATACTTCTCATGAAGCTAAATGTAACATTAGCCTTTTGGGGCAATTATGATCTGCCATTTATCTATTACTTACAAATACACTCAAACCTGATGAGAAACGAAAAATATAGAAAGTACCCAAAGAATAGCGAAGTCAGATAAGAGTCTACTATTCCAAGTCGGAGTAATTTTGTCAAAAATGAGTTTGAACGTAAAACAAAGAAAAAAAGATCTCATAAATATATCCAGTATAGGTAGTTATGGGCCATCAAGCAGATTTTTCCAGCAGTTCTAATTCAGAAAAAGAAACGTTTAGGCTTTTTAAAAATTGTAACTATTTTATTTCCTACTAATCAATATACGGAATATTTCTATTTCTACAACAATAATCAAACTAATTGTTGTGTTATTTCTTTAATTTATTTATTTTGTTGGGTGGACACTCAGCATATTTTTATTTTATTTCTTTAAAGCAGAGACCCTAACATGTATTTTTCTAGTCAAATGCAGGCTTTCACGGCCGTTGTCCATAATGATAGGTTCTTCCGGGTTATGCCGTGGTCGTCGATTTGAACTTGATGTTTCACTGCTCATGCTGTCAGCTTCTTCAGAAGTTTTCTAAAGACTGATGTTGGTGCCTTTTGCTCCTGGTTATATACCGAGGAGTCGTTACGGTTGGCTGCTCATGTAGATCTTGTATGTTATTCGGATTTGTCGTTTTTCCGCTTGGTTGCTCACGTGAAACTTGTTTATGGATGGATTGGTTTTGCAGAGCTACCTTCCATGTGTTACTAAGGCGATAGCCGTCTTCTCGATTGAAATTGTTTGGATTTTAATAATTTCTAGGGATTCCCGAATAACACGAGGGAAGTATTTTTTAGTTCTGGCTAGTATGTTTACGGAGTCGTAATTTATTCTGTGGTCCCCTGGTCCTAATAAGTGTTCTGCGATGGCTGATTTTTGTATGTTTCCAAGTCGTGTGTGGCTCTGGTGTTCTTTTATTCGACATTGAATGCTTCTTCTCGTTTGTCCGATGTAAGATTTGCCACAGGTACATTGGAGCTGGTAAACGCCTTCTGTCTGTAGTCTGGGCAAAGAATCTTTGTTGGAGGGGATCAATTGTTCGACCTGTCTTATTCTACCATAGCGGACTCCAATGTTCTTTTTATCTAATACTTTTCTTATTCCGTCGGTTACTCCGACGATGAAAGGAAGGCAGGCGTAATTAATAGGTTTAAGTTTAGGTTCTTTCGGTTTTATGGTATATTGGCACGCTTTCTTAATGTCTCGTCGACTGTAGCCACTCCTGAGTAAGGCTTCTTTCACATGGCTCAATTCCTGTGGTTTACTGTCCTCGTCACAGATAGCGTTGGCCCGATGAATAAGAGTCTTGATCAACGATCGCTTTTGTTGGGGATGATGATGAGACGAAGCATGCAGATAGCGGTCGGTGTGAGTCTTCTTTCGATATACTGTATGGCTTAATCTGTTGTTAGCGGTTTGTTTCACTAACACGTCCAGGAAGGGTAGGCGTCTATTTTCTTCAGTTTCCATAGTGAATCTTATTTTGGCATGGTGGTTGTTTAAGTGTGCCAAGAAAGCTTCAAGAACTGCTTTTCCCTGGGGCCATATAACGAAAGTGTCGTCGACGTAGCGAAACCAGCATGTAGGTTTGAGATGGCTGGACTGAATAGCTTCATCTTCAAAGGCTTCCATAAATATGTTAGCAATGACTGGAGATAACGGGAATCCCATAACAGCTCCTTCTTTTTGCTCGTAGTATATTCCTTCTCAAAGAAAGTAGGTCGTCGTGAGGCACATCCTTACTAACTCTGGAATGTCTTCTCGAAGTCCTTGAGGAACGAAGCATTGTTGTATAACATTTACTGAATCTTCTACTGGTACGTTGGTGAACAGGGATTCCACATCGAAACTGACCAACATGTCCTGGTCCGTTACTTCCAACTCAGCCAATATTTCCACGACATGCTCAGAGTTCTTCACGTAGGATTCTGTTTTGTCTACGTATGGTTGTAATACGTTAGCGAGGTATCTGGCTAGTTAATACGTAGGAGATTCGCAAGTGCTAACAATTGGCCTGACTGGAACGTCTGGTTTGTGGATCTTCGGAAGTCCGTAAAGTCTGGGCGGTCTAGTATCGCTAGGCAGTAGTCGTCGATGTTCCGACTCTGGTAATAATGAGCTTTTGATAGCTCC
This sequence comes from Agriotes lineatus, assembly GCA_940337035.1. Taxonomy (NCBI): domain Eukaryota; kingdom Metazoa; phylum Arthropoda; class Insecta; order Coleoptera; family Elateridae; genus Agriotes; species Agriotes lineatus. The sequence goes on along the minus strand of OW679196.1, from coordinate 114,702,612 downwards.
TCTAACCTGGCTTTCTATCCTCAATGTGGGGTCCTTCTTCAGTGTTACGTACTGTTCATCGTTCAGTAGTGATTGAATTTTGTTCCGGTAGTCCTTTCTATTCATCACTACAGTGGCATTTCCTTTGTCAGCGCGTAGAACTACAATGCTATTTGGCCAACATGGCCGTCAAATTTGGCCAAATAGCTAATAAAATTATTGTAAATCAAATTTTAAATGTGCTAGTAATTTTTAATGTGTAACTGACTAGATGTATGACTAAGTGTATTTATATCATGTGCAGCCCAGGTCTGTAATCTTGGTGGCCTACTGCCCCTATTTATGAATTTGTTCAAATTTGAATATCTTCACATGCTTTTAATAAAACATGTGTTTTGGTCCACAAGGTGTTAGCTTTTGATAATGTTTTAAAATAAAAAACGAAACGTCAGGCGAAACATACAAGTGGTTTTAATTCAATCTAACCATTAAAGCTTGGTACCTGTGCGTAGCACTGAGATTGGAGTTTTTCCAAACCCTATCCCAGTCAAGAAATAACATTTTACTGTGTATGTAACCACACAAGCTGTGAGAGGGACTATCTTTATATATATATATATATACCTGGCATCAAAGCGTGAAAATTTTAGACAAATATATACAGGGTGAGCACCTAAAAACGATATTATTTTTTTTTACTTTTGCGTTAATTTTGAAATAGAAGGAAGTAATAATTTTCACATAAGTCATGCTTTACACTTGCCGAAAATATGACTCAACATATATAGGATAATGTGACAAAAGAGTGGAAACGTTTCAACAGTAAGACCGTTCTGATAAATAGAGGCGCGCGCCGCAATCATTTCAATCAGGCTGGATGGCGCAGTTCGACTTATCGATGCGGTTACGATCGCTACGCAGATGCGGTTACGATCGCTACGCGGATGCGGCGGGTTAAAACCCCAGCGGAATACATTTTTTCTTTAAATTTTCAAATTGATCTAATTGGTGTGAGGAAAGTTCGGTGTAAACCCATTTACAGATTTTCCGGACTTACTTTTGCATTTAGATTTCTTCCCTCACAACAGTGATTTGTTGGTACCACTCCACTGCTCTCTCTATCCAAAATTACGTCTTGGAAAACTAAAGGGACATTGCCAAAATTAACAACTTGTTATGCTAAATTTGTGAAAACCTGTAAGTTTTATTTGAAATTCGGTAGTTTTGTCAACTAGTTTTATATTATTATTTAGAGGCTTTTATTGTTGCGTTAAATTGTAAACACGTAGGCATCCAAGTTTTGGAGTAATAAAAAGCGTAATGAAATTTATGGATTATTATTATCATCTATACAATTAGTTAAGCCAGTTTAGGAATTAACGCCGTCAATTCGCTGTGTACAGACAAAAGTTAGCGCGGGGGAACTGTAGTCTGTAGTCAGGCAGTTTTTATTAAGCAAAGGTGAAACATTTGCTTGCTTGATGTTTACCATAACGATAGGAAAAGTCATTAGAGACTCCATGGTACAACTTCCTGACACAATATTTAATAAATCCACCCAAATGAGCGGACGTAGCGTAAACCGGTACCCCACGCAGTTCGGTATCCAACGTCCTCTAGAAATAGTATTATAATGTGGGGCTCCAAGAGTATACAAAGGGAATCCCCGCAGTCATTTCAAAACACTTGAGTCTTGAGACCTGAACCCGTTCCTGATCACCAGGTCTCCTCGGGCGCCTGGCCCCCGCTTTCCTGATTCTCCCCCACCCCGGTCCGTTTGCATGGGTCGCCCCCGATCTTGCAAGAAACCTCATTTAAATTCGGGCACCAGCTGATCTGCGCTCTTACTTGCTAGCACAGGTCAGCTCCGATCTTGCTAGAAACCTCGTTTAATTCCGGCACCAGTCGATTACCATTATTATCATAACCTTAAACCCGGCTTACCTACATGCAAAGTGAGATCTCCAGGTCGGCATAATCCAGGAGCCTGCAGTGAGTCCATACCGACCGAAAACCTAGAGCCAAAAGCTGGACTTTGTAAAAAGTAAAAAGTCCAGTTTATATTATTCCGAATGGTCCAAACTTATTCACAAAGGACATACCACGTCCATCTAGGCTTTATGCACTAGCCATAAACATCACCGACACCGTAAAACACTTTATTAAATTGAATTTGTCCGCCCCCAAAATCATAACAACCCCAAGCCGTCTTATTGATGGCATAAATATAGCCTGTTTCAGATCCGCTTCAAGTCCGGCGGAGTTACCTCATTCAAATCGACTTGCACTCAGTTCTAATTCATTCGAATTTCCTTTAAGATGGTCCAGGCGCAGCAACTGAGCCGAACTAAGGTGCTCAGGTTGCAGTTCGGTCAGCGGACACAGAACGCAAAAGACCAGACGGAAATTTATTTTATATTTATGTACAGAACATTTTCTTAATTACGAACTATTTTGTATATATCTAAACACATTATACGAGTTACTTTTCTTTACATTGTGTTATCTTCGTAATTATACACTTGAGTATAACAAACTCATGGGCATTTAAAGTTTACTCGAAGCAACCAGTTTGAAACTAAATGTATCGAATTTTGGTTAAGTTTAAAATAAGTCACCTTTGCAGGGATTTTCGGAGTTTCGGAAATAGGCCAGGTACCTTCCACAGATGACACTGATGAAATTGGAAGGTCGCTTGCAGCTGCCAAGGAATAAACATCGGGAAAGCCCGCAGATCAATGAGCCTGTAAGCGAATGAGAGCAAGACAAAACATGTGATACATCAAACGTTAGAGCAAAATGTAACCATCGGGGACTAGAACATGGTGTTGGTACCTGAATTCGTATACGTAGGCTGTAAAGCCACTAGTCAAAACGACATGAGGGAGGAAATCACAAAAAGACTAGTCTCAACAAACAACCTTCCCGAGACAGCAACAGTATACTAGAGGCGGCGAATGAGTCTTTAGAAACTAGAACGGTGGATAGAAATACCAATAGAAAAATTCCCCGGTTCTGCGACGAGATAAAAATACTAGCAAACACAAAAAAGAAAGCATATCTATCTTACAAATCGAAGAAAACTGAAGAACCAAATTTCTGAGAGGAATAGGTATACAAAGAATTTGAAAAGGGATTTCTACGGATCGCAGAAACAAATATGGAAACTGCTAAGAAATCAAAAAAAGGAAACTCAGGAGTACGTAACACCAAAGCAGAAAATAAATAAATGAGGCATGGATCAATCATTTCACACAATTGTATTCTACCACTACTATTCGGAATAATGACAACAAACAAATCTTGACAATCGTAGAAGCCAATGAAGATGAAATCAAGGGCGCTATTAAAAGTCTAAAAACCTCAAAGTGTACCGGAGAGGACAACATCACAAATGAGATGTTAAAATACGGTGGTAGTGCTTTCACAACAGAAGTAATAAATCTAATTCAACATATATTTGTCGAAGCAAGGGTCCCTAGTGACTGGAAAACAAGTATTACCATTCCACTTTTCAAGAAAGGGGATAAACAGAAACCACTTAATTACAAAGGAATAAACCTTTTAAATACCGTACTAAAACTAACCACCAAAGTGATTGCATAGAAATTGTTACAACTCATTCCATTATGTCACGAACAGCAGGAGTTCAGAAAAGGTCGCTTTTGTACAAACGCTATATTTATTATTAGGCAGATAATTGAGAAATCTTTGAAATACAATAAAATAGCTTTTTTTTGTTTTGTAGATATCGAAAAAGCTTTTGATGGTATACACTTAGAAGACGTACTAGATCTGTTAAACAGCCTGATAGCTTAATGCAATCAATAAAAGATATTTATACCAACAACAAAACAAAAATAAAAGTAAATCACGCAGTAACCAAAGAGATGCCAGTGAATAAAGGAATTCGTTAAGGCGACTCATTGAGTCCTCTGTTATTTAATATCATAATAAACGAAATTGCAAAAAATCTACGCAACAAAGATGGTTACAAAATGGGGTGTAATAATTTTAACATAATGTTATTTGCTACACGGAGAATTTACTGTGCACAAAAAATAATTAAATAATTTACAACACGACGGTGCAGGAATTGTCTCGTAGCGTAGCAAATTTTCGCCAGCTAGTTCTTGGGCAGAATGGGGGGAAGGGGGGTGCCCGGACGAACCACTGGTTCAAGACGGTCCAAACCAGAAAACCTACAGGTGTCCGTGTAAATTCCTAAACCACTTAGCTGTTTCATAAAAATAATAAAAGACAGAAAACACCATAGCGTGATATAAAATAATTATTTATTTACAGTATGGACACATACAAACTCTGTACCATACTCGAAGAAGGCAAAACAAATCTGTGATAGAATTTTTGTTTGTAAATGGAATAGTAGATTTAATTTTAGTTTTACTTGTATAATGTACAAGGTTTTAGCGTTAATAAATTTGAAGTGAAAAACAAAACTCTACGATTTTAACTCACTATTCGCTCGAGTACACGTATCTCAACTATGAGGATATAGTGACTTAAAAACAAAGTACTACGATAACCATAAACGGGAGTTCTCATCAAATCGCTTCAACAATCAATTAATTTATATAAACGCGACCTATTCGAATGGTACCATTGCGCCTAAAGAGTTTTTACACTTAAAACTGTGTATTTTCAGCGCTAAAAAGAAGTTGTTTTCAATATTTAATCTCCCGGTAAATCCTCGTAAAAGATAATTAAATTTTAAAAATGTTGAACCACTTGAACGCTACCAATATGCTAAAAGGCAGAATAGCCAACCGAGAAAATATTAAATACTTATAAATTGAAAATCACCTGTTTCGCATAAATAATTGAACGAGGTGAACAACGGAGTTACACAGCATTTTTTAATTTCTTGGCACAACAGGTTAGGAATATCACCAACATAAAAAATAGGCACAACGCATAAAATTTCATTGCAACAGCACGAACGGTATTTTTAGTTTGAGCGATGAAATTTATAAATCGCTAGCAGATACCTGGTGATGCACAGCAGCACAGCTTCGTCAGAGTAGCTATGCAGGGCAGGTACACTTCTTTATCTATTGCACGGGGGAATGACCATGTGGTCAAAACTTCGGAGAGCTGACACACTGGAGAAAAGTCGTGTATTCGCAGGCTACCACATGAGTTGAGGATGGTCAGAACTGCGTGGGGGTTGGTCCTCCAAGTGCTTTAGCAAGAGATATCAATGTCCCCTACAATGGGAGCACATGCAGAATTGGGTACGAATAACACGGAAACACACAAAGGAGGCCTAAAATAACACAATATTCGAATTCGCTGTTCACACGGAACTACAAAAAACATACCAGAGTTGCAAAGTAGCTTGGAGTGAGTAATCTTGCAGAAATATATTATTATTCCAAAATAACTGGCTTCATTCTAGCAATTTCGCACAGCATTTCCTAAGGCTGATCAACAGAATTCACCAAGCGTGATTTTCAATCACCATGGAAACTACCAAATTAAATTTCAGTAGTATCCTATGACTAGTTGGTGGCACTGTAAATCTAAGTCAAATTCGAGGTTAGCAGATTAGTTTTTCCGTCACTCTGTGTCAAAACCTAAACTGATTACCTCAAATTTGACATAGACTTACAGTGCCACTAACATATTATTATAATGAAGCGTCAAATTAAGTAGTCAGAAAAATGGCTAATTTATTTAAGAACTTATCTTCCCGAACTCACCGCGGCCAGCGATAGACCCTTATAATTTTGACAAATAATATCCCTCAAGTGCGTTGCCTTTAATAAATATCCCTCGGCTTCGCCTCGGTTTATTTCTAGGCAAGCACTTTCGGGTTGTTATTTGTCAAAATTATTGCGGGTGATTATCACTGCCTTTGGTAAATTATACCTGATAAATTCTTACATACATAACAGACCAATCCAATTAGATAATTTTTAATCACGTGAGTCAGTTTGACAAATCAGATCACACTTGAAGTGAAAACGACTCTAGGGTGATTTTCAATTACCATGGAAACTGCCTAATTAAAATTCAGTAGTATCCTATGACAAATTGGTGGCATTGTAAATCTAAGTCAAATTCGAGGTTAGCTGGTAAGGTTTTGCGTCAGTCTGTGTCACAACTGACGCAAAACTTAACCTGATAACCTCGAATTTGACATAGACTTACAGTGCCACCAACATATTATTATAATGAAGTGTCAAATTAATTTGTTAGAAAAATGGCTTCTCGCTTCGGTAAAAATTAGTAATTTATTTAAGAACTTATCTTCCCGAATTCACCGTAGCCAGTGATAAATCTTTATAATTTTGACAAACAATATCCATCATGTACGTTACCTTTAAGAAATAACCGTCAGCTTCGCCTTGGGTTATTTCTAGGAAACGCACTTTCGGGTTGTTATTTCTCAAAATTATTGCGGGTGATTATCACTGCCCTTGGTAAATTATACCTGAAAATGGCCCGTCGCAAAGCGCTGTCGCAAGACCTACGAAATGTTATTATTAATTTATCAATGGATGGAAATGCATCGTATTGCATTGCACAGGAATTAAATTTATGGCGTTTTACAGTACGCGATATTGTAGTAGATATTAACGATACAAGTTTGATTATGAGCATCTGAACGACACGAGGTTGATTGCCAAAAACGAGGCGGTGAGCCGAGTTTTGCGGCAATCAAACGAGTCTTGTTAAGAGCCATGAGCAAACGTGTATTGTTAAATATTTTATCTTCATCAATAAATTCTGGTTCAACGTATTTCTTTATAAGAGAGAGCGGTAACATTCATTGCCGCACTCAGTGCGGTAATATCCGTTGCCGCACTCAGTGCGGTAATGAAGCTCTTAATGATACTAAAATTAATTTGGTTAAGAGTCTATAACAACACTGATGAAGATAAAATTATATTTAACAGCATGTTCTATAGCAACAATAGAACATATAACAGATAATCTTCAGTGACTGATGCTGAACTTAGAATTTTAGGACGCATAGTAAAGAAAAATCGTCGTGCTAATTACAGGGCTCTAGCTGTTATTTGGAATGAAGTAACTGGAAAAAATATTCCAAGCCAACATGTTTGAGAGCTATGCAAAAATATGGGTTTAAATTTTATAAGGTAAGTTTTTATTTGTCACCTTAATTTCATTCTAAAGTTGCGTTTCATTTCTTATTATTAGGCAAAGCAAACCCTTTACTGACAGGAAAACAAAAGAAGAACAGGTTAATGTGGACCAAACCTCACAAACTCTTGACAAAAGAACAATAGGACAAGGTAATATGGAGTGACGAATCCAGGTTTGAGCTTTGTGTGGGGGATTTGCGAAGTAGGGTGATTCGGAAAAAAATATAAACTTACCAGCCAGATTGCCTTAAAAAGGTGAAGCTTCTATTATGGTATGGGGATACATGTCTCCTTCTACCGTTGGTAGACTTCACTTTGCGGAAGGCATTATCAATGCTAGTAAATACATTGACATTTTAAATCATCATCTTTTGCCTACCATTGATAAATTGCATTCTAATGGGGACAACTATATTTTCCAACAAGATGGCATCCCTTTCACACTGCAAGGAAAGTGAAGTTCTGGATGAATGAAAATGATATTAGGTTACTAGACTGGACTTCTAGTAGCCCCGGTATGTCTCCAATTGAGACTTTATGGAATCGCAGGTAAGAAATCTCAGAAATCACTCAGTACGAACTATTAACTGAGTTAAAACTGAAAATACAGGAAATATGGCATTCGTTCACTCGGAAAGAATCTGAACATTTAGTAAACACCATGCCAATACACATTGATGCCGTTTTAAAGAATAGAGGCGATGTTACGCAGTGGTGATTTTATTTTAAAATTTTTATGATTTTTACGTAAAGTCTGAATTATTTCTTTTTCAATAGTTATATAGCATTTAAATTTAAGTATTTTGCCTAATAAGGTGTTAAATTAATTTTATTCTTGTTGTAGTTTACAAATTTGACGTTTCTGAAATTTGTTGAAATTCTGTTTCAACGCGATAATAAATTACAGGTGGACGCTAGAGAAAGCAAACTAGAAAAGGGAGTGATTAAGTAAATGTCTTAACATATATGTTAAATGTATAGACTAAAAATAACAACGCTACAACTAAAGTTCGTAACAAATAATTCCTGGAGCGAATAATTTATTACGGTTGCCTTGGAAATCTGTCTACATTTAGTGCTCCCAAATGAAAGGGTTACAGAAATTTAAAGAAGCAAACCTTTACACCCCTTTTTTACGCCTTTCACCTTTGATATAGATCTTTGCGGTTATTTTGTTTTCTTGTAATTTTCTTATCTGAGTTGTCCAAGCCCTTCTAGGCTTGTATACATGTTTTTGTTTTAATTAAAGTTTACACGCGTTGCACGATCGTGCGACACAAAGTTAAAATTAAACCCGAAGAAGTTTGCCGGAATATTTACTGGCGCACCTCCGCCGATTTATCAGTTTTGGATCTTCTTCCCTGTTTTCCGCCCATATTCCCGTCAATATCACGCAAAACGTAGCAGTGCACATTTTCGCTAAGCCTAATTTACGAGAACAGTTAAACCTTTCTCCATTTATTATTTGATTAATGTTGATTAGTAATCTTTTGCTATATTACAGAAGCCTGTATCCCTTTGGCCGTAACTTCCGGAGGCAGCATCCATGCGAATGTATTTCTCCTTCCTGGGCCGTAGCCAGTGGGATGACAAGAAGATTAACTTCCTGTAGGAACATTGAGCCTTACATATCCAACTGCAATAGATACTTTTTTATTGTAAGGATTAGCAAACGAATTAGGTATCGTTTGGTGGGAAATTAACGTTATGATGCTGCTCACATCAAATCTTTTTGTCGACTTCTACAAACAAGCAAACATATTACTATTGTTATCTCTTTTGTTATACTGTTATTATTAACACGATTAGAGTACAATAATACGATTTTCTACTAAAATGCGTTTTTTGTTTTATCGGTAGTAAAGCCAGTAATGCAACATGCAAGTGCATATAGTATTTATTTTTAATTTTAAATCCAGTCAGTTTCAAAGCATATTAATAGTAATTTACGATACAAGTGCGTAAAGCTACTCTTTAGGCACGACTGGGGTAGAGTTAAAACGCGAGTGAGCGAGCGTTTTAAGCCCCACTAGTGACTAAAGATGCTTTACGCATGTGTATCGTATAATATTTTATCTACGATAGAATCTAAAAAATACGGTAAATATAAAAAATATTTTACATGTAAATTAGAATTACTAGCAACCGGTTCTAATTTTGAGTGTTTTACAAATTTTAAAACACGTTGCTACTAACTACGTGCCTAAAGAAATTTTTTAAGCACCTTTCTATTAACGACGTAAACTAATGAAAACATATTATTAAACAGTGGTTTTACAAACTTAAAACTGCTAACTAAAAGGCAATTTTACACACTATCGTAAATAAAAGAACAATTTTATATTTAAATGGTGGTAGTTGAGATAGTAACAGGGTTACTATGAGTGGATAATGTTTACTTGAGAAAGACTTGAAAATTTTGAAATCACTCTGAAGGTTAAATTCCAGATCAGTTGTGAATGAATAATAATTTTAATGTTATACACAGTGGCAAAATAGCTTTCCCGGCTGTAATATTTGATATAGTAATATAAAATTATTATGATTCAAATAGAAGTCAACATGAGTTATACTATTCTATCGTATATACAATAGAGCGCACCATTCATTCAACGTAGAATCCGTGAATGAGTGATTGTTTTTGAGCAATGCAATGGTTACTATTATGAGACTACAAATATTTTAAAGAAGTTCTACAACGCACTTCTGGAGCAGAGCCAACCAGTAAGTTAACCAGAGGGATGTTCCACAGAGGAGAACATATTTGAACCTCTGCAAGAAGCAAAAGTCAGTGAACATTTTATTGAGATTTCAATGTGTGTTTTCATCAATTTTATTTAATATAAAATGTAGAAACTAACATTTTGGATTCATTTAGATAGCTTATACTTTTAATAAATAATGTACAGTCGTGTGCCAATAAATCTGGGACAGTGTTTTTTCACATGCAGATTCAGTTAAGAATTGAAGAATATCTCCATGGATTTCCTGCTATCAGAAAGAGTTACATTAAACTTTAACAGGTACTGAAACCCGTAACTCTCTCTGATAAGAAAAAATCCATGGAAATATTCTTCAAATTCTTAACTGAATCTGCATGTGAAAAAAGCACTGTCCCAGATTTATTTGCACACGACTGTACATTTTGAAATATTTGGATCAAGACATTAAAATTTAATGTTAACGTTTATTTCATTTTTAATAGAAGCCGGGTAGCGTAGTTGGGTAGCGAGGGAGCCGGAAATTTTTCCGTAGCCTTGGCGATTGAATCGGGCTCGGTTAGACCATTCACAGTTGCGCACCAAATTAACTGTGCTCTACTCAGATCCACAGACCTAAGAGATAGAGTAACAAGGTCAACACATCAACATGACACACACTTCACACAATGGTTGCTGTGCAAGCACAAAAGGCGCGCTCCAATTTTTAATCCCGAATCCGGAGCAAGTTGAACATTGTACAGCCAGATGCAAGCACATAACGCCTCAGCCTCTACACCGCAAGGTAAAACGAGGTTAACGGTAATACATACATTTTATTTTCAATTGTAGGTGTCAAGTCAAATGGAAATAATTTGTCAGATAAAAAGACGATTTGTAAAGTATTTGAATTAAATAAATATTCTCCATCAATAATATTATACTAGTTATAATTACGATCAGCAAATAGTAAAGTTCATAGAAGGAAGAAATCTTAATGAAAACATACCTATTTGTCTGAGAAAGAAGTATCTCATTTGTTTTAAGCTGTAGCTAATCGTGATTGGATGTAAATGTCAAATAATCAATTGTAATAAACAGTAACTAACAAAGTTAGTTCAGTTTATAACAAAGGTAAGTCAATTTACTATTTTGATATAACATCAATATAATTTGTCATATACACCAAAATCAAGGTATATTACAAGCCCACGACTGTCCACAGCTAGCTCGTGGAAGGGTGTGGTTTACGTTACTCGTCCGAAGTCCAATTCTGTCTTAGAACACTAGAAATTCTGATGTAATTCCAGAAGCCACAATGTAACTCAATCCTTAACTGGATCAATCTACTTCGTTCACGGCCAAGACAGCGGATCGGGTACTACTTATGTGGAGGTTTAACTATTTGTTAGCTGAAGATCTAATTGGTTTCGCTACTGAAGTGTAACTTTAACTTACAATCGCCACTCAATAATTAAACACAATTTTCGGATTCAACTAGCCTGAAGGGACCGTTTTCTTGCTGCTTAAATAACTGCCACATTTACTCAAAGACACCCACATATGTAACTTACAATTGAGATTTATTAAGCTTTTAAATGGCTGGAATTGCAAAGCAGATAATATACAATGTAAATACAAACACGCAACGCATAAATCAATTTAGAAAATTTAAAATTCAAGTAAACAACACAGCAAAAGTATATCAAATGGCGAAAACCAGCCTGTAAATAGTTAGAAGAGATGAGCTTGACTCAAAATAGTAAACCTCAAGTGAACAGCATCAAGCTACCTTCGTATAAAGCAAAGAAATCTCATTAAACGTCGACAAATAGAATACATAGGTCACACATATAGAAAGGAAGGAAATAACAAAAAAACATGCTATGGGGACAAACCATGATAGTTGTTAATTTAGTGAACAAACCTTAATTTAAGTACGTCCCTAAGATTATTTACATTTTGGCAAACGTTTCAGTATATAACTACAGATGAGCACCTTCAAAATTGAAAAAAAATTGCCATTAAAAGGGCATGCAGCAAAGGGTTGATGTCACCCAAATTCAGCTTTGGCAATCATAGGAGATCCATGTTACAGCTGATTTTTAATCTGAAAATTCTGAAAACTTATACAGTGTGGTCGTGAGAGATAAAGTACAACTCCATCAAGCTTCCCCCCCCCCCGCGTTTATAGATTATACAACTGTTTGAAATCCGCTAAAACATAGACATGTTTAGATTAGCGATATTTACATCCGGATTCGTTTTCGTAAAACAATAGTTTGCAGCCAACTAAAATAATCGACACGAGACTAACCGCTTACACTTTTAATAGCGACCGACACCTACGAACGGCCCGGGGCAAAGTTTTTTACTCACAACTTTATGCTTGTTCTCTTAGGTAGCCGGAACACAAGTCTTTGATCAACTTCTGTGCAACTAACAATGTTTTTCGCGCTCTATTCGGCACTGTAATCTGTATTACAACCTACACAAATTAATTAATCGAGATCACTCAAATTTAGGAGCCACCTCGATCGAGAATAGGCGCTCGAGATGCCGGATCGCAATTCACGTTTTAACTGAATTTTCGGCAGCTAATCTCTATGCTCTGCGGTCAAGCTCGGCTCACCTGTATCCTACTTTACATCCGTCTGCAGCTTTGCGCTTTTTCAGCTCTTTTTATTCCACAACTCGTCCTGCAGCTCTGTAAATTGCTATAAGGGCGTGCTTCCGGTTACTGCTCGGCGACGAGAAATCAGAACACGGATTTTTTTATCGACATATTTCAACTGTAATCATCTAAAGGCATTATAAAGCACATAGCGTTTAGCCAAACTGGCGACAGGTTAATCAAAACATGAGAGATGCACGAAATGAAATAGAACGTAAATCAGCACTCGTTAAAATTCGTCTGCACAGGAATGTGCACATTAGCTTGCATCGTCAAATTAAATTTTTTTTTACATTGTAAACAATTTTCTTGAATAACATTTTTTCTTAACATGAACGGTTAAAGTACTGGTTGGGCTCTAGACGGATCTCACTCTCAAAAAAGTATGTAAAGGTAAGACAAAGAAGAATAGATGTTAAAACATCTGGTGTGATACGCGGACACAACTTCCTTTTGCAGTGATTTTATAATTAGCCAGAAATTTGTTTTTTAATTTATAAGCATTTGCCAAATTTTTCAAAAATTGCAAATTCTACAGAAACCGTGCAAAATAGAGTTAGTTGGAAAGACAAACTTTTTGTAAAATTTTAAGCAGAATTCAAAAATGTAATTAGTGATGGGCATAACCGGACAATTTTCATAACCGAATTATTTGCATTCGAATAATATTAATAACCGAATGATTATTTGAATAATCATTCGAATAAATTTTGGCTCTCGATTCGTTTCGATTAAGTCAGCCGGTTTGCCGGTTGGCGGTTCACCGTCATCCGCATCGACATCGTAACTTGCAGATAGCAGAGGAACCAAAACATAATATGTACGGTCGGCGCCTTAGAAATCGGGACACGTAATTTCTTCTAGTCTTTTGAGTATTCTTGCTCCGGTTACTTCATTAATGTGAGATAGCATTTCTTAATTGACAAACAATAAACGATCTGACGTAACAATTAAAACCATAATAACTGTAAAAACCCAGTTTATACACTTAAAAAATACATGCAAAATATATCATAATAGTGTGTAGTGCCCGATTTCTAAGGCGCCGACCGTACATTATGTGTTATGTATTGGAAATTGAGAGGTATTTATTAAGGAGTGTCGAAAGAAAGAAATATGCGGGACTGCTTGCTAATCGCAATATAAAACCGTGGTAAAACGTTTATCTTTATCAATCGGGGGGGTTAAAGGCGCCGCCTCTTGTTTTGAACCTTTGGAGATGTAAGCAAATAAAAAATTGTTTTATAGCTTGATGCGTTTGCAGTTTTTAGGCGTTCAGGATTCAGGTCCCCAGTATTTGATAATTTGATATTTTTTTATGATAGGAGGTAGGTACGCGATAACCAAATAGTGTTTTCAGTACAACCTGCTTTGTTTATGAGTTATGACGTATTTATATTTACAGAATTTTGAGCACTGCGTAGGTCGCTAAGATATGGCACGTAGTACCTTTGAATAGAGGTTTTATATTCAAAGCGTAGTACGTATCAGCATGAGGTTATTTTTCATTCGAATACTTGGGACGAAAACCGAGTTACATAGGTTATTTCAATAACCGGATAACCCGTTATTTTTCATTCGAATAAGACCATCACTAAATGTAATACTATACCGGATGTTTCATTTAAAATAAGAGTTAATAAAAAAGAAGGAACAAAAGAAACCCATTTTAGAGGTATTAAACTGCAAAATTACCTATCTCACATCAGTACACATTAAAAATGTAATAAAAATGTAAAGTGTAAAATGGTTGGTGCCTAAAAAACTAGAAGAGTAAACACCACACTTCCGGTTATGCCATTTACTTCAAAGGCTTGCTGCCGCATCTAGATACTACACTAAACTTATATATGAAGTTTCAACGTCATACCTCTTTTCGTTTTTGAGATATTCTGTTGACACACAGACTAACAGACTGACAGACAGACAGACCAATGAACAAAATTATGTTTTTTTTGGGTTCAGAGGACTCTGAAACCTGAACATCTGTTGAAAACTCAATTTTGAATGTTTGGGGTGTATCTAATACTTCCTTTATTATAAAAGGAAGTAATGAACTTTAATACGTAGAAGAAAATCCAAAAACAAGTGAACGACCACTTTAAAGTTTGATTTTTTTTTAAATAAATATTACGTCCTAGGATACACATGAACCCCAGTCTGTCTGTTCAAGGTTAATTAAACACTTAATTTATTATTAAGAAAAGACCAACAACAAACTTTGAGATAGGCAAAGCTTATTTTAGAAGGAAATATAGATAGCAAGCAATGCAATATAATAGAAGAGATGTAAAAACCTAAGTTAATGAGAATATCCTCAACGTATGGAGAAATCACGTTTACAGGACAAGTGGAAGAAAAACACACAGCAAGCCAAAAAACGAGATAAATCGATAATGTCAAATTAATATTGTTTAAAGAAACATGATATAAGTAACTGGAAAAATTAAAAAGAATAGACAGTAACAGTCAATGGTGCAAAGAAACTATAAAATAAAGCATAAAATACATTAATCCAACAAGAGTAAGCTTTAATTGGGAACTTCATATACAGAAATGAAGCAAAACCACATCAAAATTATCGCAAAAAATAGATAGCGATAGTGGACTGCAAGAGGGAACTACAAAACCAAGATCAAGGAAAAACAGTAACCTAAGTATTGAGTTGGTTCGAAATGACACGATATGTTAAGTAAATCTTGAAACGAATATAAAGAGACAAGCTCAAAAATAACAAGGAAAAATTTGAATTGTGTTAGTTATAAGGCACCGATAATCGGATCCGCCAGATAGCGGAATTTAGTATAGTGTATAAAGCGTCTGCTTACAAATCGGATTTCCTCTGAAAGAACGAGTTAGAATTCCACTGGCTGCATTGTTTTTTAAATTGTTGTAATTACTGTTTCCTTTTACAGTTGCAATGGTTAATACTATGCTAATGCAGCACCAAGGTATTTTTTACGAATTTTTACATAATTTTGGTCACCTTTCAACCGTAATTTGATATAACCATAGTTGTTTCTTCCTGCAGTGCGCTCTCTTTACTAAAGACGTTAAAAAGTGTTCTGTAACTTTTCCACTTACAATTTAATTTTAAAAATGCAAATTTTTTTTAAGGTAAGGTCACGTGTATGGTGGATTTAAAAGCTAGTATCTATTATTTATAGACCTTACCTTTTATAACGATATCCCAATTAACAAACTACGAGTGTATGATGTTCTGCAGGAAACATGAATCCGCCAAACACTTATAGAAACAATACAAACCTACAACGCTTGAATAACAAAACAAACTGTTTTTTTTTTTACTTTTGTACGACGTAATCATAAAATGTTACTTAATATGTATCTTCAAAGCCAGGCTATAAAATGCTGCCATGGCAATAGTGTATTTTTTTGCCTTCGGGTGATTGTTGCTCTCGCTTAGTTAAATATAATCAAAGGCTTCTCCTTTCGCAAATTATTCCGACATACATTTTGCTGTAGAGCTGGTTATGTAACTACAAACTGTTTCAAGTTCTTTATGCTTTCTTTCTAATAAAACGTATGTTTAACGTTACATTCAATTAAAATATTCTATATTTTGTTTACTGTTGTCATTGAACAAGGAGCAAGGAGTGTGGTAGACGGCATTGTCGAACCCTTGCCGTTTGGAAGTAAATATTATTCTATTCTATTCTGTTCTGTTTTTTTTCTGTTTATTTTAAAAATTTTAATTTTTTGTTTCAAAATAAGGAAAATCTAATTTGAAGCGAATTAAAAAGTGTCAAGTTTAAAAAAATCATAAACACTACTTCTTCGTAAGCTTAATCTACTAATCAGTACTAACACCTATATACTACTTCTCTTACTATTATTCCTCAACTATAAGTTCTGTAAGCTGTTCCCTCTGGTCTACGCAGGTAATGATAAACTTCATCACGTGTACTCACCTGAAACAAAATAAAGTAATAAGCACACAGTTTTATTTGCAGTTCAATAAAATAAAGTATCCTATATTTTAAAACAAGATTTTAACAGTATGTATTTGGCCATGCAATGAGCAAAAGGGAATGATTCACATCATTAATCTAAAATTGAATATTAACTAAAGATTAAGACCTAAAAAGCGATTTACGAAAAGAATCGAAGAAATAAAAAAAGGGAACGAGAAGAACATGAAGTGCTAAGAATAATACCAGAAACATTAGAGGAAATATAATTCATAATGATAGAAACCGTCTAGGAGCTAAAAGACAAAGAAAAACGCAATACATTAAAATATGGTATGTTGAAGATTGTGAACAAGCAACGAAAATACACAATTTTAACAAATAGAGAGTATGAAAAACAAGGAGGTACCACGACTGAATAATAAAAGTAAGCAATGACTACATTCTTAAAATTGTTGGCCGACTGAAAGGTATCCATCGTCTGTCCGATTCGTAAGAAATGCGAAAAAAATTTGTACAAGAACTAGTAAAGTATAATACGTATAGAGAGAAATATCTGCCACGGATTTATATACATATGTTTCTAAAGTATAATCAAAACATATTTTCATCTAGTATGGCTATGGAATAGTTCTCAAATTATGAATGCAACTACGTTTATACTTAAATCTCAACTTAAGATTTGATTTTTAATTGCCTTACAGTTGCATTCCTAAATTAGGATGAAACTAATTTTTGATCATACTCTACATTTTAGTTTAATAGCACTGCAGGCTACTTTTGATGATCCGGATTACTAGAGACATTCATGTTTCTTGAAAAACACTTGTTAAGTATGTAGCTTTCAATCCATGAACGGTTTTTTAGAAACTTTACATATCAATTCCTCTTTATCATAAATATCAGACGTCAGTGGTTGTTGAGAAAAAGCTGTAGGTTGCTTTGAAAATTTCAGTTAAAAGCATAATGTGATTCACAAACAAGTGCATCAGAAACAGCAGGGAAGTACAAGATCCACAGAGTTCACTGGACTTCAAGTACTTTGTAACTAGATACGTTGAAAACCTGACAGTAGTAAATTTTATAACGAACTACATAGCCAACTCACCACAGACCACAGAAAATGGTCAAAACATTAATAATCAGTGAGCCTATTCTGTTAGTGACGCATTTGAAGATTTTCGAGAAATGTTTCCAAACGTCATTGCTCCTATTGACGACTTTTTAAAATGTATTCAGTATATTGCTGGTTTGTATAGGAACACAGGGAGCATAAGTCGCAAAGAAGCCAGTTGCAGGCCAGTAATGTGCAATGAGCAAAATCTCGAAGCTGTTAGACGGGTAATGGAGGAGCAACCTCAGACCTCAATTTCACATTTGCAATAGCAATTGGATCTATCGTAGAGCACTTGCCAACGTGTTCTTAAACAAAACTTGAAATTCGATCCCTACAGACTGTAAGTGTTCCACGATATGATCGCTGTTGACAAAACGCCAAGACAAGAATTCTGGGAATTATCGGACTATATTTTTGAAGTTAAAAACCCTTATTGGTTATTACACACAACTGTCACATGACTGATACGTATCATCCAATGAGAACCAATGAGAAAATCGATTAATCCCGAACTGATTACCTGATAAGCACCCTAGAGATGCTTATCAAGAGATAAGTGCCCAAAGGATGATAATCGACCTCGTGGATGGTGTCATAATTCGAAATAGAAGTGCAAGCAATCTGAGCTTTTTGCGTTATTAGCTCAACTTTAAATCATAATTCGTATACGGGTTTTGTGAAATTATCTTCAAAATATAAACGCAGATAATTTTGCCCGTGCCAAGAGTCATCATGCTGATTGCCCGCGGGCAAACCCTCGGGATAGTTTTCACTGCAACTAGCACTCGACTCTTGGCGTATATATAACTGTCGGTAAGTATGCCTCGCCCTTGTTATATTACATATTACTAATGATTATACCACTCCCTCTAACATTAACCAATGAAAAATGGCAAAATGCATAGTTACGCATGTACTAACTTTTGATAATGTACATAGCAACTGATAATCACCGTACCTTCCTGATTAATAGGTGATAATCACACGCATTCACAAACATCACGTTACCTGCTGTCAGTACAATTGTCATAAGAACCACATTAACTGCACTTTTAATATTTAAAATACACTATTCAAATGTTGTTTATTGACTCGTGATATAATCTAGCTGAATGCAACTCGTGTCTTCTTGATTATCAAATCATTTCTATTTCCACTCGATATATTGTTTTAGGCAATCACGCTCGTCCTTCCGACTCGCGTAATTGCCAAACAATATATCTCGTGTAAACAGAAATGAATATTTGATAATCAAGAACCCACTAGTTGCATTATATATAATAATTATGTGCGTGTATTTAAGATTTGAGAAGCGCTGAAAGCTGAAAGATATAGGTTAGAAATCTTGTATCTCTTCATGGACATGTTTTATGACGATGAACTAGTGAAAGGGTATTTTCAACAAAATGTGACACGAATTCACACTATCACAGTAAACCTGAACTTCCTAGGAAAATTGTTTGATAATCATGTCATAAGTTTAAATGCACCAGTACCATTTCTACCTCAATACTGTGATGTAATTCCCTGTGATTTTTTTATGGCCAAACATTAATCATCCAATATTTGCAACTCCAATCGTTGAGATGGAAGATCTTAAGGAAAGAATATAAATTTAAATGGAAGATTACACCCACAATGCTGGAGAATGTTATTAATTCTGATAGATGAAAGTAGGGGTCACATATTCCATTTTGGAAAAAAGAGTAGTACAATGAAGATACGCTTCGCACTTCTTTGTTATACTACGTAGATACAACTCGTCGAGAGGATCCTAGACCATCAAACATTTTTTTGGCGTTAGGACCCCGTGTCTGAGTCATACAGCTCCAAATTTGAAAAAGTAGGAGCATTTAACGCTAGTAACTCGAAACTTGAACAAGTGTTCACGTTCGATCAGTAGAGTTAAGCAACGCCCTTTCTGGTCAGAACTTGGATGGGAGTTCCATGGCTGGTTCTCTCGGCGCCTCATGATACGGCTGTCACGGAAATAGTTGGTCCCGGATGTCATAATAACACCATGACAGTCGTTAGTGGGGTTGGAAGTCCTCATAAAATATACAGCGACGCCTATAATTGGCCTAACGCCTGTTGGCTGAGTACCAAAATAAATAAATAATAAAAAATATATTGAGAGACCAAATGAAGGACGTCTAGAGAACACACAATCTAAAAACTGCAACTATCCTAACAAGTGATAATGGCACACCATATCGTGGGTTGCATCGCCGCTCCGTTTAGGAATTTTGAACAGTGCGTTCAAGATCCTTTCTTTGAATTTAAGTTATCTGAAATATGGTGTATCTTGTACAAGTATCTTAAAAAATGTAGCTTATAAACTTTGTCTTATCAATTCCTGTAGATATCTCCTAGTTAGAACAAACTACAAATTTATGTTTTTTTTTTAAATTAATTTTCTAATATGCAGGTGTTGTACATCAATAGAAAGTGATCGGAGAACATAAAATGTTTGCTATAGGTACTGCTTTTGTAGCGTCAATGGGTGACGAGGTTTGAGGGTTTGAGAACTTTCAACTTTGAACTTGGGGTGCTCTAACTTGGAAACCCTGCGCGAGAGCCAAATTGTTTTTTGTATTTTGGCATCGTGGAAAGGTGGGGTATAAATATAACATAAGAACCTAGCTCTGTGTATTAGTGGTTAGCATATTTGCTAAGCATTTAGTAGGTCGTTGTCTCGATTCCGTGGCCGTCTGTTCTGATTCAGGTTTTCCTGAGTCAACAGAGTTACCTTCTCTGAGACGAATGCTCTCCACCTTTCCTGCCCCTCTTCCATTTTCACCCCCCCCCCCCTCTTTCTCACGCTCATTCTAAAATTCCCGTTATTGGCTGAAGATAAACCCGCCCACCCCCAGTTGTTGGAATTGAAATGACTTTGAACCTTTAACTTCTTACCTATATCATTGGTAATAGTATATTGCCTAACTAGTGCTGAAAGTTAGATATTTCACACGAATGCGATAGTTGAGCCACGAGCCGAAGGCAAGTGGCTCATTCGCAGAAGTGTGAAATATCCAATCAGCACGTGTTATACACTATACTTTTCCGACGACCACCTAAAATCAAATAAATTAATATTTGATTCTTTATAATATAAATCAAATTTACCACTTTTAACCGCAAAATGAAACAAGTATTGTTTAAACATCAACTTAAATTGTTATACTATTTCTGTAACATTAGCTTACTAAATTTTTAAACCGGCTTGTTTCGCGAGTTGCGCGCTGTTTTATGCCGAATTGGCCGTGACGCTCTCGCGCATTATAGTTGCTACGGGAGACCATGTCGCACTAGTGTTTCAAGACGAAAAACGCACGCTCCACGTGACCTTTTCGGGTGACCTGTGCAATGTGTCACTTTCAGTAACACCAAGCCATGCCCTTTTTGGCATTTTTCGTAGTGGTCGTCGGAAAAGTAACTTACGCAATATACGTGTACTTTACATTGTGTTTCTATTAATATGTATAGTTGACATAATACATTGAATTTGATTATGTAGGTACATATAAAGCGCACATATTCGAATTTGTACACAAATTTCTTTATAAACATTTTTATATCCCTCACTTTTTTCCATCAGTTTAATTGCTAGTAGTTCTAATGGTACAACTTTAGTCGGCTTTAGGCAAACAGATAAGTCTTCTTTTTGTTGGGCTGGTTTGATGAAGGTTTTTGCTAATCACTTGTTATAAATTTTATTTTTAACATTCTCATCTTAGTTACTGGCATAAACAACAATGACGCTATATACAGAATTTAACAAATTTTTAAATAATCCTGTCAGATATGTAAGGAAAGTGTGGATATAAACGCAAATAGCTACCAGTGAATAGAAAGAACAGAAAAATTTTAAAATCAGTTTTTAAGGTTTTAAGACACTTGCATCTGATCTGTTAAAATGAGCAAATAAAAAAAAAACAACCACATGCTCAATAATGTCGAGGAAAACTGAAACTAAAAATTGGCTACTAATAAAGAGCAGTCAAACATTAACTAGGAAAATTGCATAAAAGTGAAACTTGCATTAACAACGTGGAATACACAACGATGGCGAAAAAAGGATCTGCGAATAAATTGTCCTCATAAGAAAAATAAAAAGACGCTCCTTAAGCAGAGATTTATATTAAAGACGTGACACTCATTAATTATGACATTCATAATGGCAGAAAAAATACAATAGGAAAAACGTTAAAAACAATTTTTTAGCTGGAAATCTGAACGATAGAATGGGAAGGAAAAAAGATGACACAGTAAGAAGATATGTCTAGGAAATTGTCAACAACAATGAAAAACGCTAATAAAGATATGTTTTATATGACCTAAGAAGTATTTTTATTTAATTTAATTAATATACTGGGATACATCAGAAAAGGAACATGAAATTTATAGTCGATTATGTGATAACACAGAAAGATACAACGCTCAGCTTTTATCGATTCAGTGAAATCGTACGACATAGTACCTAGAAACACACTATGGCAGGAATAAATTAAACCTGAAAGGCTGGTAAGAGCAGTGAAAAACCTACATAAAGACAATATGGTGCGCATAAAAGTTGTAGATCCAATCATTTCAACCTTCAAAGCTATTCAAAATATTTCTAGAAGATACGCTACAAGGCTGGAAAAAGAAATGGTAGTACATCTAAGAAATTAATGCGACGATTAGGGGGTGATTATTCAGCAGGATTTCAGTTATATTATAATAAGGAAAATGCAAGAGAAGTGCCGAAGAGCTGGACTGGAAATCGATTTAAAAGAACAAAGTACCGAGTATTTAACAACCACAGAGGGGGAATAAAGGATGTTAATATGGAGAAAGGCCTGCGAATAAAATACACCTCCAAATTCAAATGTCTAGGATTTACTAGCTCAAAAAGCACAACAACAGAAGAATGGATTACTAACAGACTGGGGTGAACAAGGACAGCAATCAGGTAATTATGTCCAGTAAGATAGGAGGCGAATATTAGTAGAAAAATAAAGAAGACTATATTTAAGACAATCTTAAAAAGTGTTGTGACTTATGTAGCAGAGTTATGGGCCCAACAAGAAAAACAGAAGAGCATACTGACAACCAAGATGGAATACTGGGAAAAATGCTGAAGTTGAAAAAATGGATAGTATAACAAATGAAGACATTAGAAACAGAAGGAGAGTAGAAACAGCTTTAATCAAGTACATAGAAAATAGACGATTTTTATGGTACGGTCACGCGAGAAAAGCAGAAAACAGATGGCTAAATATGATTACAAAATGAAGCCCCACGGAAGAAAGGAAGAGAGGCAGACCTGTGACAAGCCATCTGGCATTCCCAAGATTGAGAAGCGATGAACCTGCTGTTCTCGTGCGTACGGTGTGGGGCAGATGGCGAAGTAAATTTTGCCATGAGGCGATCTAAATACAAGCGGGTTCGACAGTCAGGCAGTAAGTAATGTACTGCATATTAGTTCTTGTGGGATTTATGTACAAAGCAGCGTTTACCGGAGCACAAGCCTTCTTTAGCGTGTACAAAAGAGGTACGTGAATTACGACACTTAAAAATGGTGTATTTGTGATGTTTGAGTATTTCGTGACATCAGGCGACCGAAACTCGCCACTTAGCAGTTTCGGGATTTCTCTGTAGCGGTTATATTCTACGCACTACGCCAGCCAGTATTAGATGAAATAATTCGAGTGCAAGCCAGGACTCGAGGCAGCACCGTTCATGTGCCCACTTCAACGTCAAACGTCAAAACGCGATAAGCTTCGCGTTTAACTGTAAGAAGCATTTGCAAGCGCGAAAGAATGTGTTCCGTCAACAAATAATATGTGTGTAGATCGCGCCAGATTTTAACAGAGCCGGCTCCATGCCAGATCTGTCTTCTAATACATTATAGACATTAGCTTTTTTAAAGGCTTATTATATCAACGTTATTTTAATCCATTTTTATGGATATTTCATGTATGTTATTTATGTACATGGGAGTAAATCCAGTTATCCGGCAGGTAGGTTTTTCTAGAGATAATCCTAGTTTTCGTAAATTTTCTTCTTGTTTTTATATGTGTTTTGAAGTTAATAGATCGTGTAATCAAATTGGATGTTCTTATTCATTACTTGAAGTCAGTTTATGCCCGAGAACACTATACAGAGGGAACCATCTTCTCTTTTTGGAAAATATTGACACTTCGTAACCACGAACTGGATATTTTAGAGTTTCATGTTTACTGAACTAGCAAGGTAAACAGAATGGAAAAATAGTTACTTAAATATTAAGGCGTACGAGACGTCTGATTCAAATTTAAGGTAACACGTGAGGGACTAAATCTTACGTACTGCTACACACCTCAAAGGTTATGAAGGAATGGAGTAGAATCATCTATACAGAAAAAAGAGCTGAGAGAGAAAGACTGGAAAAATAGAAAAGAACGAAAAACTTAGTAAACGGAAGAGGGGCATTAGTAGCTCTAACAAACCCTTATTTATTTATGAAAAGTAATAATAATGTGTAGTCATAGCCAACGAAGTAAAAGAACTACAATATCAGGTGCAATACATACATAAAACCCAGCGCCAGCGTGGCTCGGTGGTTAGAGCATTGGACAGCGGCGCGGAAGTCTGGAGTTCAAATCCCAGATCGATGCCTGGCGGGTGGCCTACCCAGTCGCTTTAAATAATTGGGAACCTGCGTTCGAAAGAATAAGGGGCAATAATGCGGTTGTCTAATGCGTGATGCTCACCACATCACCACGTGTCATGAATTCAACACGCGACAGCCGGGTGTGATAGCGAGGATACGGAAGCTCTGACCTTCCGCCTTATAGGTCAAGCTCCTTCATGGGGTGTTAGTGCCTCACCATTATAACGACCTTGCTCGGTAAAGTCCCGTCTTGGTAATTGGCAATAGCCGTTTCAACGACTGTTACGTCAAGTATTAGTACGTATAATTTAAAAATTATGTACATAAAGTAAAAAGTCATACAAATTTTCATGTATTTCCAGTATAAAAGAATACAACTTCACTTTGCTACGGCCCTGTTGCCATTACATCGCTTATCAGCACGATCCATTACTGCTCTGACAGCAATAAATTTTTGCGGTTGCACCCGCCGATTTGACATGGGCGAAAAGCGCCCGAAAAGTAACGGTTATTTAGTGGAAATAGGCCGCCAAACGCGATAATGAGTGCATAACAATGCTTCGTATTCGATAGGCATCGCGGAATAAATAGACATTCCGAATGATGGGCATGGCACGTTCTGGTAAGCCCCATTTTAAGTTTGGTGCGTGCATCGACTACGACAATTTGTCACGAAATACCCTATACGATTCGGCATAAAGCGCGTTGTTTCCCTGCAGAACTGCAAAAGTCCCCTGCAATAAAACCGCTCTTCCTCAATTGGGCCCAAGCAGATTTGATAAAGTTGGCAGTTTGCATTGAAAGTTCCTTCGGTTGCGATCTTTGCAACGGCCCTTTCAGTTCACGAGTTTTTGCATATCGCCCTGACCCTGTTCTGGAAGTATCACAGTAATTTTCTAGCAAATTAGCAGCGAAACGCTCCGCAATATTTGCTTTTAATTTAAAGTAAAGTGGCTTTTAGCAGGAGAAACCCATAAATCCTCATTCGGAATTAATCTACTTCGGATTAAACTAATTCGCCGAATGTACTTTGTTCTAAATTAGTGTAAACACAAGCTGCCGAAAATCGTAAAATGTTTAAATTGTTGGAAAATTGGTTATTATAAAGTGGAGAACCAAATGACAGTGTGCAAAAGCTTCCCTTTAAACCGTTTGCGTTTGAATGTTTGCCGTTTCTGATCACGTTCGAGATATCACAACTGCAATATATAGCATACAAAAACGCTCAAGGCTTCTATTGGAAGTTATTTTTCTAGTTCACTATGAACATAATAAAATTCCAATGCTGCACCAGAGAGTTCTGGAGTCCTACAGCAATAAGTACATGCTACCTACCAATAAAGAAGCAGGTAGTTTGTAGCAAATATTTTGTTCTATTCGCCTTTTCATTAACTCCGTACCAAGGTTTATCCAATAATGTTCGATATTATGTACTTGTTACATACCTAAATAGCTACTATGAATTAAAAAATTACTTGTATTTGAATTATTTCCAAATGTCTATTTTCGCTAAGAAGAAATTCCAGAACAAGGGACAGAAAATGTAATTCTCGAATCAAAGTGTTAAAAATAATATAAACAGGGAAGATGATTTTACACTTAGTAAAGCTCGGACATGGTCTAAAGCATTACAACCACCATCCTTCAGACAGTCACGCTCCGCCGACTCAAAGTGCATTCGACTTGAGCAACCAACCAGAGTTACGTATTTCCGCAGGGCTGGCACAGATGATACCTATATGCTGACCTCCAGCTCTATGAGCAACTTTCACTCTGATGACGCAAGCTGCAATATCTTGCAAAACGTTAGTCATATGGGTGCGCAAACAGCAAAAAGCTTACCAAGTTTGTCTAGGTATTCTTATTTTCTTGGACCAAATAATAGGTTGCTTTGTTTGGGTTCACGAGGCACATGAAGCCAAATGATGGTGGGTGTTTATCTACAAAGGCGGCTGATTCTAAGCCGAAATTTGACTTTAATGTAATAGTCAAATGATATAAATTTTTGAATAATCCAAAACTCAAGTAATCAAGTGTTATTAATAATGTTTAGTCTTATGTTAGGAGGTGGTCTGCAAAAGCGCTTATCGTATTCTAGACCGAATCCAAGTTCCTATTTACTGCGTATACCTTTCTTGCAGTATTTGTGGTATTCCACGTTGTCCGCTCCTGTATAATCCTCACCGTTGTTTTATAGTCTCATAATCGCTTCTCTAAATTTTTTGTTTATATGTCTGTTATTTAGACCTTCTTTCACTACTTTTATGGGAACTCTTTCAAATGACTTATCCAGCTCCATAAATGGGAGGCACATCTGTCTTCCTGCTTCTTTTACATATTCTGTCATTTTTTCGGGTATCGTGGCGTACACAGACCGAGTACCTTCATAAATGGTGAAAATGTTTAAATAATAATGAAAATGAATGCACCCTTTTGTGTAAATTCATATTATGATATCCAGCAGCTGTATATTGGGCCACAAGTCAGTTAGTAGCCATTAGGGACGGACGCTTGACGTGAAAACAATCGGTTCATGCCGGGTCACGGCGGATCCCGTGGTCAACATAAGTAATATTTGAAAATCGGGCCCTGAACGTAAGTGAATATTTCCAAAGCTTGATTAACGTTTCACTTTATAATTTTAGCTTAAATATTTAGTCACGAATAATACACGGCAAGGTGCCCCGCTCCATTGCTGCTCGATATGTGGAAGATCTAGAACTGGAGCGGGAGGTCATTGCACTTCTGTGTGGCAGCCTGGAGCTACGGAGCTTAGCACTTGTGTTGTATTGTGAATGTTGCGTCTACAGTCAATTGCGTGTCTCCGTCTATAGGCGACTAAGTAGAACTTACTTTTAGTTCCTCGGACGTAAAAGTACTCCTAAACCTAGGAATTAAAAGTGTTGCCTAGCAACATATACCTTCTTGTACTCGTATCGGTAAGGGAAACGTCAATTTCACTGACAGCTTTTGGTATTAAAAGTAATGTCTTTGAAGACGGTTGCAAGAAACGTTTTTCGAGAAATCAGTATTATTCTTTTTAAGCTATTGCAGTCAGTTTTTATTTATTTCTTGTTGCATCTACTATTGTGATTGCAACATAACACGTAAATTACTTCACGTGAAAAACATATCTTATTTTAGAGTTTTTAGTTCTGTTGCGGGTCCTTTATTGGCTTTAAATTTGAACATTCAATTCTATCTGAATTTGAATGTTCAAATAAAAGTTGCGGGTCACGTTGTGAGTGGCGGGTCACGCCGTGAACGTGAGTGAAATTGAGCTTGAGCGTGCATGAACGTGAGTTTTTAAAGCAAGCGTGAAGCTTGTGTAAAGTGAGTGATTACTCACCCACGCACCAATCTCTAGTAGCCATCGTACAAGTCAAAGAGTGTTTAGGGTCTGTCTCACCACATAGATCTACATTATTGTCAAGGTTTTGAAATTTTGCAAAGTAATTTTAACCGTTTAAATCGTTTAATCGTTAGTACATTCATGTTTTCGCTCAGAAAATATGGCTAAAGCTAACAATCAGTGGGGAGGGGAACGGAGGTGTCCATTGACGGAAAAGAAGCTGGAACATGAGATAAATACCTGCTTTTTTAGACTATCCGCGGATACAGATAAAGACTCCGATTATTTAAAAAAAGCAAAAATTTCACAAAGTGACGAAAGCGAAGAAGAAGAGGATTTACAAGACCAGAATGAAACATTCAAGTCGAAGAACATTAAGAAAAGGCAAAAATAACTAAACATTGAGTTTGCTACCACCAGAAATGAGAGGAAGGTGCTCACATAAAAATATAGAATCGATTATACCAGGACCGAAAGGAGAGGCCCGTAATGTACAAAGGCTATTAGAAGCGTGATTTCTCTTATTCTGCCAAGATATTTTAGAAGTAACTGCTGTTTATAGTAACGAAGAAAATACACGAACAATGAGTGCATCAGATAATTTGCACACTTATCATAGCAGAACTGACATAACAGAAATGTGTGATTTAATCGCACTGGTCTATGTATCCGATTTAAAAAATCACTCTGTGCGCGTACTGAAAGACTGTGGTCACATAAATATAAAGTCTCATTATTTTTGTCTAAAACGCTTCAAATTTTTAACGTCTTTCTTAAGGTTTGACAACAAATAAGCTCGTTAAAAAGGACGAATTAATGATATATTAACCCCTATTACAGAATTGCAGAACAAATGTATTTTTAACTGTTATAAACTATTTAGTACACTACACTCTTATTGTACTGCAACGCTACGTAATTTTAGCAAATTTTAATTTTAAGTTCAAGATCAAGTTCTAATTACTTTACGTTTTTAATCCTGGCGGGTAGCTCTCGTCCAAAGTTGTTAACAGCTGAAGTAAGAGAGATTCGAGTCAAGTATATACTGATTTTTATTTTGTTTATCTATTGTACAAGGAAAAAATTTAGTTTTCAAACTATTTAGAAAAAAATTAAATAAATAAAGGTTTTGGCGCCTCTGCGGTGCGACCGGATCATCGGGGTAAAGAGCGACATTCTGCAGTGGTAAATATGGAATATCCCCTTTTCCTACCTTGTGATTCGAATAGCTGCAATTAGACCAAAATTAAACAATTTAGTTTCGGCTCGTTGTTCCCAAGTTTTTCCAGAATTTTGGGATGGATTTGGCAAAATCCGAAATTATTCTGAGGCAGTTAACAGCCACCGCATATCGAGCAAACGAGAACGCTCGCTACGCTAGCTAAATGAATTTGACAATTTCAGAGCCCGAAGACGGTCTTGGATGTGCATTTCATTAAGAAGTTGTTACGATTTTATTGCGCATCTACTCTATTTCGATGTCTGTAGTATTTAGTCCTTATATTTACGCTTCAGTTGCGCTACTCACTTCGTATTTCGCGCGCTTGTCCCACACCTTCTTCTTGGCCTTGCAGGTCAGGAAGTAAAAGTTCGCATTTGTTTCCTAAGCGTTCCTGTCCGCCTTACTCGGTGAACGGTATGAAGCCGGCGTAAGAGTTAGTAGAGAGTTTTAGTGAATTTATGGGCTGCAGTTTGATTTGTTTTGGGTGATGTTTGCCTGCTCCTTTCGGGGCAGATTTGAATTCCTGAAGCATTTTCGGCGAATTTTACGCTTGCCGAGTGTCGCACGTGCCCGGAAGATTTGGTCAGTCACTGGAGAGCCGTTAGGGCGACATTTTCAGAGATGGTCGTTTCTACCGCATTTGGGATGCGGAATGCCGTTTAGAGCTTGAACTCGAACTGTGCTATCATGGTGGCTCGTTTAACCCCTGCAGCGTGCGTTTCTTAGAGCGCAGGAAGGAACGCCTACCTTCAGGTCTAAGAGCAAAGCGCTTCCTTCCAAGCTATGAAATAGATATCGCTGTAACTTCGCCTTCCAAACCTCCGTCTAATTTTTAATGTATGCAATTCTATTATATTGCTATTCTGTGAACCCGTAAGTATGTACTAGATTGTAAACATTTAATTGAGATACCCCGCAACTATAACCTATTGATCATAGTTGTTAAATTATGTCAACCTGCGAATTCAAATTGTGATAATACTATGATTATACTGTGATACTAGCTATGTATACATGCATTATTTAAAGCTTCTCTTTCAGGAAATATTTGTGTATGTGCTAATTGGGTTTAGAAATTCTCGTTTTGAACACATGGGTACATCTGTCGTTATTTAACAAAAATTCGTTGGCGCGCTGGGCATCTCTGTTTTGTTTTACCGTTTGGTACCCGAGTGTACATGAGTAAACTTTCTGGAAGTTTTAGGTTAACGAATTAATAATAAAGTTGCCGGCAAAATTTGAACGGCCGCGGTGCTCGCTCGACTTACAATTCAAATACTAAGCTAGCTCTTGCCTTGCGAATTAAACTGAATTTAGGCCACTTTCAACCTCGGGCCGGTGGATCTTTGAGGTGTGTTGCCGGGAAAAATTATTTATTAGCAGGGTGGTTTCACGGGCTACTGGACAGGTATCTAGGTCAAGTCAAAGCAGCAAGTTCTTCCATTGTTCTGGAGGATTACCAGGACAGAGTAGGTTATAAACAGTATTGCTTCAGCAGTTTTACTAATCGGGGCAAGGGAGGTTTCTGATCAGGTAAGGGTGCCTCACGCAGTTCAACTTCTCAGCTGGGAATCGAACTTACATCGACTGGAAAGGCCAGGCGGTTTGGGACACAATTATGGCTTTAACGGACAGGTATCTGGACTGGCGATGCCTGGTCGAGCCTTTTGGGCCCCTCCGGGTGGGGCGCAGGTTCTGGTCAGGATTCTGAAAAGAACGGGTTAGATCTGTCTTCGGACTAAACGGGCATCGCTCTTTTATATAGTTCGGTATCTTCTTCCACGTCGTTTTCCTAGGAAAATGCAATAGGGGCTAAACGTTATACTTTGGTGTGGAAGGAAAGTAGGGATGCGCGGATCGAGCAGCGCGGCGAAGCTTGCGCAACTCGTCGGTTTTAAACCTGGACTTTTATCGGACTATTAGCAGCATCTCTATTCAAGTTTACCCTCCGCGTGGCCTCAAATCTTCGCGTGTCACGAATTCTTATGACCGTGATAACTCCTACAAATTGATAACGGCAACTAAAACGCTCTAAAACAATTTGGAGGCATTCGAAACGGCACAGTACAATAGATTATAAACTGATGGAATTTCGAGACAGATGTCCATTTAGTAGTTATAATGAATGAAGCTAGAACAAGGTATATGGTCGATGCTATACCTTATGTAGGAAGAGTATTGACGGAAAATAACGAGCCGTGCGGAAATTCTGAGTCAGTTCATGGGACTGGTAGGAATATTACCCACGACAACCGGTTTCCTCCTTAGATCTTTTTAATAAAATCCTTACTGCACATGATGTGATATGATATGATCGGAACCCTAAGGAAAAGAAAACGGGAACTAGGTACCTCATTTCTTTCTTTACAGAACATCAACATTTGCACTTAATAATAATAAAACTCTAGTTTCCATTACACATTGTTATCCACAATGCAATATTCGGATGAATTAAATCGGAAACTGGAAAGTCACAAATTATTATGGATTATAATTGTACCAAACGCGGTACCGATACTTTTGATAATTTTTTTCATGCTTATACAACTTCAAGGACAATCCAACGATAGCCAATGAAATTTTTCAGTGGTATGCTGGATCATGGCGGCATAAATGCTGCACTTTGACTCAATTTAGCAAATAATAGTGTCAAAATGAATAAAAACAATTATCTAAATGAACTAAGTTTTCAATTGATTGAACCATTGTTGAAAATTGGAGTAGAAATTCCAACTCTCACTAGGGTACTGAAAATCTACATAAGGGAGATTTTCGGAATGAGCGACACCACAAAACAACACAATCTTTTAACAAAAGAAGTAAAGTGTGTTTTCTGTGGTCCAAAAAAATCAAAATGATTTGCAATAAGTGTAATCATGTCTTGTGCAACGAGACTGGTGCAACAATGTGTTGTGCTTGTGCCCAATAAAAACGTGCTGTTTTGAGGGATTTGTTAACATTTCTTTAATGAAATATTTGTATTTTGTTATCATTACTGCATGACATGATGATTTGGTTTCATCTATTTATGATTACTAACTTTATGTTGCTATTATATTTTTTACATTTACCGAACCTGAAACTATGTTTAGTGTTCTGTATTCGATAGAATTTCTTAATAAAATTTAGAAATAAACAAGTATTGCGTTTACAAAATCTAATCAGGTTATAGCCGCAACTTGTTTGCGTCAAAAACCTGAGTAGTCGGAGCATGTAAAACTTTTTTAAAATTAGGTAAAGTAGACCTAACTCTACCTTGGAGGGTTAGACAATATGTGGTGATATATATGCTCCTTCCTTTTCCAAATCCTGTTTCTGTTGGTACTAATTGATTTTCGATATTGTTCCTTAAGTGTTGTTCTAAGATTCCTTCGTATACTTTGGATGCCATACATAGAAGAGTAATCACTCTGTAGTTAGCGCACCCAGATTAGTCTCCCTTTTTGAATATAGGCAGTATAGTACTTATCTCCCAATCATGGGGTATCGCTTTCTCACTCAATACCTGGTTAAAGATGTCAGTCAGTAGCTTTATATTGTTCTCTCCCATGTTTTTCAGAATATTCCCAGTAATACAATCATCACATGGTACTTTACCTTTTCTTAATATTTGTCTGGCATTTACAACTTCTGCGGGCTCGATTTTTTATCCTCTTCTATTTTCATGTTTTGCTACTTCGTTCTTTGCTCTTCGTTTCGATTTCCTCTTCAATAATTACCAACCTCTGGAAATAGTCTTTTCAGGTCTTCATTATTTCTTGATCTTTTGTCGTACCAAATTTCTCCCAAGACTTCTTCTTTTCTTCCTTTACTAATCACTTTACTGTGTCTCTCTGTTCTTTATCTTCCATGCGTTTTTCCGTTGTTCCGTCTTGTAAATGCTGTTGTCACTTTTGTTTTCTTCATTTGATTTGTTCTCTTATCTCTTCTTTCAACCCTGCGGTTTGTCTTTTCATTTTATTTTCATTTGTAATGCTGTCTTTACGCAAAATTCGTCAAGTTGTGGTTTGACAGACCATAATATTCACGTAGAGCGCCGAACGTTGCTCGAACAGAAAGAAATTTTGATAATAAATACGAACTGTTTCCATACAAGTGTCAAAAGATTTAACGTTTCCTGATGATTTTTCAAAGTTGGCTGAACACAACTATCAAAAAATGGAAAGCTCAACCTATCTAAGATGACTACAATTAGTTTTTAAAGTTCTGACGCGGCTATTGGAAAACCCTATACTTTCAGTTATCCCTGCTACGCCATCACAAATTTGTTTTCTTCTTGCACTCTCATCTTTATTTGACCAGTTCAATATATGGATATCAATGTTGTTCTTTTTATCCATATCGAACTCCACTTTTAACATTTCTGCTGTAATATAATATCACTTCTTTATGTATTTTACTTCCTGCTTCCGTATTATACATTCTACTCTTGTTTATGCTATTCCTTATTGTTTGACCCCACTGAAGATGTGCTCGTTGTTTGGTTCTTGAGTCTCACAGATCTGTTTCTTTGTGTCAGTTAATGCTAGCACGTTTAATCATACTTTCTCCAATTTCTTTAAAGGTTTTTCTTTCTTGCCATTTAATTCTCTAGCAGTGCATGTCGCTATTGTCTATCTGTTTTTTCCTGCCGTTGGCCATTTCTTATACCATCTGAAGAGCAAGGCCGCAGCGTTCCAGCGTCAGAACAAAAAAAAACCGAATGGTCAGTAATTGAATTTATCCAGCGTCTTGGAAATAAATAAGAGGCTCGCTAAATTCAATCATTGACCAATTCGGTCTTCCTCTGCCAACGTCACGCCGCAGCGTTGCGGCCTTGTTCTTCGGGTGGTATTGCTGTTTCTTACCTAAATGTTTCTTTTTGTTTCTCTCTGGTTCGTTTCGTACTTTTTTCTAAACTTCTATGTACCAGATTCATCCTAATTTTTCCGCCCGTTAAAGCTTTTGCCAGTTTTTTGAATTTCTGCTTGATGCAGGTCCTGCGCTTAGCAACTCCAGCCCATGTCATTCGCTGATCCATTTCCATTAGTCTTCATTTCTTTTTTTCCTTTATAATAAATTTTTACTTGATTACCCTGCGCCTTCTTTTTCTTCTCTTGAGCTGCTCTGTTCTTGATATGCTTTTTAGTTTGCCTCTCTTTTACCGTCTGCTCGTTATTAATATATTTATATGTTCGAGTCGTTCAGTCTTCTTAGCTTACTCTTCGTTTTTATAACATTCAATTTATCTTTTATATTTTCAAGTGAGGCTAGACAGATTTTTTTCCCTAATTTTAGTGTCGGTACTACTATGTGTAAATGTTGTAACTTGGATTTGTATATCACTTCTTAATTTTGTTATTACAATGTTGTTTCTTTTCCTTTCTATTTCTAAATACTCCATTTTTGTATTTAATGATGTCACACCTTTTTTTATTTTTCATTTTCCTTTGAAATCTTTGTTTACTGTTTTAATTTTGACGTTCTCCTTTCTTCAAAAAAAGATATTCAATTTAAAGTAATAAAGTCAACATGCTTTTATTTTGTATGCAGATGTTCATTGTTTTTCCTTATGCGTTATATTAGCAGGTGTCAAAAGGAAACCAATTTTAATTCTTGAATTTCTGTTCTATATCTTATAATAGCAAACAAATTACCGAACACATGATTTAGCAATCAATCTTTTTTTATTTTCTCACGTGCTGCTTGTCTAATTTGTCTATCAACTGTATGATGTATAGGATTACTAAGTAATTGAAACTAGTCCGTCTTCATGGGAACGTCGAATTGCTCTAGCCTCGTCAATAGCTCGATTTGAGCGAGCAATCTCAGTGATAACTTAAGCTCCTGAGCTACGGATGGCGTAATTTATCATTACAACTTGCACTTATAAGGAACCCTACAGCCACTACAGACGAGCTTCCTTCTTTATTAAAGCTTTTCTATGGCACCTATGGGGTAGGTAAAGGTTAGGAGTAAATTTATTGGAAACTTAACAATACTATCAATATTAAGAATTTTTATGAGTACGGTGGGGAATATATCGTTGAACTTTTTATTTTTAGCAGTGATCCCATTATATCCATTAATGCCTGTTTATACCATATTGGATGTTTAGGTATTGCTATATTTTATTATTAAATAAACGTATGAGCCATCTGAGTGTGAACAGCTTTAATTGATATGTGGTTTATACTAGGTTCAGAGTTTCCTGTACAAAATAGTTACCATTTAATAAAGAATTTTCAGTTTTTGTGTTAAGGAGTAATTACAGTTAAAACTTATTTAAACGTTTCCTGTTCAAATCTAAGAAGCGAAAATTGTATTCATGCGTTTTCTAGCGCTATATTTAAATTTTTTGTTACACAGTTAATTTGATCAATAAGGCAAGGACAAAAACTTTTTATTTTATAAGAAATGAAGAGTTACCTATTCCACTTACTTTCAATTCCCTTAAATTTAAAAATGTTTGAAATTACAACATCGTGGTATTTTTACAATCCTGCTATTATAGCCGTTTTTTGAACTTTGCTTTCTCTTTGAACGTTTTTTTAATTAAAATAGACATGGGTCATATTTTTTGGCATATAATACGATTTTTTCGTTTCTACCTCTATAACATGTTCGTTAGGGATATCTACCTTAGTAAAAAAGAAGATCAACGTATACCTTTTTCTAACTTGTATAATCTTGAGTTACTTTACAAATATCTTCTCTTAATTACCTATAGGTATTATCGTTTAGTATGTCAAACACAACTTACTGTTGTTAGATCTGTTATATATCTTCTTTAATCGTTTCTGTTGCTACTTATACTTATTCTCACCAAATGTATTATATTCAGCTTCTATGAAACTTAGACATACGATCGGAGCGCTTTATAGGTAATCTAGGTTACTGAACTGTTTTAGGCAATACTACGATACAAAACGATAGACATATGCGTTGTTCAAGACATAACCTTAGAGTTGACACAAGAATTTAAACAACTTAAAGGACAAGTCATAACATCTGAATAACTGTAAATAAGATATTAACAACCAAAGCGACATAAAGAAACTGTAAGGACAAGAATAACTATTTAGAAAAAAATCTGTAAAAGGCTTTACCCAGAACTTCCGTCGTCGACATCGTGACACTAAATAATTTCAAAAATCAAATTAAGTAGTAAGTAAAAATATCTTCACGTTTCTAATAAATTAAATACATTTTTAAATAAAAAAAGACGTTACCGGTGGTCGAATTCGAACGGAAAGCGGACCGCGTGTGTAGCCCCCACGTTTAGTGGAATATCGTAAGTGACAGCAATTTCTACCTGCGCCACGTAGGACCAAACTCCTGAATTTCTCCTTCGCAGCTATATTTAGTATTATAAAAAATTTATTCTGCATCTTTCTGCTCCTATTTTTGGTAAGAATAAAGCCTGCACTATGTAAAAATTATTACTTGTATCAAGGCGGTCTATATTGTTCCAGGCCATGACACTGGGCCTATAAAGTGACCTTTGCAATGACCTATCACAATCTGGCAACATGGCTGTGCTAACCTTTAAGAAAAATTACTAGTTTTGATCACTAAATGAACAATCTGTCAGTGCACTATCCCTGTCATTGTGATGCATTCCAGTTAAAAAAAAAATTATAAAATCACTGCTATTTACATCACAGTACGTCACTTCACCGTAATGTTCGATTTAAAAACAATTCCTAAAGGGTAGGTACCTAATTCTCCATTGCGAGTAAATCGTTACTAATTTTGACTGCATCTAAAACAGTAATTTCTTCAAATTAACTTGCCTGGAAGCTAGTGATATTACAGTCAGAACAAGTCCCTTCATCTTATTACTTTTATATCTGCTCTTTTATAGTGCTTTTCACACACAACACTAGCCTTTCCAATCTGCCAGTTCTCAAAATGCAAAGTGTCTTTCTATTTTTGTGCCACAGTTTCATTAGATGGAAATTTGAACACGCTGACATATGGAGCAACTGATTAAGCGTAATTGACTTGCAGCTTGGTACGTAAAACTTCAAAGGCATTTTTGGAACTTATATGAACTGCCTTGTCAAAATTTGGTTTTTAATGTCAAATATATTTCAAACAAACAAAACTTAGTGTGTCTTGAAATGGCCTAGCACACAATCTGGCAACAGAGCCAGTGTCATGGCCTGAAACAATATAGACCGCCTTGATTGTATCTATTACTAGTTGAATGAAAAATAAACAAAATGTTATTATTTTAAGCTGCTCACCCTGTATATATTTGTCTGACATTTTCCCGGTTTTATTCCAGGTATATATATAATGTGCATGCAAAATAGCGTCTTCCTCCGACTAATATTTTTTGAGACAGACAGACAGACAGACAGACAGACGGAATTGAGAAAACCTGTTTTTTGTCATCGAGGAACCCTGAAACGTGAATATCTAAAGAAATCTCGGATGATGATTTTTTCGTGATTACAATACTTCCTTCGACTTTCAGATGAGGGAAGTAAAAATTGCCAAAAAATCTATGAACAAAGAGTCACTAATAACAGAAGGAATCTTTTCTAAAACTTAATCAAATAACCATATACGGCATAGATGAAGTAATAAGATGTTGGGAAGGATACTATAAGCAATTATCTAAAGAAGATACAATTTCAACAATATTACTCAATATATATTCACTACAACATAAAAGAGACATAACAGTAGAAAAAGTAGAACAACTATTCAAAAAGTACGCAATAGCAAAGCCTTAGAAGAAACAACCAATAAATTTCGACCAGAAAAAGGCATTCGGAAGGGATGTATATTATATGTCTTACTTTTCAACATTAATAGAGAAGCTATAATGGAAAAAGTGTTCAAATGATGTCCTCAATGTCGGAGGTAAAAGACTATTGCACATTTAAACAAGACTTTGATAGCTCAAGATAGGGTAGAACTACAAGAACAACTAGAAATAATAGAAAAAGAAGGTGAAAAATTCGGACTTAAACTAAACTTACAAGAAACAAATGCGAACCAGAATATAATCAAAGCTGTACAAAAACTATGTAAAGAATACACAATACAGATGCATAAGGTTGGATAACGAATATCAAAAGGTTTTTAGATAACAAAGAGACTCAGATCAGGATGCTGCATTTCTCTGACATTATTCAAGATATACAGGGTGTTATGGAAATGAGTGCAAAAATATTTTAACCAGTGATAGCGCTCACCAAAATGAAAAATGTTTCTATTTGTAGTTTTTCAATATTATTCAACTCTCCTAAATTTGACGAGCCGCTTGGTAAGCAAATTTAAGTTAAAGGTGAACGACACAAGTATATTAAAACTTATAATAACTTATCTACGCAACTGATAAAGTACGTTGGTGACCAGACGTGAACTGAAGGTTTTATCAGTACCTATGCAGTTTTTGTTGGTTTGCATATCAAAGAAATGTTTTTTGTGTTTTGCGCCATTAATTTAAAATATTATTCCATAGGAGGGTATGCATTTTTAGAGTAAAATTGTTTTGAACTTTAACTCAGTTTTGAGGGCATTTTCGAAAAAATAATAACTGGAGAAGTTGTTCAGTTTGGCGAGTTCTATTACGGGTTAAAATATTTGCACTCATTTCCATAACACCCTGTATATTCAACGTTCATTATGCCTATAGTAAAAGGGAAAAGGGAAATGTAACTCAAAGTAGATAAGAACACAAGTCCGAATGGAATATGGTGGCACAAAGACATTTCAAAGAAACGACAATGACACATACAGTATAGCGAAAATTACATTATATAGAGCAGAAGCATGCAGCATTACAGAAGCAGATAAAAGACGAATTAAAGAATTTTAAGAAGATCATGTGGGGTTTTACGAAGAGAAAATATAACAAACGAGTGAATTAGAGAAATTATAATTATACACGATATACAAAGAAGGCCATGTAACGAGAATATCAGATGGAAGATCTCCTGGGACTGCCCTGGAATGGACTCCAAGAGAGAGAAGGAAAAAGGGTAGACTCAGACCATCGTGAGATGAAAGAATTCGCAACGCCTTAAGCGAACGAAATTTACAAGAAAAACAATGCCTGAATTGAGAACAATGGCGAAAAAGTATGGAGATCGGACAGCGGCTGTAAACCGAATATATATGTACACTTTGGTTTTTTTATCTCGTGACAACACATATTACGTCCAGCGTTTTTCATGAGTGTTTAATATTTTGATAAAATTTTAAATAAACTAATTTCATAGACTATCTACTCTCATCAAAATAAGAATCCTACAATATTTCGTCCAAGTAATTAGAGACAACAACAATCTACAAAAACATAGTTGAAGATAAAGTTGAAGGAAAACAACTTGGTGGTAGGCCATATGATAGATCTATCAGTTCACTGGAGCCGCGACAGACTTGCTACATGCGAAATCCGATAGGTGCCAATTGTTTTACACTAATTATTAGGTAAAGTGTAACATTACTCTAACTGCATGCCGGTGAGGGCTGGTGGGCATAATGCGGTACATAATAAATACAGCTATTGGTATTATCAACAATGAGTTAACCGATCAGGGCGCCAGGTCGAGTAATTCGCTTCGCCAAATCACATGGCATAAATGACTCACGACGAAAACAGGCTGGAAGAGATAAAAACACCCAAAATAAAAGAACAACATTGGCTATCATCAAACATGAATTATTAATGACACGGATGAACATATATTAAGCTGAGTTCCAGGACGAAAAACCTTCCCAGAGCATAAATTACTGATATATTAATTATCACAGTAAATTCACTGACGAATAGGATACGGGACCATATAAGTAAAATGGGCTGGCTTGAATGAGCATATAAAATACCGATCAACGGAAAGTCCTGAATGCAAATCATAAATTAGTACTCAAGCCAAAACTATTCAGTGTATCCCCGGATTGTCTTTGCGATAGTTACAAAGGACCAAAAAATTGTTGCGTACTGCTTTTGCTCCTTGCAGTCTAGGCCTGCTTGGTATAAAATGAATTTTTATCAAAATATAGTAGTGAAGATGGGATCCAGTTGGCAGTTAGCTTAAGAAGAATATAAAGCATTGTAGGTAAAGAAGTCTTTCTGGTTTTTTCTAATTTAAAATGTCTAGCTATATAGCGAGTTTCATTACATTTCGATTACAAGGTTGAATATTGGAAATTAACGTATACAACCTTTTATTTTCAAATTATAATAAAAAAATTTATATGAAACCACTAAAAAACTATTCAAAGAGTACCCCACCCACACTAGCACATAATTCTACCCTTTCATAATAATATAATATTTATTTAGATAACTTCGATTTTTTCTTTTTCAATATTTAATGTAAAAAGTAACATTTAACGTTTTTATGAAACTCGGTGTAGAACTTTAATGTTTAACTTCGATTATTTTATTTTAATAACATATTCACTTAAACTTAACAGACAGACCACTGTACCTACAATGATTTATATTCTGCTTAAGCTAACTCTGACAACTGGATCCCATCTACACTGTAATTTTGTAAAAGTTTATGTTATACCAAGCAGACCTAAAGTTCAAAACTAGAAAACCACACTAAAAAAAAATTGTTACACCTATCGCGAATGTAGTTGTGAAACAGGCCTTTTCGAACGCAAATAATTATAATAAGAGTATATGTATTATCAAGAGCGGTAAGGACAGTTCACCGGTCGAAGACAATGTTTCACTTGACTCAGTCTCTCATATTGTCTGATGCTGGCAAACCTTACCGTTCGTGATGCCTAAAAATGTTTTTTTACTAATGTAATAACTGAAATAAGTACACATTGTTACTTTAATATCTTTTCATAACACGTGCAAGTTATTGTACTATAGCAGTACTGTCTGCTTGATGGAAATATCGCCCATAACAGCCAAAGCCTTTCTAAGGCTTTCACGACTATTGTGATTAAGTAACAAACGACTTCCGGGATTGGACCTTGTCATAATTGAGCTCGAAGAACTCAACGTTTCGCCCACTTTCGTAAGGGCGTTCATCAGGAGGAAAAAGCAAAATAGCACGGTAATTCAACGTGTTAACCACGCCAGAGGCAAAACTCTTTGAAAGGGAAGGAATAGAAGAGCACGGTAACACAACGTGTGAACCACGTCAGAGGCGAAACTCGACTCGAGTCCACACGTTGAGTTACCGTGCTCTTTTGCTTTTTCCTCCTGATGAACCCCCTTACGAAAGTGGGCGAAACGTTGAGTTCTTCGATTTCAATCATGACACTGTCTAATCCCGGACATCGTTTGTGAGCCAAAGCCTTTAACATTTAACAGTCGCGGTTGCATTGATTAAATTTATTTGAAAATGAATTTGTAAACATTTGTTACTACACTACCAAATTACGTGCGGGATTCAGATTACTAGTAAGTTTTCTTTATAGTAGTGTACGTAGCAGGTCCGGAAAGACCGTCTTTACAGAACGCGTAAGCCGACAAGGTTATTTTGAATGCCTACGACGGCGACTACTGGAGCTCCAAAGATGAATCGACGACGTGAAGAAAAGTGAAATAGAAGCTGTACGTCATCTTGTGCGGTTAAAAGACATTTTACTTAAAACAAGACTACCATATGTTGAAACACTCGGTGACTGTGACGCTCCAACAACAGTACCAAAGGTTCCCCTGTGGCGACGGTTCCTAAGGGAAAAAATTGTACACGACCTTCTAGCGCTTTATTTTTCGTTTTATTCACACACGATAATTCGATATGTCGACCAATATCGATATATATAATCCTGATATGAAACTATAATATTATGTAAATTTTAATATCACCCGACTCTACTCGTCTGCCTGTTTTAAATAAATTATAGTATTGAAATTTTAAAGTCCTTTTGTAATAACATTTTATTATATAGCACTCATTGCGAGTAAAGAAATATCTTCCTATTTCAAGGTTAGTTTGCTGCAAAAACCCTGCACTATATAAACTTGTTCCTGTAAGGTTTCGCCTAAAGAAACGAGTAATTGATTCTCTAATTTCATTATTCTTAACTACTAACTAAACTTTTCAAGTCCAAATGAACTTTCTTCGGCATTCTCCTTCGGTGACTCCGGAACTTTAACTTGTTTACTTCCGTCAAGCAAAATAAATCCTGGCTAGTTAATAGTGCTGCCACGCTATAGCTCAACGACAATAACATCTATAGGTAATTGCATTTAAGTGCGGACACTGAATTATAACCGAGTTAAATCGTGGTTAACACGATTGCAAAATTCAGTTGCTCGCCAGCTGGACTTTGGTGGTTTGTAACAATGTTATGGAATCCCCATTCGCACAGGCAAAGGATATCACATCTCACAAAAGCTTTATTACAGACCAGGGATAGCAGCGAATGGAAGGCTGACAGACCGGATTATTCGCAAGGCTTTATGTATTAGCAATTCTGCAGCACGGAGCAGCAAATTGCATTTTGATGTTCCCCGGCCTCATATAAACTTATCCATCCAATTACCCCATTGATAAGTTCCGAACGTTGCTTAAAATATTAAGGCGCTGAATATTTAATTTGTTCTGGGTTTCCCCGACGTCGACGGCAACGTCGCGAAATTGGCAATTTCGCTTAGCTTTCATTATGAAGTCTATTCGCCCGGTTTTTGCCGCTTTCTACCGATGATTTCATCCCACCTTGCTGCAATACTTCTCTGTGAGTGTTATGGAAATTTGTAGTTATTCTTCCTGGGCGAAGTTCGCTCCAGGAGCATCGACAAATACTTAAATTAAATTAGGCCTTGCTATCATGCTATGATCCAACTTTTAGAATTCCAAGGGAAGTTTATCGGTAATCCCGAGGAATTCGCGAGTTTGTAATTAATTTTGCTTTTATGAAAAATTTTAGGCGCTAGGCTGGTAGCAACTCCTTTTAGTTAAACAAACATGGCCCTCTCTAATTTATTCATATCGGCCTCTTAGGCTCACTGCTTGCATGCGAAGTATCAGAGGGGTTAGAATTTGGATTTCTGACATTTATGTATACTTTATATTGTAGTCTAGCCTTACGTATACTAATAAAGAACGTTTTATATACTGAAAAAATTGAATGTTTATCTAAGATACATAAAGGACCTCATTTGATTTCGTATCAAACATTTACTACGTAGGTTCAAATTCCTAGTTTTATGATCAGCAGTTCCAATAACAAATACAGTTCCGTAGATATTTAAACAGATTTCGTAATGAAGGTAACGCTCGCTTACCATTCAAAAATAATGTATCAAATCTGCACTTCAACATACCCCGTAACCAGTAGCAAAGATTAAAATAGTAGAAGGGCCCTAAATTCCTTCCGAAATACTAAAGTGATTCAAAATTTTCGAGTAGGATTTACTGCTCGAAACTGAAGAAGAAAAACTTTACTGTTAGGGATGGGTGTGGTTTACACATTCGAAGAAAAAACGAATTAGTGTTAAAAATAAGATATGTGGATGACATTATAATGGCCACTGACCCCTTAAACAAACAACAATTTCTTCATCTTTTTAATAACGTACAACCTGGACTCAAATTTACACTTGAAAACAAAAATAATAAAGCTTCAATAACTTTTTTAGATTTAACGTTATTCCGACAAACTAATGGAAATATTCAAACAAATTGGTTCCGTAAAAACAATAAAACTAACAGATACTTAAATTTCAAATAAAATACAACCATTAAATATAGCAAAAGTGTTATGCAGTTTAGCTGACAGAGCTATAAAATTATCATCTAAACAATTGCACATAAAAGTTTAGAAACCATTACACATATATTAACTATGAATGAATACTCTAGTAATTTTATCAAAAAACAAATGGCAATTAATTCAATATAACTGACACTGCG
Source organism: Agriotes lineatus (assembly GCA_940337035.1). Taxonomy (NCBI): domain Eukaryota; kingdom Metazoa; phylum Arthropoda; class Insecta; order Coleoptera; family Elateridae; genus Agriotes; species Agriotes lineatus. The sequence goes on along the minus strand of OW679196.1, from coordinate 114,659,033 downwards.
TATACATATCCTTAGATTATATTCTAAACTCCCTGAAAAAATTAAAAATGAACTAAAAAACATAATATTAACACTGCTTTTAATAACTATAACGCTTTAGGAAAAATGTTTTTTACCAATTTTAAAAGACAAAACATAAATTAATATGCAATCTAATCTCTTTGATCAAATTAATTGCAACAATTGTAATTCCATATACATTGACCAAACTAAACAATTACTGAAAAACAGAATTAATCAACACAAATATTCAATCAAAATCAATAATTTATCCCCCACTAACAAAAAACAGCTTTAACATATCACGCCACTGAAAATTACCACAAATTTAATTTCAATGCACCAAAAATATTACATAAAGAGAACAACTTAAAGAAGCGGTTGTGTATGGGAATGATTGAAATACAACGAAGCCCTACCGCTATTAATTATAGAACATATATAGAAAACCTACGTTCTATTTATCATAACCTTTTGAAGTAAAAAAATCACAAATGAATTGTTTCTCATAAATTTGTCTTTGCAAATAAAATTCAAACTTTGCCTGATTTTGAGAATTCACATTTTAACTTAATATCATCCTGCATATGTCAAATACAGATTCAAATGTTACACTCTGCCCATTATTGATAATAAATTAGAAACAACCTTGCATTCCCATATTTACGTGCATGCTTTCAAAATGTACATACCGCCAAGATATTAAATTTTATTTATGGAATATGTAAATATTCCTTTTACATCCTGTTTTTAATTATCAAATAACTATAATATGTCGTAATATACTATCCAAACATTCATTATATCACAAATAAGTATGCAAGTAAAGGTTAATTTTATGTGTTCGCTTATCTAATGTGTGTTTTTCCTATTTCAGCCATGTAGCTTTACAACCTTTAACAATGTAACAAAATTTTTACTGATGAAGCTAATACTATTAGTGAAACGTTTAATTAATTATTAAATTATATATTGTGACTAAATGATTTTATACATACAACAACAAAAATCATGCTTTTCTTATAATGTTATTCAACAATTTCGGCACAATTAGCTCCTTAAACAATTATAAACAGATCAAAATTAATTGTCAAAAATTTAAAAAGAACCGTCTATACCGAAAACGTAACTATTATTACAAAACGTTGTATGAAATGCACTATAGAAGATGTAGTTCATTATATAAAGCAACGGAAAAATAGTTGTATAATTTTCTTTTTACGAAGCTTTCCCAAATTTAAGAAGCTGACAAAGACAAAGTTACAAGATTCTGTACTGAAAATGGTAAATTAAGAAATAGGCGAGAGGGTAGCCGAGAGGTGAAGCTTTCGCGTTTACAGTTGGCAGGGAGTGTTTTCGAACCTCATGCCTGTGCATTGGTTACATCTTACCCTTTCAAGCCACAAAAAATTACCTTCGGTGATTGGGACCCCTATAGAAAGGTATTATTCATCCCTTAAATTCAAGGGATTAGGCTAGCCACTTACCCGACAGAGGCTGACGGATTACAGAACTATATATTATGCAATTGATCAAAGACTCTCAGCCTACAACAAGGAGAAGAAAAAATACTGTGCAAATAAACCAAGCTAAACCATATCATATAGGTAAGATTTTTGGAAACTACACAAGCAACAAAGAAGAATGCATATACTAGAAGCTTTCGAAATCTATAACATAAAAAAAGAGCCACTTCTGAATTTTATAGCTATTAAGGCAACTAGTGTTTTACAGAGGGTTTAAAAATCGAGGTCGATCATGTTAAAATTCGAGCGAAGCGAGAATTTTATGATCGACCGAGATTTTTAAACTGTAAAACACGAGTTGGCTTCAATATTTTTTCTACAGCCGAGGAGTTTGTTAGCTTAAATGCCCTCGGGGCTTCGCCCCTCTCCAAAGCTGTCCTCGGGGCTCCACCCCTCTCCAAGGGGGCCCTCGGGACTTCGCTCCTCTCCAAGGGGGCCTACGGGGCTCGGCCCCTCTCCAAGGGGGCCCTCAGGGCTGCGCCCCTCTCCAAGGGGGCTCTTGGAGCTCCACCCCTCTCCAAGGGTGCCCTCGGGGCTCCGCCCCTCTCCAAGGGGGCCATTCGGCTCCACCCCTCTCCAATAGGGCCCTTGGGGCTCGGCCCCTCTCCAAGGGGGCCCTCAGGGCTCGGCCCCTCTCCAAGGGGGTCTTGGAGCTCCACTCCTCTCCAAGGGTGCCCTCGGGGCTTTGCCCCTCTCCAAGGGGGCCATCGGGCTCCGCCCCTCTCCAATCGGGTACTCGGGGCTCCGCATACAAATCGGTCCGATATAATAACTGTACTTTTAATCTTCACAAATAAGGTTTTATAAACTCTTAAAGTACTCCGTGCTTTAAATGGAATGGCGTGTTTTATAGACAACATAAAGCACGCCGCATATGACCCTTGGAAACAGTTTAAAATCACGGCTGTAGAAAAAATATTTTTTTTCGATTGTTATTATTTTAGAACTAAAATTCTGTAAACTATTAGATCATTATAGCAATGGCTACAATGTCAATAATAATCGAACTTATATAATAATATTTGCCAAACAGATAAATGTATGATTATACGCCACATATAACAAAAATTAAGCCAAGGACCTCCAAAAGAAATTGACAAATAAATTAACATAGACTTACAGTCCTACAGTATTGCACTATCGACTGCAGCATGCACCTCAGGAGGAATATTTGTCTACGGATATTAATGTAACAGCAAGATATAAAGATTTCAAAGCCAAAAATCTTTTAGGAAATGTTTCTTAGGAAATAAAACACTGCTGGAGCCTGTGGTTTGAAAATATCACAAATTCGTTAAAACCCCCCACCACACAAATATTTAACCACTGCTGTGTACAATGGTTCCTCTTTTAAAATTATCGATAATTTAATTAGGAAACAAAAAACAAAATTGCACGTTCGAAATTCCACAACTCTCGTCAGTCTTAGAAGAGAAGGAATCAAGTACATCAACATTCCGTTTCACCCGGCTACAAAGGGCCTAGCAAAATTTTTTAAAGAATCGGGCTATAAAGTTGTGTATGGTTCAAACAACAATATTAGACATTTTTGGGAAATCCAAAAGACAAACTGAGGACTTTGGAGAGATCTGGAATTTACGAAATTAAAAGTTCCTATTGCGATTCTAAATATATTGGGCAAACAAGTTGTAATTTTGGTACTAGGTTTAAAGAGCATTTAGCTCATTTTAGATTCGAAATATCAAGTATTACCCAACATATTTGCGAAACGGGTAATAGTATAAAAGGGGATGATCTAAAAATTGTAAAGGAGTTAACTTCAACGAAGCAACTAACTTTTAAAAGCTTGACCATTTTTGAGAACCGAGATAATAAACTTTTGAACAAAGATGGTGGACCAATACCGTCCTCCATATTGTATGATTTGTTACATTTACCGTCGGCCATGTTCATTGGCCCTCGGCCACGCCCTCCGGGTCAGACAGTTTAAATAGATGTAAAATGCGCGGGCATCGCCCACTTCCATTTGTTATCTGGTTACGAGGATATCGTTGCTTTTCTGCTGTGTAAATTTATCGTAGCTAATGATGATGACAGCTTGGCTGTCGAAATACGTATTTAGCAATAATTAAATATTTGTGTGGTGAGGGGTTTTAACGAATTTGTGATATTCATAGGAAATGTTTATAAAATAGTATCAAGTGGTCTGCATATTTCATTTGCCAAACTAGATCACAACACTAATTTATGACGCAAGTGCGTAAAGCTAGTCTTTAGTCATGATTTGGGCAGAGTTAAAACGCAAGTAACCGAGAGTTTTAAGCCCCGCGAGTGACTAAAGATGCTTTACGCATATTATGTATTGTACAATATTTTATTTACGCTAAAATCTAGAAAACACGGTAAATATAAAAAACCTATTTTAGATGTAAATTAGGATTACTAGCAACCGGTCGTAATTTTGCGTGGTTAAAAATGTTAAACACGTTGTTACTGAGGACATGAACTAATGAAAACATGTTATTAAACAGTCGTTTGACAAACTTAAAACTCCAACTAAAAATCAGTTTTACAAACTATCATAGATAAAGAAATTTGTGAATTGGGAGCATAACAATTGCTCTAGAAATGATGGAAATATTGACTTTATCATCAGTGTTAAGAGGAAATGAAAACAGCAAAAATTGTAAAGAGGTTGACAAGGAACTTCCCTCGAGCGAATTATTTCGATCTCCAAATAAATATCCAATGTAGTCTGCTGGGATTGGAACTCCGCGCTTCAGGTGAATGAAATTAATATTTCTAGTTCAATTTCTAGTCCGCCGTTTGTGGCCGTTGAACAACTGCGCCACGACCGTGTTTTAATTGTCCGAGTTTATGCTGCGTTATAAAAACGCCATGCTATTCCGTCCCATTTCTGTCCCTGTATCTGTTAGGTCTCATTTTCGTCTAGGATAAAGTCTGAGCTACGTGCAAGTTGTTACTTTTGTCTATTTCTAAGTTAAAGTAAAAGTAAGCAAAATAGATCTGTATATCGTCTTCCTCCAGCAAATAGTTTTTGAATTATACTGTCAACAAACAAAGGATAACCAAAATTACCATAGAAGACTGGAATAATTACGGATATGGGCATAAGACATGTTCGAAATGAAATATAGGCAGATCGGCAACACATTTCTTGGAAACTGAAAAGAGGTGACCGGAATATAAGACTAACGCAAAAGAAATAATCGTTTAAGCGAGCAACACACATGGGAAGTGTACCGAATTGATATGTCAAATAACAGAACCTGTCTCGGTGAAGTTTACTCCTCGACTAATGGAATATAATTGCAATGCCCTCCCTGGATGAAGGAGTAGCTTAAATCGTAGAAAGTGTGAAACTAGCCTTGAACCAAAATTAACAATAAACATAGGTAAGACATAACCCCGAGCTCGCAGTAGGTCAAGTGTCTGCAACTTAGACAAATGTTAGTTTGTTGTCGGTGGACAAACCCTCAATAATTTGTAATTGTTTATATTTTAAAGGGTAAACTTGTGACTAGTGTTACCTATTAATAACTGACTGGTTATTCCAGCAGCTCGGAGGACTGCGGAAGTCAGTCCCAGAGCTTCGTGCAAATATGACAGGTGATGTGAGGTTATAATCGTTTCTGGACGGAAATGCGAGTGCTTTGAAATTGCGGCTCTTCCAAATTGCGCCTTCCTACCTTATGCAGCACACTTCGCCTTCAGGTTCGGAGTCAGTACAGGTATGTAGGTAGGGTAGTCGACGGGAATTAACGGTTCGGGGTGCTGGCATTTCTCCGCCTTGAAGAACCACATCCGAGATCAGTGAGCGGAAGTATTGGGTGAGTTCTGATGCCAGAACTATTCAGGAAGGAATGAGAGGAGAGCGAGGTATAAATCTCTTTTCTCTTGGCACATTTTCTTGGTTTTATATGGTCCGAGGAGCCTTCCTTTTTCGTTATTTTGATGTAGCGGGTTTCGAGGAAGATTCGCCAAGGTGTTTTTTTCGCTGCTTTCCGGAAATCGGCGGATAGTGGTCAACATCCTGCTTACTCGATGCGGCTCGAAGTTTTATAATTTCAAAATCCAGACGCGGAAGGAACTTTTGCAGCGTTTAATGTTGCTTAAGAAATTATGTGTTTCTGGGCAAACGTTACATAATGAACAACATATTATGCATGCATCAGGGATTAAGAAAATTAAGTTAGTTGAAAAATTGTGCAATGCAAAAAAAACTTCAAAATTTGTTCAGTGCAAAGAGCTCAACTTTCTGTTTGTTGTCTCTGTCCCATTAAAAATCTTGCTTCATCGGCGGTATTTGCGCAACAGGTCTTTTGATTTTCTTCGAAGTCTTCCATAGTGAAAACTTAGCTGTAAGGTTTCAGATATAACTGTTTGTTGTTGGGTTTTATTGTCGAGGCTAGTTTTATCTACGTAGTCTAGCGTTTGTTGCAATTTTCTTATGGCTTATCTTTTGTTTTGTACTAGCTCTCTTCGACTGGATAGTAAACTATGATTTATTGTTATGTAGGTTATTTCTCTGGTATTATTCCAAGCCGCAGTCTGTATAATATTGCCAATTTTTGGAATTCTGTTTCTAATTGCTATTATTCTTTATCTAAGATTTAGTTTGATTTTAGGTATCTTCTAATTCGATTTTAAACTAAACGAATCTCTCACACTTTTTCTGGAAGGTCTGCAACAGGTTTTTCAATTTTATGGTAAGAGATCTTATACATTCAATTGCTTAAAAAGACATAGGTTTAGTATGAAGACAATTCGTAAAGGGCCAATTAAATTAAAAAAACCCGCAAAACTGCACTATATCAAGAAAATCATAGAAAACATAGAACGTGTTTCCTAACAAGAAGTGGCGACGGGTATCTTAGATCCACAATAGATCGCTACGACAAACCTGAGAAGAATAAGAAAGCTTGGGTTTAAAGAAACAAATATGTATGTTCTCTACTTTCATCTTCTTCAAACATGGGACAACTCATATAGCAAGAAAGCTCAATAAATGGCCACCCTAATATCTAGAAGGCTAATCTAAAAAACACCTGAATTATGAACAAGTTTTAGTGCTACAACAAGCAATGTATCAAAACCAAGTCCTCAAACAGTCCAGGAATTGAAAGAAAACCTAATACTTCAGTTGTAGCCCCTAATACCACCCACAATGTGTATCTTTATTTTTAAAAAATATTCTAACTGAATTAGAACATATTTTGCTATAATTGCAGTAAATATTGTGTGCAAATAATATACCACGTTTTATGCCAATTATTTAAGATATTTTTATTAGATAGTTTTAGTAAAAATACTAAACATATAATGGTTCTATGTGCCTATAGCATATTAAGACAACAACATATTCTAATAGATCCCGCGAATTTTGATATTGATGTATTTAAGAATCATAATGATAGTAAGAAAAAGTGATATCGATAAGTGCGAATAATGACTCACAAAACTGTAATTGGTTTCCACTTGTTGAATATAGATAATAGAAACATGTTGAGTTCAAGTTTGTATGTTTATTATGGGAATATATAATTGCACTTTTGACATATTCTTCTGACTTTGTGCCTACAAACTATAAAACTGCAGATTTGCACTCTGCATTAGTTAAATCTTCACTTTAAGCTTAACGCTATAAAAAGATACAAACGCACTTTGGATTTGGTACATTTTAACTTTTAACCTTACCCATTATAAAATGATACAATCGCACTTTGGAATAGGTACATTTAAACCTAAGACCTACCCACTATAAAATAACAGAGTCGCACTTTGGATTGGGTCTGAATTTGGAACACTTAGTAAACTTTAAGAAGTACACATTTATATATTGCCTATATTTTTATTAACACAATAAACATATTTTTATTAAGAAAATAAACAAGTATTGTCATTGTTACATAATTATGTATTATGTATGAACGAAAAAAGTATAGCAAAAAAATACAGGTGAATCAGGAAAAATACTATTGGATTATTAGAGCCTTCTTTGCTATGGCTGGCGTCCTCTCTTCCTTTTTTGGCCGAGAGGTACACTTTTCGCTTCGATGGGCACCTTTGCTTGTTTCATAATGACTAACAAACGTAGAGAATGTTTGCATTCGTACTCTTTCAAAAAACTTGAGCAAGTGTACCGAGACGTCACTTTATCATTTTCAGAATACAACGTTATTTTCACTATCTTCTGAGATTTACAAAAAGTATCAAAACATTCCCATTTCAAATGGGTATCTTTCCAGATTTGTACATCTTCTTGGGTAAAGACTTGTGTATCATTTCTTGATTTTGTATAAAAAAAATTTTTTTTCATTTCTTTTTCTTCAAACATTTTCGGTTTTAATTTCACCCACTGATAAGCATCTGTCCAAATGTTTGTTGTGAATTTTATAGTTGTAGCAAACGGTTTGTTATTGGGATTTTGTGGATTGCGTTCATACGACCATTTTTCAACCAGAGACACTCTCAAAACTTCCAGAAACTGACACACAGGAAGTCGTTCTCTTAGGGTCTGTTCTTTTTTTATGACGGAATTTGTTGATTCCAGTCCATTATTGGTGCTTGGAAAGTGATCACTTGCACCTTCGTACGAAAATTGATTTTCTCCTAGCCACGTATTTTCGAAATAATTTAAAAAGTCCTTTATACTTTGGTTAGAGTTACCATCATGCCATTTTTTCAGGAATAAGCTTAAAGCAGCTGTAAAAGTCTCATCCTCTATGCTAAGTTGTAGGGCATGAATATCTCAAACAATTAATTTTTTTCTCTTATATTCCTGATCTTTGACTCAATGTTTTTAAGAACATGAAAGAAACACTGAATTCTTCGAGCTGGTATTCCAAATACTGCTTTAAATCCATTTGTGATTGCAACAGAAGCATCTGCAAGCAGCACATTTAGTTCCCAAATAGTTCCATGCAAACTTGAACACGATTTTTTAATGCATTAAATATTAAGGCGAAATCAACTTCTGTTTCGCTGTAACATACTGCAACAGCAAGTGGTTGGAATACTCTGCAAATATCTGATGTTCCAACTATCAGGACAGGATAACCCCGCCAAATCAATTTGTATGTGCCATCAGTTTGGATTTTTTTGGTAACTACTAAAATTTGCAGAAGTCTTTTGATGGATAAAACAATTTTCAAATCCTGGTTTTGCCAGTCCGTGTCATCAACTTCGATTTTAAAATCTGAAGATGAAAATATGGTATTTTATATTATTTATTCATTTCTTTTTAAAGCGATTTTAGTCTTTTTTAAAGTGAGTTTAATTCCAACCCGTTTATTATTAACTCAAAATTTGTATATGGATAGAAAACTCAAATTGAATGTTAACGAAATCACACCATAATAAAAAACAATCTGTGAAGGGCTTTACAATAAATATTTTGAAAAATCAAAGGCATCTAGGGGTAGAAATATCTTAACGTACCTAGTAATACTGAAACAATAAAAGAAAACAATTGGTAATGCAAATTACGTCAATAATTCATATTCTTTTTTGGATATTTCGCCACTCTGCAAATTAAAATTATTAAATAACGTATTAAATAACGAACGTTTCGAGGGACAATCTGCCCTCGTTGTCAACGAATAACAATTAAAAAGGAACAAGAAAACTTAGATTTTTCACGGAGATTGAAAACCACCAACCTCCAGTGAATTGCTTGACATTGACGTTTGTTGATTGTCTAAACCTACTTGATCTGATCTTTAAGAATCGATAGCCAACTAGTGTCTAAAAATATTGAACGGTTCAACGAAGAACAACATTCAAAGAATTGTATATATAGTATCCCCTGTGAATGCGGGAAATACTATATCGGTGAAACATTCAGACCTTTAGCAGTTAGAGTTAAAGAACATAAAAATATGATGAAAACCTATCAATTCAATAAGTCTAAGCTGGCAGAACATGCTTGGGATAATAATCATAAAGTACACTGGAATAACACAAAGATCTTGTCTAAAGAATCAATGTCAACTAAACGTAAAATTAAGGAGACGGCATATATTTTACTTAACGAAGAAAAATGCGTGTCGTCTTTTTCAATATTTTTAGACACTAGTTGGCTATCGATTCTTAAAGATCAGATCAAGTAGGTTTAGACAATCAACAAACGTCAATGTCAAGCAATTCACTGGAGGTTGGTGGTTTTCAATCTTCGTGAAAAAGCTAAGTTTTCTTGTTCCTTTTTAATTGTTATTCGTTGACAACGAGGGCAGATTGTCCCTCGAAACGTTCGTTATTTAATACGTTATTTAATAATTTTAATTTGCAGAGTGGCGAAATATCTATAAAAGAATATGAATTATAGATTCACGCCACAAAGAAGTTTCAGAGATTAAATTACGTCAACTTGCAAATAAAAGTATTGCAGACGGGATTCGAACTCAGGGCAATTTCAGCGCCTGCGGAAGGAATTTCAACGGCAATAAAGCAGACCCCGCGTAGAGATCCCTTCGATTCCATTACGCCACGGAGTTGTGCCTTGGGTTCAACAAGCTTATTGTTCCTCATTTTTGTTTTTTTAAATAATATTTATCTTGTATCTATTGGATCCCATTTTTGTCAAGCGTAAAGGCTGAGCAATGTGTAAATTGTTACTTTTATCTATTTCTCATTTAATGCAAAACTAAGCAAAATTTTATATTTAAAAAATGTTCACCCTGTTTATATTTGACCGACATTTTCTAGGTTTCATGCCAGATAGACATATAATCCACATGCAAAAATGGTCTTCCTCCAACAAATAGTTTCTGAGCTATACAGGCAACAGGTAGACAGACAGACGGACGGAATTGAGAAAACCTGTTTTTCGTATTCTAGGACCCTGATACCTGAAAATCTGAAGAAATGTCGGAAGATGATTTTTCGGGATTACAATAGCTCCTCGTCTTTTAGACGACGGACGAATAATATTATAATACCATATCTAAAAGCAACCTTGCAAACCTGCTTTATAGTATTTTAAAATATTCTATCGGTGTAGACAAACTATTTTTTCGTTATTAGCATTGACTGAATTTGGTTCAGATTAAACGGGACCTAGTATAGATCTATAATTCCCATATGGTATTATTAAAAATTCTCATTAATTGCAAGCTATTTCTATTTCAAACCTAAAATTGTTAGGACCGAACCTTCTCGGTAAGGGGCACATAAATACAGTGTTATTCTTGTTTCCATTTTGTCAATCTCATTTTAAAGCTTGCATCATAGCAGTAATAAACTTATTTATAGCGTTGTCACTGTCAGGTCTAACATTAAAGCTAATCTCCCAGAAAATACACTGCTATTATGGGGGAGCGTTGGCCCCTTATTTGCCAAAAAAATACATCTACCTAGACGTGCTTCGATCCATACACCGTTATGTTGATTTAATAATGTCACGTAAAGTGGCTGTCATTGGTATAAGTTCGTATTATGGCCTGACGTTGATCAATGTATATATGGATCCGCTGCCTCCACAAGCACTGCCTCAGAATGTTTTAATAGCGCTCACCGCTCGTTTTGACAAGCGGCCTTTTAGAGGAAAATTTGAAAGCAATTTAACGTTACATAGTTCAGGCTATTTTCAGAGACCCATGCTTCGACTAACGGATGGAATCGTTAAGTTGGAAACATAACAATTACTTTGGCGGTTGCAGCAGTTTCGGGGTATTGCTCCAAATAGTTTCTCTTGGAGGATTCCGGAAAAAAGCAATTATAGGTTGGCAGCTTCGAATTCAAATTCATTAGATTTCGATGTACTCGTAGTGGAAAAGTTTTGTTCTATTAACCTACTAAATATATATGAAGACAAGGATAGTTTATAACTGCTGTACGTCTGTTGAAATCTAGATTTTGTATAAAATGTTATCTAGATATAAAATTAAGACGAAGAATGACAAATAACTAGATAGAATTCCAAATGGAAAAACCTAGAAATTGATAGATATTCCAGAAATAATTATTTTACTTGAAGATTAACTACGTTTTTATAGAATTTTTCAAAAAACTTAAATATTAATATTAATGACATGCGCGGTCAAGGTTATGACAATGGTGCGTATATATATATATATATAAAAGGCAAAAAACTTGGCTTACAAAAGAATATTTTTAATATCAATCCTATGGCATTGTATGTACCATGTACTGCACATACTCTTAATTTAGTTGTAAATGATGCTGCAAAAAGTTCGTTGGAGGTCACCAATTTGTTTGCCATTGTCCAAGAAGTATATGGATTCTTTTGGGCGTCAATTTCGCGGTGGAAAATCTTAAAGAAAGAACTTCCCATTTGTAATATAACACTTTCTCAGGGTGTTATTACAATTAATGTTAAATGAAGTACACCGTTTTCTAATTATTAACAAGAAGCACTATCAGGTATAGCTCCTTATGTACTTACCTTACTTCTTAATGAAATAAATAGAAATTGACATATCTCATCAACCAATTTGACATTTAGAATTATGCCATGTGATTATAGTTTTTTAAAACCTTGGCTAGTCAGTTCAAGCAATGGGATCCCTGTATCCCAATTGAATAGATACATTTTCAACTAACAACTTTCTATTATATTTAAAGACGGAATTACTTTTAAAGTATAATAATGATTTGACTTCGTGAATCAAATACACTTTCAGGTACTTCACAAAATTCAATTCATACTTCAGTTTGTTAGTAACTCTTCGAAGTTTGATCTGACACGACAAAAATTAAATAGATATTGTCAAAAATATTTTAATCAAATGTTTAATTTCCAAACTTGATTTAAATGACGATTCTAAAAAATAACCTAATCCAAAAATGTAAAATTCACATTACAATGATCGAAAACCGTCGAGTACTCGAATCACTATCAAATTTAGAAAATTAATTATTCTAAATTAATTTCTAAATACAGGTATATTTACAATTATTTTAATGATTTTCCGCACCAAACTTGCTATATAACTTCTTAATATTTCATAAGGAATGGACACTAACCTTCTGATTGTATATCTTGTACCTGATTGTGTTATCTCAGCTCCTAACTGGATAAATGGTAGTCAGCAAACACCCCCCTGGGTTGTTTCCGACCAAATAAAAACTCTTTGTAGCTCTTTGATACCTCTATTATGTGGATAGACTGTTCAACAGCATACGACAACACTCACTTGCATTGGTTTTACTGGTTTAGTAGTAATATTCCACGTTAAATGGACTCAAACAGCCTTGACTTCTATATTTGAATAATACATGTGACTTATAATCAAATTTGGTCGTAAATATCAATTATTATTCTTCACAATTAATGGGAATTTGACCCTTAACGTGATTATTTATCGCAGATTATCAATTCAAGTTATTTTTTACTACTTCATGTAAACAACAACTCTGGTTGCCCTTTACAATACCGCTAGTTAAAACATACAACTGCTACATCACATGATACCTATTGGATATCTGGATATTATTATTAAATTAAGTATATCATTCATACAGTATGCTGCATTACACATTTTAACTCTAAATCCACTTTCCGATACACGATGGTAAAACAGAATTGACGCCGTAAAACCCGTTCGTTTTAATTTTGAGACAAATTAGGATGCTTTGTTTTTTATTTTTATTAATTCAACCAGAGACAATGGCACAAGAGACTTGGCAAATTCTTTGATTTCAAAAATAAAGACATGCAACTGTATTTTTTCATTAATTACTTGGTATTATATTATATTAGAAATTTATGTATGTATGTATGTATGCATGTATAATCTGTAACACCATTTAACTTGCGGTGTAGAAGCTGGTGCCTTATGCTCTGGCATTTGGTAGTACAATGCTCAACTTGCCCCGGATTCGAGATACAGAGTTGGAGCGCACTTTTGGTGCTTGCGCTGCAACCTTTGTGTGAGCTGTGTGTCTTGGTAATGTATTGACCTTGTTACTCTATCTCTTAGGTCTGTGGTTCTGAGTAGAGCACAGTTAATTTGGTGCCCAACTATGAATGTTCTCACCGAGCCCGATTCCAATCGCCAAGGCTACGGAAAAATTCCGACCCCAGCGGGATTCGAACCGAGGACTTGATTACTGCAAACCTGGCGCTTACCCAACTGCGCCACGCGGCTTTAGAAATTTATATTGTAAGTAAAACTATGGAGCAATCGATTATGGTACTTTCAGAGGCTGTTAAAATGTTAGAAAAAATACTTAACTGAATAGTGAGTTTACTCCAAATATCATTTCGAATCATCACAATTTTTTGAATTTCCACAATACTAATGCAGTCTGATAATTCAACACTCGAATTTTAGCCTGTCGATGAAGTTGTAATTTTAATAACCATATCTTCCAACTCGTGCTACAGCTGGTTATGTGATTGATCTACTACAAATGATCAAACTAGTGCTACCGTACTTACTTCCTCACATCCACAATCCGAACCCAAAATTTAACCTTTAATAACGCTATCGAGGTTATGCGCTTTTTCCGAGTAACGTGTTGGAAATGCAAATTGCTAATTCTACCGTCAACTTATTTTTTAAATTATTTAGCTTAAATATTCATAACCTTTGATATGTATACTTTTCTGAGTTTTAAAGCGGCTCTCTTTTACTATTGAGTATTATTTGTTCTGACCCGTTATTTATGCCTGCTAATTTTATGTGTGCTTTAGCCGTTTGATTTCTTTTTTCAGGGATTCATCTAGTAGATGCTATCGACGTGTACATTATATTTGATTATCAAAGTGCTTGAGTTAGTTGCTACTTTGCGCCCATTAATTTTTACAGTTTTGAGATTAAACTCTCTCGTTTAACCAAGGACCAGCTCCGGCTGAGAAGTGGGCTGCCTTTGTTACTCTTCTAGTTAACTGTTAAGGTGATATAACAAAGTGTTTTATGGTTTACAGCGCTTTTAGAAATATTAGGTGTGTCTCCACCAAATTACATATCATTTTCGAACTAAACTTTCAGATAATAAAATTAAAATTGAAAACCAATAAACCAGATTATCAGTAATTTCAATCTAAGAATATAATTAAAATAACAAGTATCTTAATACATAAAAATCTGGTGTGATACACGCACACAACTTCCTTTTACGGTGATCTTATAATTAGCCAGAAAATTTAAAAATATACCGGGTGTTCTATTTAAATTACGAGTTAATAAAAAAAAATAGGAAAAAAACCAAAAGAAACTCATTTCAGAGGTATTCTACTTGAAAATCACCTATCCCTCATCAATACACATTAAAAATGTAATAAAAATGTAAGGTTTGAAAAAAAATCATTAGAGTCGTTTTTGAAAAAATCGAAAAATCGAAAAATCACAAGAGTAGGTAAACACCATACTTCGGTTATGCGATTTTTTTCAAAAGCTTGCTGTCGAATCTACATAATACACAAAACTTATATATTAAGTTTCAACGTCATATCTCATTTCGTTTTTGAGATATTCTGTTCACAGACACACACACACAGACAGACAGAAAAACCAATGAAAAAAACATCTTTTCTGGGTTCAGGGGACTTTAAAACGTGAAGATCTGTTGAAAACTCAATTTAGAATTTTTGGGGTGAATCTAATACCTCCTTTATCGTAAAAGGAAGTAAAAGCCATTTCTATAAATATCCCATTGCATCTTAAAACAAGTAGAGAAGTATTAATTTAATTATTGTAAGATAATTGACCAAACGTGTTTTGCTAAGTTTAACTTTCAATTAAATCAGATCTTTAATAAATTATTTATATCTTGCGATTTTATGCTATTGGAAATGTTTGAATTACTGTAAAGCAATGTAATTTGCAATATAATGTTTAATATAAATTCTTGATACTTTTAGCAATAATTTTATTCCGCGGAAATTATAATCTTTCAATATTTAACTAATCTAGGAAAATAACTTACAGATTACAATTACTTGCATCCTCTCACCTCATTGTATTGCTAAATAAACTGCTCAAGTACAGGTCTAAAGAGTAGCTTCAGCACTGCGAAAACATTAAGTATTATAGTGCACCCAGAATGTGTAGTTCAAAACGTGACCACCGAACTTCTGTTGATGGCGCCAAGTGGACAAGCCGCCACTGTGCTACAATGCTTGGAAATTTTGCAAAGTGGAAAATCGCCACCGCCAACGGTTGACCTTTCGCCAAAACCAAATAGAGCATGAAGGTGCTCGGGACCTTAGCAACAACTTTGCCCCCTTTCAAAATTTCGATATCTGTAGCCGTTCGAAAGTTACAGGCGATCCAGACAGACGGACGGACGGACGGACGGACGGACGGACGGACGGACAAAACGTTCGCATAAGTACGCTGAAGCTACTAATAATAAACTGCTCAAGTACAGGTCTAAAGAGTAGCTTCAGCACTGCGAAAACATTAAGTATTATAGTGCACCCAGAATGTGTAGTTCAAAACGTGACCACCGAACTTCTGTAGATGGCGCCAAGTGGACAAGCCGCCACTGTGCTACAATGCTTGGAAATTTTGCAAAGTGGAAAATCGGCACCTTTCGCCAAAACCAAATAGCGCATGAAGGTGCTCGGGACCTTAGCAACAACTTTGCCCCCTTTCAAAATTTCGATATCTGTAGCCGTTCGAAAGTTACAGGCGATCCAGACAGACGGACGGACGGACGGACGGACGGACGGACGGACGGACGGACGGACGGACAAAACGTTCGCATAAGTACGCTGAAGCTACTAATAAGGAACTTTATATTTTCTTGTAAATTGTCCATATATAAATATTATTTGAGTTTGTAAGTAAGTACTTAGTTGCCAGAAATAGAGTGACCCAACGCTCGCATCTATTTTATTGTAAAATATATAAAACTTGTCCTAATTTAAAACAAATTATATTTTGATAAAAACAATGGAACGGAACTGGTTATCTTTATCACCGACGACGAAAATGTGGTCGTAAAATTCTGAATCTGTAACAGTGTCTCAATATTTATAGCATTAGTCGATGGACAAGGCAATATACCGGCGACTGCACAACAAAATACATTTTCCTGGATTATATTCAGTACATTGCGCGGATATGGAAAATCACACGCCGGGGAAATAAGGCTCCTCGAAACTTTGTAAACAAGGGTTCTAAACCATGTAAACATATTAAAGTGGAGAAATGGTGATTTGGTTTAGATATATCATAAACATTTAATTATAAAACGTTTCTAAATAGGATCTAAGTCAATTTAAACTTAAAACTTGAATAACTAAAGGCAATAAATCACATTTTTTAATATAATGTTTAATTTTAGAACTTCTAGGAAATTCCTACTTCTTGGAAATTATATGTATAAATGAGATGAAATTATAGAGGGTGAATAAATGAAAGGATCTTTGAAAGTGCAAAACTTTATACTAAAGTCACACAGTTTACATTCTCTACTATCGATTACAAATTTAGATATAGGCTGGAATTCTACAACGCGACATATTTAGAATTTTTCGACACAATGGTTTTTACTGGTAAAGCAATATTGGGAATGAGTTATTTTTCCGCTGCAAGATTGCTCTCATTTCACGAGTGTCAGTGCCACAGTCAGAAGGATAGTAACTAGTGATTTGGGGGTAATGATCGCTAACCTCTGCAGCCTTATAGTTCTGGTATATTCTCACAATATCAATATAAACAGCAAAGGCAAAATTTCACTGGTTATGTACTCTACAACCGGCGATTATGTGAAAAATATGTGTGCTTCTTAATGTAATAATTGCTACCATATCTATATATCTGTTTTCAGTTGTAGAGGCCCCATGGTGAGGTGAGATAAGTGGTTTTATTATTAAATAGCTGTTTTGGAGGTCTCAATAGAGCTCATTTCAATTAAACTTTTACGCTTTGCTAAATCGATTCCGTGCGCCTTTATGCAGTCAAATCCTCTGCGCTTATATATTTCCTTATATATAATGTCCAGCGAATTTGAAGCTACAACAAATTACAGCAGGTAGTTGAGTGAAGCGTTGCTAAAGTATTCGTATCATCCTCATGATAGCTTTGTTTA
>OW679196.1:114506602-114641497 GCA_940337035.1 Agriotes lineatus | reverse complement strand
GGGGAAAAATTCGAATTTTGCGGGCGTTCATTGGGTGAGCGTCAGTCCGAGAAAGTCACGCTCAGACTCTGTAAATCTCAAATTCGTTTAGCAGGTGCTGGGTGCGTTCTCGTTTGCCGAACTCGGGTTGGTATTATCTGCCCCAAAACCATTTTGGCTTTAGATCTATCATCCTTAGAAACTGGAAAAATCGGCGACCGACGAGCTGGAACTTCAGTATTTAATTTTGGTCTGTTTATAGTTGTTCGACTTGCGAGCAGGCCGAATTTTGTGCCTTTTTTTAAATTTTGGTATAAATATTGAAAACCCCATATTTTATTTCGTACATTATTTAAAAATAATAAACACCTGTGTAATCTTGACATTTTTCACTCCAGTTGTCGACAACCCTCTTTGATCTTAAACAAAAAGAGCATTTGCAAATATTACGAAACGTTGCACCATGAAAACATTGAGATTAAATATTATAGTAGATATCAACACTGGTATATATTTGAACAATCAAGAGAAGTTCCCTGTTGGGATATAAATGTAGCAAAAATATTGAGAAAAATTTGGGAAAAACACTAATTAAAATAGAGATTTAATAGCAGCTTTAACGGCCCCGGTCTGGATAGATTAAACACTGCAATTGATATAAAAAAAATTGATCGATACTGTAAGTACAAAAATATAAAAATAATTTAAGAATTAACACATTATGTAGACCTTTTAGAAAAGGGTTATTATTACCAATAATTCATTCAAGGTAATTTGTTGCAAAATTGCAAACAAAGAGTATCCAAAGCAATGATAATGAGATGTGTGATATTAAATAATAGCTAACATTAAGCATAGACAAAAAAGATAATCTATAGTGTATCAAGTGACTTCCGAAATAGGTACACAATATTCGTTCTCACTTCCAAAATTACGGTGTCACTTCCAATTTTGGAAGTCACTGCGTTTGCCCTTGTTTTTAGCATATTTAGGCCATAGAGGTCGCACTGGCCTCAAATCCGAAAAAATGTGGGGAAGTGACTACGCTATGAATGTCCCTTTTCAGTTTGTCACTTAGTTCAGGTATATGCCGCTGGCGCCACCATCGATTTCACCACAGAGTCTTAGTGACTTCCGCTACATGTGCAATACGTTGCAACGTCTGAAATATGGCAACGTTGCTAGCAAATGTACTAGTGTGAAATTAACGTGCTGATGGCGACTAGTGGAAGAATGTTGGTGGAAATGGTATTACACCCAGGTAAGCTTGGAATGAGTGTTAATTTATGCTACCATTAAGGTGTAGTCAAAGGATCTAAGGCGGTGTTCATTTTAATACCTGAAGAGCTTGAAAATTTGATTAATATATTGCTAGAACACCGGAACAAGTACATTGTAGACAAGAAAAATGAATACGTATTTGCTATTCCCAACAGTACCATCAAATGTGGCAATTCGTGAATTATGGAAAAAAGTTAAATTAGAAAATTCAGAAGCAATCTCCAGCAACAAATTGAGGAAACAAATAGCTACAATAACTGAAATTCTAAATCTTAAACCAAATGAAGCTAAACAATTTGTGAACTTCCTGGGTGACACCCAAAGAATCCACTAAGAGTTTTACGCAGTAAGCGAAAACAATTTAATTTACAAAAAGTACTTAAAATACATCTTCTTCTAGCTTCAATAATGTTGATGCAGTTATGCGCATATAATACCTCTTATTTTCAGGTTACCTGTTAATATTTATTAAACAGCCAAAATTTCTAAAATTCTTCTAATGATTGTGAAAAGAACGGTACCCATAGAGTGCAAGGGAAAGTCTCTAGAAGAAATAAATTTTGAACCCAATTTAGTGTATCCCGAAGGAGATAGATTTGAAGCGCATTGAAATTAAAATTGAAAAGCAAGAAAAAATTTGGCAATAATTGTGGTAATTTTTGATATTTAAATTTTTTTTTCAGATAATGAAAATAGTGTTGAGAAAAATAAAGCTTCTGGGTTTTACGCACAAGAACCAATTATTGCGGTAAACACAGAACAAAATGGTATAATTAAGTAACAAAGAACTTTCGGGATTGGACCGAGTCATTATTAAGGTCGAAGAACTCAACGTTTTGCCCACTTTCGTAAGGGGCTTCATCAGGAGGAAATGCAAAAGAGCACGGTAACTCAACGTCTAAACCACGCCCGAGGCGAAACACTTTTCTAAGGGATGGGATAGAAGAGCACCGTAACTGAACATGTAAACCACGCCAGAAGCGAAACTCTTCTAACGATCGGAAGGAGAAAGGCGAAAATGTATAGGCAAGTTCCGTCGCGGTTCAGTAGCGGTGGGCGGGGCTTAGGAATTAGCACTTACCACATAGAAGGAATGGGAAAGCCTTCGCCCCGATTGAGATTGTTAGGGTGTTTGTAAATCTCAATGGCTTTGCGAATCTTACTGCTAAAAAAGGATAGGGATTTGCAGATAATGGAAGTTTCATCAAAAAAAATTTTATGGTCAGTAGCGCGTTGGTGTTCGGCGATGGCTGATGATGAAACGAGACCCGACTTGACACAGCGCTGGTGCTCAAAGATGCGAGTTTTTACTGAACGTCCTCTTTTACCAATGTATACAGCATTACAAGAGCAAGGAACTCTATAAACATCTTTAGATGACATAGTGTTTAATTCGTCTTTAGGTGAAGGAAGAACCTGTGAGATTTTTCACAGGGGTTTGAATACTGTTTTGATGATTTGTTTTCGAAGAAACTTTCCTACACGATCGGTTACTTGGTGGATATATGGAAGAAAGGCTATTGCTGCAGGAGGATTGGTTTTTGAGGTTTATGTGGCCGTGGATGAAGATGGCGATTGATGGCAGACTGTATATTCTTAGCACACTAACCGTTGTTCCTAACAGCTTTCAAGTGTGGTTTAATCAGCGTGGAACATTTGGGTGTCAGGAAACTTGCTTCTAGGTGGATCCCTCACAATTTAACTGATGTTTGAAAACAGAACCGCGTAAAATGGTGAAAGGACATGCTCAACAAATTCATTGCAGGATTATCACAGGCTATGCAACTTGGATTTACTCATATGAGCCTGAAACTACATGTCAATCGGCTGTGTGGGTATTCCAAAGTGAAGCAAAACCAACTAAGGTTGTTCGATCTCGAAGTGTTTCGAAAAAATTGATCGCCTCATGTTTTGGCTTTACTAGAAATGTCTCAACTGTGGCCTTAGAAGGTAGAAGAACGGTCAATTCTGAGTGGTATACTGCCATTTGCTTACCGGAAGTTATAGCTGAAGTGAGGAGAAACAATGCGAAAGCGTATCATTTTGCATCACGATAATGCAAGCTCCCACACGGCAGCTCAAACAATCGATTTTTTTTAAGCGTCAAAACATTGAATTAATGTCCCACTTTCCTTATAGTACGGATTTATCACCGAATGAATTTTTCCTATTCCATCTGGTGAAAAATAAAATGCGTGGTCATCCCAAGAAGCAGTTGAAGCATATAAATCCCACCTCGTTCAGAATGGAAAAAATGTTATGAGAATTGGTTTGAAGGCATGCAAAAATGTATTAATTGTAAAGGAGAATATTTGAAAAACAATACATATTTGGCTGAATTCTTTTGTGTTTTTCTAGTACTTTTCGGAAATTATTGCAGCTACCCTCGCATAAACACCCTAACAATTTCAATCGGAACGAAGTTTCCACTTTCTTCTATGTGGAAAGTGCTAATTCCTAAGCCCCGCCCACCACCACTAAACCGCGACGGGATCTGCCTATAAATTCTCGCTTTTCTTCTTCCGATCGTTAGAAGAGTTTCGTCTCTGGCGTGGTTTACACGTTTCAGTTACCGTGCTCTTCTATCCCTCCCCTTGCAAAAGAGTTCGCTTTTGGCGTGGTTTACACGTTCAGTTACAGTGCTCTTTGCATTGGGTCCTAATGAAACCCCTTACAAAGTGGGCGAATCGGTGAGTTCTTCGACCTCAATAACGACACAGTCTAATCCCGGAAGTCGTTTGTTACTTAATGACAACGGCCGTGAAAGCTCTGAAATCATGGTATAATTGTTTAATCGTGTCCTAGTTTTAGTACCTATTGAATTAACCTATACATTTCAGATTTCACCATTATTGAGAATGTAAATACCGAACAAAGTCACTGTACGTAAAAAATTACATGTTTTCCTTAAAAACAAAAAAATTATCTTAATTTTTTAGGCTCGTGTTTCAATGAATAAAAGAACGGTACTATCGTAAAGTTGTCATTTTAAAATAAAAATCAATTAATCACTTTCAGATTTCCATGAAGCTGATAATGAATTAAGTGAATTAAAAATAATATTTTTTACGACCGACCAGAAAATATGCAGTTTATGGAGAATTTTTGCTCCAGAAAGTAACGTTTTGCAGGTCAAGATCGGAAAACGGACATCAGGGATCGGTCTTTGAAAAGCTGGGATCAAGATGAGTTAAAATCTCTAACTTGGTTGCATTACAGCACCAGCTCTCGATTCTCAACTTTGGAGACGTAAAATCATGTTGGATGAATGGTTTGGAAAGAGGAAATTAATATTTAATTAATTAATAATAAATTATTAACAAAAAAACAATGTTTGCAATTTGTATTGAAATGTCGACTGCTTAACTGTCCTTATTACTATCGAAATGACGTTCTTTGCTTTTGCTTCCTTATTAGAAACAAAGAAACGACCCTCACATTTTGCAATTTGTTGCACAAATAGCTATTGTATTGACATTATAATAATTAAGTCACACAGCTTCTGCCGCCCGCAAATCGCCTAGCTGACAAGCTATTGAAACGTGATACTTTAAACGAGCATTGAACTAGACAACACTGTTGGAAGTGACTACAATGCTTTGGTATCTATATATACTACGTCATCATAGAAGTGACTACGTGGCCGACATGGTCACGGTATATATGAAACTAAAAATTTGAAAAATTGCTTCCTCTAAAGACAATCGGATAATGCATCTTCCCCTCTACCTATATATAGTCTTAAATTGCTTCTAGCACGCCTCCTTCATGTGGAAGCTAGGTCGCCCTGTTTAGATAATGGAAGTGACAACTTAACAGGCATCAATATATACAGGGTGCCCGGATTTCGTAGGGACAACATGGGTAACTTTTGTATTTGAAGAGATAGAGAGATGGTAAAATTAGCAAAAAGGTGCAGGTTTGAGAGCTCATTAAGAATCCATCTTCAAATTTTACTTGTCATGGCCCACTTGTCTAAAATTTAAAAAAAAAACAAAATCTCCTAATTTCTTTTATATGCCGTAACTTTTTTGTTACTTAAGATATTGAGATGCGATTTGAACTAATTTGAATGGTAATTTAAATACTTTTATTGATACTTGATAAAACTAATTTTATTTGTGTTAATTTTTAGTAATCTAACCTAACCTCAAAATTTTAAATTTATACCCTGCAATTTTTTTGGCCCTTTTAAGAGAGGATTTTTTTCTGAATGCAGTGATGTATTACATGATATGGAAACTTCTTCAAAATTTTGAAAAACTGAGTTTATTCTTTTTACAGGCAGAGATCACTAGTGCCATGATCACAATAATTTTGTTTTTTTATTTATTACGTTATCTGTAAAATTATGTTTAGAAACAAAAAGCACTCTTATCATCATACGTGCCTTTCAGTAGTGTCAGTGTGTTCCGTATGTTTGACGTATAAGTTCTACGTTCTTGTAGCACTTGACATACGCACAAAATACATCATATTTTCAAAATTTTCCGTTATAAGTTGAAGTAATAACACTCACACTGACAGGCACGTATGATGATAAACCTGCTTTTTGTTTCGAAACATAATTTCACAGATAACGTGATAAACAAAAAACAAAGTTATTGTGATCATAGCACTAGTGATTTCTGCCTGTAAAAAGAATAAACTCAGTTTTTCAAAATTTTGAAGAAGTTTTCACATCATGTAATACATCACTGCATTCAGAAAAAAATCCTCTCTTAAAAGGGCAAAAAAATTGCAGGGTACCAATTTAAAATTTTGAGGTTAGGTTAGATTACTAAAAATTAACACAATAAAATTGGTTTTATCAAGTGCCAATAAAAGTATTTAAATTGCCATGCAAAATAGTTCAAATCGCACCTCAATATCTTAAGTAACAAAAAAGTTACGGCGTATAAAAGAAATTAGGAGATTTTGTTTTTTTTTTAATTTTAGACAAGTGGCCATGACAAGTAAAATTTGAAGATGGATTCTTAATGAGCTCTCAAACCTGCACCTTTTTGCTAATTTAACCATCTCTCTATCTCTTCAAATACAAAAGTTACCATGTTGTCCATACGAAATCCGGGCACCCTGTATATATACAGGGTGAGTTTTTTTTCATTATCACTATAGGGATCTCGGAAACCGTTGAAAGATAGAAGGTTGGTTAAATGGAGAAAGAATTGCAGTTTTATGAGCTTATTCGAAATGTGCTTTTGTTTCTTTGAAAAAATCCAAGCCCTACTAGATACAAGCAAAATATTAAAATTACTTAATTTCTTAAGGTCGGTCTAGCGCCGTTATATTGAAAATAGAAAAACAATAATAAGAATAAAAGTTTTAGCTATTTTTACGGTGGTTTATCTTACAATTATTAGTTTTCTTCTAGCTTTCATAGTTTTTGAGTTATAACATTAAGTTACAATTTTTTAAATAGCAATCATAGTTGGCTTAGACATTTCTAAAACGAGCTCACTTTTCCGCTTAAAATGACATAAGGTTTGTTATACCTATTTTGACAAATAATTCTTTTATAATAATTTTCGTAATAAGAAAATGACGAAACAAAAACTATGAAAGCTAGAAGGAAATTAATAAGTGTAAGATAAATACCGTAAAAATAGCTAAAACTTTTATTCGTATTATTTTTTCTATTTTCAATAAAAACGGCGCTAGACAGGCTTTAAAAGATTAAGTAATTTTAATATTTTGCTTATATCTAGTAGGCCTTGGATTTTTTAAAAGAAACAAAAGCACACTTTGAATAAGCTCATAAAACTGCAATTCTTTCTCCATTTAGCAAACGAGATATGCTCGTTTTAGAAATGTCTGAGCCAACTATGATTGCTATTTAAAAAAATGTAACTTAATTTTATAACTCAAAAACTATGAACGCTAGAAGAAAACTAATAAGTGTAAGATAAACACCGTAAAAATAACTAAAACTTTTATTCTTATTATTTTTTTTCTATTTTCAATATAACGGCGCTAGACCGACCTAAGAAATTAAGTAATTTTAATATTTTGCTTGTATCTAGTAGGCCTTGGATTTTTTCAAAGAAACAAAAGCACATCTCGAATAAGCTCATAAAACTGCAATTCTTTCTCCATTTACCAACCTTCTATCTTTCACGGTTTCCGAGATCCCTATAGTGATAATGAAAAAAAACTCACCCTGTATATATATATATAAAAGAAAGTCACAACCCCGACTCATCAACGCAGAGCCGAAACCACTGGTATTAGAAACTTGAAATTTGGGCGGAAGGTTCAGTTTGTTACGCAAGGTAGTGCTAAGAAGGGATTTTTTGAAATTCGACCCCTAAGGGAGTGAAATGGGGTAAAATGTGTTTTTACGAATTCCTCAATATCTCTTACACCCGATAAGATATTGATTTGGTGTTTGCTTACAAAGATTATCAATGCAAATACCTAGAAACTTATTTAAGGATTTTGCCCTAATCAACCCCTAAAGGTGCAAATCTGGATTAGGGGTGAATTAAAGAACCCTTCGTATCTTCTACGTTTATTGAATTAGAACATTCCTGTTTGCATATAGGTGTACATTTAAAATATTTAGAAAGGGGTTTAAGGGAATTTTAAAATTTTAACCCTAAAGTGGAGAAAAAGGGTAAACTGTGTTTTCATGAATTCCTCAATATGTCTTAGAACCGATAAGCTATCGACTTGGTGTTTGCTAGCATAGGTATCAAATACAAGTGTCTAAAAACGTATTTCAGGATTATGCCCTAATCAACCCCTAAAGGTGCAAATCTAGATTCGGGGTGAATTCAAGAACCCTTCGTTTCTCCTATGTCTATTGAGCTAGAGCATGCTTTTTTGTTGGCATATAAATGTATTCTTAAAATATTAGAAAGCGCTTTAAGGGATTTTAAAATGTTACCCCTAAGGGGGGTGAAAAGCGGTAAACTGCGTTTTTACGAATTCCTCAATATCTCTTAATCCGATAAGATATCGACTTGGTTTTTTGCTTGCATAGGTATCCAATACAAATGTCTAAAAACACGTTTCAGGATTTTCCCACATCAACCCCTAAAGGTGCAAACCTGGATTCGGGGTGAATAAAGAACCCTTCGTATCTTCTAAGTTTATTGAGTTAGAACATTGTTTTTTGGCATACAGATGTATTCTTAAAATATTTAGAAGGAGGTTTAAGGGATTTTAATGCTACCTCTAAGGCAGTAAAAAGGGAAGAACTGAAAAGGGCTAGGGTGTTAATTTATTAATTGTTCTTGCTGTAGGTTTATTTCAGGATAATATGGGCCGAAAGAATTTTTCGAAATTTTACTCCTAAGGGGTGAAAAGGAGTAAACTGAGTTTTCCCGAAACTTTATGTGATTTACAGCCTAGACAGTGGAAAAAGTCCGAAAAACATATCATAATAGACCACTGCCAAAAAATTACATTCAGAGAACAACATATATATGATAATTTTATCTCATTGTTATACTAAAACTTAAGATTTATCAATATATATAAGAAACACAACAATTACGTACACAGTTCCAGGGGGTACATCAAGCGTAAAAGAGTTGTGGAGGCATTTTTTCGGAAGAGTTTTGTTTCCTATTTTTTCTTACAATATTGTTTTGCGGCGTTTGTTAGTTTAGCGTATTGAGTGAGGGGGAGAGGGGGCGCCCTAGAATTCATTTGAGATTTAGAAGAAAAAACATTTGTTGCCCGTACGAAGAACGGGCATCTTGCTAGTCGTCAATAAAAGGTTAATAATTTTTTCTAAAAAGAACAGTACTTCACCAAAAGGCTACCGATTGCCTAATCTGTAAAGCATGTAGAAAACTTCTATTTTAAGTCACTCTCGAATAGCCAAAAAATTAGGTAACTGATATTGTGATAATAATAGATAATATTTAGAATCTCCACTAATTAAGATACATACATAAGATAGAGTCAGCAAACTGCACTATTAAAATGAAATGTTATAAAGGTTAAAAGATAACTGATAGACATGTTGGATAAGATAATGGGCAGAAATTCCCTGCAATTCTAGTCTAGGGCAAACCTAATTTAGAAAGATAGTGGCTCTGTCCCCGTAAAGTCTTGGTTTCTCGCATTTTCTGCCCGGAGGAACCACTTCTTAACCTAAACCTTATCTACTCTATTTTTATTCTCCAATATCCAGATCTCGCCTTGGAAGCAACTGAAAACTACCAAGGTATATTTACTACTTCAGTAAAATGCTATGATGGGAAATTAAAAACAAACGGCTTCTAGTCCCGGACAGACCTTGAGTGGCAATCAGGTAAAGAACCTCCCGGCTCAACACAGTGAAATTTGAAAAGCCTGTATGCAGCCTAAAAATTATTAGTTATTGTCATGCAAGAGATCAAGAGAGTTGGACCTTCAGCAATTAGCTATCACAGTCATAAGGACCATTTGTAAATCCAGATGTTCGCCTTCCTTCGCCGCGAGATCCTGTAGATTGCCTGATAGAACACAGGCATGAAACGTCTTGTTGGACAAGCTATATAGCGCCGCGCTTTTCGCTCAGTTTCCACTCTCAGCCCCCGGCAACTTTTAATTTAGCTTAATCAGTAATCAAGCAGGTCGAGATTATCTATAGGATATGAAACAAAGCCACAGGGCTCAAAGACAAGTTCTAATCCCTCATTTCTCCTCGAAAAGTAAAATTGCTTAAGAAGCCCTTGACCTTACTTGAAACTACCCCTTCTTGTCGGTGTTAGTAAAACTGCATCTTAGCCACCTTCCTGTTCAGAAACTACCCTGCTTCCATGCATGTGGCACCTACTTTGGCTTAGTGACCGACTGAAAAAAACTTCTATTAATCTGAACTACTCTGCTCCCATGCATGTAGCACCCAGTTTCGCTGAGTGAAATTTTCTATTAATATGAGCTACCCTACATCCATGCATGCGGCACCGGTTTTGGCTGGGTAAGTGGCTGAGAGCTATTTCTTAATTTTCCTAGATCTGTTAATTGTTGTCACCAGGTTTGGCCAAGTGACTTGATCGGCAGATAATTTATCTAGTTTAAACTTAAAAACTTTTTTATTTGAAAAAGTAAAAGTCAAAATATGTTCGGCCCAACATATGCAATATTGCGATTATAGACGTAGTCTGTGTTAAAAAGGTGTCGCTAATGTGTTGTTAATAATGAGAGGCACTTTCAAGATTTTAAAATCTCACAAAGTCAGTTTTTAATGTTAAATATTGGTATCATCAGTGAATTTTATACAACACCTGATAATCTGACTTTCATTTCCATGTTTAAAATATTGTTGTTCAAACTGCGATTGACCATAATTAATTTGGGTTATATTATTATTTAATTTAGGAAATAATACATAACATTTAATATACAATTTGTAATATTTCGGCCTACTTTAATGTATACGTCGTATTTCTCAATTCATGTTTCTAGGTCGGGTTGCAACAGCTTATCTCTATTTGTAATTAAATATCAGCTTAATGCGTACAATAGAAAGAATAGCCCAGTAGATCGCTGAATTACCTAAGTCCGCAACATAGCTTAGACTTGATCTTAAAATTTATCGTTTAATTTTCAACATAATTTAAAAATTGAGCTTTGTTCATTTCACTATGTGAGTTAACGTAGTAAACAATTGTTTTAAAGGAAAAGTTTGTCCTGGCTCTTCTGTGTGTCAAAAAGCTTACGCGCAAGCTTTCTTGTTTTCGGTGCGCACTGTGATTGAGCATATGCGCAGCAGTCTGGTCGGGGATCGTAGAAACAGCCATATAAGTGATTTAACATTATTGTTCGTAGTTGTGACGTATGCGCAGCAGACTAGGTATACTTAGTTTAACAAACAGATGCAGAATTGATATTAGGGGAACGGGTAGAGATTGCAGAAACTTGTTT
This sequence comes from Agriotes lineatus, assembly GCA_940337035.1. Taxonomy (NCBI): domain Eukaryota; kingdom Metazoa; phylum Arthropoda; class Insecta; order Coleoptera; family Elateridae; genus Agriotes; species Agriotes lineatus. The sequence goes on along the minus strand of OW679196.1, from coordinate 114,630,373 downwards.
TCGAAGCTACACATTCAATAACTTGAAAGATTTCACAAATTGTTTAATCAAATAATATTGAGCTGGGTATAACCGGCTTACTCATAGCAGTATTCTATTGCAATGTATCGCACAGTTGTGGGAGGAGCTTCTACTAAATCTGTTGGTTAAGCGTACTATATAGTAGGATAAATGACTCATAAACACAGCTGTTGGCTGGGTCATTTAATCAGTATTGAAATAACTGCGTAGCAGAAGTAACTATTTGAGCGTAGAATGACATTATTGTTGAAATAAATGCAAAGTAGAAACAGCTAATCGCGTCGTGGTTTAGTATTAAGGTATATTATTATTTGTGAACACAAATTGGCTTTTACTTGAATGGGTTCTTGCAGCAAACAGTTTTAGCTTAGTACGCGTAAGGGTAAATTGCTAGATTTATTTTAACAGAGGCTTTCCTTAACCACGATTGAGTTAAGGAAAGGAAGAGATATCTCATTGCTATTGAGCTAGCTGGCAATAACAGAGGGCAAAACAAACCGTCGTGTTACAATTTGACTTCCAAAGGAAGGGGCTCCTAAAAGATCTGTTACAACATATACGTATGGGTCATAAAAGAAAATGTTGAAATGTTTACACATAGAAACTGTAGCGTTATGAATCAAAAAACAATTCAGTGGATGAAATACTAGGTCAGTTCGTACGAACAAAAAATAATTTTAAAAATGTGTCACTAAGAATGGATAAACTCGATCCAACGAAAATGTCCGCCATTCAATCATACAAACCTGCATAAACGCATTTATCATGGAATTAATCAAAAATTCGTAATTAATACTATATCCTTGAAGCAATTTAAATTGGTTTTCCATGAGAATATATCAATTAGACGTGACTCAAACTACAAACTGATCGTAGTATGAGTAATTACTGTATTAGAAACTAAAATATGACAATTGGTTTTGGATATGCATACAATTTAAAACCTGTAAAAATATTTGAAATGTTTACAACGCCTTTAGGTACGAAGGAATATTTATTCAACCAACTGAAAAAGAGCTGAATGTAAACTGTATGCACAGTCACAGGTTTTATTTATTTAAAAAAATCGATGTCCTAAACCAATGTTGGTTTTTAGGTCCAAATTCAGATGCAGTCTGGGGAAACCGTTGTAGATGCAGTAACATGCATGAAAAGCGTATTACGACAGCAAAGCATCCACAAGCATCGATGGATGCATAATGCAAAAGACTACGCGGAAAAAACTAAACTTTCAGGTAAATGGATAAAGTTACCAACACACTCTCTGTCACTATGGAACAACAAAATAGCTTCGCTCAATTTTGGCCTCCTTCGCTTTTAATGTGTAAAGTTTCAGGATTTCCTTGTTCATAGTGATTCCACATTTCCTCTTTTTGCCCGAACGCTAGTCTGCCGTCATAATATCCACAAAATTTGACTTTTCTCCTTCGATATCTTTGTAAAATATATGAGTACAACTTTCTCTTACAAGGTTACTTTCAGCAATTACATCTACGTTGCGTTTTAAAAATTCATAACAGTACTGGCTGTAAATATTTTTTAATATTTTACGAGTATCTCCCGCCACCCCTAGACGTTTTGTGGCATCTTCAGATCAACCGCGTTAAGGGATGTCATTCCATAAAATATACATGTAAGTGATATATGTACGAAACCCGAAACCAATTTGTTATTGACGGCGAGGTTAATATATTTACAAAAAGCCTCCATCAGATTAAATTTGTTGCGTAGTTTGCGAAGCTTTTCTTATATTAAAAGGCAAATGAAGTCCGAAATTTTATATTAATTTGGCAAAGAAACGTTGTTATTAAATTTATTTTTCGTAATATTACTTTCCTTAAAATTATAAATGAAAAAGTAATTTTGTTGAAGACATGACAGTTCTTAAATTGAACTAAATTATAGACGTAGTGCTGTCATGCATTATGAAATTCCGTATATATTTTTTAGGTTGTCAGTTCGATTTTTCCAGGCTGATTAGCAACTAGAAATTCAGCGTACCTTACTTCTGTGGTAGAGTTTTTCCTTGTCGTGGAATTCGGGTTTGCCAACAGTCCGGCGTGCATCGGAACTGAGAAGGAATTCACGCAAATATTTCAGAGCATTACTGGCGTGCTTCAAAATCCGAGTAGTTTATCTACAGACCTGTTCTGTGAATAAAGAAGGTTAGTTTAACAAAAAAATAAGAGATTACAACGAATATCAAACCAATATTCTCTTAACAATATATGCACAGTTATTATTTATTTTTAAAAATTATATGCCATAATACCGTTTTTATTGCAGTAAGGTCAAACGTCTAATATAGTAGTGCTCCCCAGTGTATTTATGCAATAGTAGCATTAATTAGGCGCTCCAAATTGGGTCCAAGTTCGTCTAAAATTTACCAAATTACATTTATTCACTACTATGTACAGTTCAGGTATTAAGGATAAAACTAAATAATCATGTAAATTATCTATAATCATATATACAAAATAAATTCTTATTATAATCCACTTATCGCTAGGCCACCCAAATGGCAGGGGCCAGCTCGGTTCTTCACTGGTTGACGGGCACTGGAATGTTTAGAACAATTGGCAGCTGTTGGTAGTACTGCGAATTTAAAAGATGGTTAGTTCAAACGTCATAACAAGTGCAGTGGCTATATGGTGTTATCCGTTACTTTATTTAATGAAAGCAAATAAATGTTTTTATACCACCTTGAAAGCGAAATGCCCTCCCCCCCCGTGTGCAACTGTCGAATTAGGCTTGCTGATAGCAGAGGACAGCGAGATGTTATCTCCTTGTTGATATCGGAAGACGGCGCGGCGCGTGCCAAGAGCGAACATTTCTACTTAAGGTACGTTATTTTAGGTTCGGGGAAATCACCTACTATGCCGGGAAGTGCAGACCGCGTTTCGGCCAAGATGATTTGACCCTGCCGTGCTTTTAATTTGCAGCGGGATCTGCACATTCAGAGAAAATTCTTTACTGCGGAACGCAGGTGGACTTCGGGGAAGTTTTAACGCTATTCTGTTTCTGGTGACAGCGGAGGGATTATAGGAGTTTCGAGACTAAGAATTTACCAATACACAACGGACCTGAGTCTCAGGTATCTGTTGCTTTAAGCTAGGAAATTATTGAGAAATTTGGAGCTATTAATTAGATAGAACACAACGTGCCCTGATACTTAGGTACACGTTATTTTAAACTAAGAAATTAGGGAGGTATCGTGACTATCAATTGGTTAGAACACGACGGGCCCCGATACTCAGGTATGCGTTGGTTTTCCTTCGGGAATCTGGATCGAGATGTTCTCGAATAATTCTGGTCCTCAGTCTGCAAAAATTTTGATTTTATACGTTGTTGTCGAGTTTCCCTCTCTGGCATCAAGGCGGGAGTAGAAGTGCGGAGAGACACTTCATCGTTGCGTTTGTGCATAACGGCGAATTTACATTTTCGGCAGGGCTGAAGATTTTGTAAAGTTGAAATGCGAAGTTTTAAATGCACATAATATTGCATTATGATTAATTCGCATTTGATATAATAGGGAAACGTTACAATATCAACCAAGAAACGCATTAAAAGTTTATAAAAATTTTGAATGTGCTCAATGCCCTTTTGACTGCATAGTCGACCTCTTCCTCTGCTGATGTTAAAGGCATTTTGCGAAGTTTGCTGAATTATGTAGTTCTACATATTTAGCATGAAAGTAGTTTTCTGAGATTCCTGCAGCTATGAGAAGGTCTAACAGGTCAGGGATTTTTTGCGTATCTGATGGCCAGTAGGTGGGTTTACCGGTTGAAAAATGTATGTAATTGTTATCATTCATTGCTCGAAACAGGTTGCGGCCCGTGGTGGTGATTAATCTAGATCCCCAGTGCGTATGTTTCGCGTTCCAGTCACCCCCAACAATACATTTTTTGCACTACTAGTCTCAGGAGGCACCGTTATTGTCCTATATTTAGGTCGTGAAGTTGATTTTCTCCACCACGGGAGAGAAAGTAAAATAAACAATTTTCACCGTGGTAACTAATAAATTGCTAAGTTACCAAATATGACTATTTTAATTTTGACGTTTTAAAGAGTTGTATTGTCAGGTTGGCAGTTAAAATATTTTCGAAATTTGTTGGGAATTTAGGTATTAAGCCGTTTGGTAGTGCAAAAAATAGTATATACACCACGGTAGCGAATCGTCTTATAACCTTCGCGCTTTAGATACTTCGCGCTACGCGCTCAGTATCTAATATGCTCTCAGGTTATAATACTGCGCTTCGCTACATTGATGTATAATATACTATTGGCATAGGGTTTGGAAAAAGGTTTTGAATTGATCTGTCGATATTGTATGGCGAGGGGGGGGGGGCAATAGATGGCTGTTACAGTGTAGTTCCAATGTGAGGCATTCATTTTAACACTTGTAGCTTGTATGTGTGCTGTTTGGTACTTGGGAAGCTCGTGATGCGACACGCTGTTGCAAATGAGGATTGCGGAGCCCCCATGCGCTGTACCATCAGGATGACAGGTACTGTACACGGTATAGCTAGGGATCTGAATTTTAGTTCTGTCTGTGAAATGAGCTTCCGAAATCAGCATGATATCGATTTTTTGGATTTGTAGAAATGCTATTAATTCAAGTTCATGGTTAACAAGACCATTTGTGTTCCAGGTTGCAATTCTTGTATACTTAGCCATTGCTAATGTTTGTTGACGAGACTTATTAGTAGATTTAGCATCATGGAGTTCTGTTGCATCATCTGGGCGAACATGGTTTTGAATTCTGATAAGAAGGAGGTTAATTGCTGTGTAATCATGGAGAATGAGTCATTTATTGTACCGACTCCTGTTGTTCGAGTAGTTGCCTGCGCATAAGACATATTCTGAGTGTTCATGTGCTTGTTGTTCATGGTCTCATGGTGTTAGGGCGTGATCTTGTGGCATTAGAATTATATTGGAATGTGTGACTTGATTTACTTCTTAAGTACAATAGATCTTGATAGGCCTTGCAGCCTTTATAGTTGGCTGGGTGGTCGCCGCCGCAGAGTGCACATTTTGCTGGGGTATCTCTTGTCTTAATACATGTGGAAGTGTTGTGCGGCTCACCGCATTTGCCTACTGCAATATGTTTTAGTGTGTCCATAGTATTGACATCTAGTACACTGTATTATTCCACTTTTCTTCCTAAAGGGTTCGACGGTTATTATCGTACCACAGATGGATTTCAGTTCAAAGATTTTATGATTATTTTCGAAAAAGGTTCTTTACTTATTCTGTGCCTTATTTTTAATATATTGCGAACTTCGTGACCAGCCCCTTCCAGTTCCGCTTGAATATCATCAATTGGGATTGAATGGTGAAGGTTCTTTATGACAATTCTGTAGGATCTCTCTTGCTTGAGTTGATAGGTGTGATGAACTATCTTTTCATCTATTAGGTGCGTGGCGTTGATTTTAATCGTATTATCTGCTAGGGCCTTGCTATGATATGTTTCATCATCGGTAACCTTCGCAAGATTATCTACCATGCCTTTAAAATTAGTTACGCCGTATATAAATATCGGCGGTGGTTTTAGTTCTTTTGTTTGTACTAGAACGCGTGGCCAGCCTACGTCTGGCCCTGCCAGCGTAAAGAAAAGGTTACAAAAATCTGGTGTGATACACGCACACAACTTCCTTTTACAGTGATCTTATAATTAGCCAAAAATTTGATTTAAAATGTTTTAAGCATTAGTCAAAAATTTTCAAAAATTACAAATTCTGCAAAAACGGTACAAAGTAGAGCGTTAGTTGAAGAGACAAATTTTCTCTAGAATTTTAAGCTGAATTCAAAAATGTAATAATATACCGGGTGTTCTATTTAAAATAAGAGTTAATAAAAAAAATATAAAAAAAACAAAAGAAACCCATTTTAGAATTATTCAACTGGAAAATCACCTCTCTCACATCAATACACATTCAAAATATAATAAAAATGTAAAGTTTAAAAAAAATCGTTAGAGCCGTTTTTGAAAAAATCGAAAAAAACTGAAAAATCACAAGAATAAACACCTACTTCCGGTTATGCGATTTTTTTAAAAAGCTTGCTGTCTTATACACATAGTACACAAAACTTATATATGAAGTTTCAACGCCATACCGCTTTTCGTTTTTGAGATATTCTGTTCACAGACAGACAGACACACAGACATACAGACAGACACACAGACAGACACACAGACCAATGAAAAAAAATATGTTTTTTAAGATCAGGGGACTCTAAAACGTGAAGATCTGTTGAAAGCTCAATTTCGAATTTTTGGGGTGAATCCAATACTTCCTTTATTGTAAAAGGAAGTAATAAAAATGCTTGCTTAAACTGGTGGGCAGCCGACGTCCGGCCTTGCTAGCGTTAACAATACAAATGCGGTCTTGCCATTTGTGCGCGCGCGCCACTTGCTAGTATGCAGGCCGTTCATGCTGCGTGTGCGCGCGCCAGTGCTTACGGACGGCATCGGCTCTTATAATATAAGATTGTATTAGTTGCGGTAGTTGGCTGGCTTTCATGCATATTAACGTCATTATTAACGTCATTGTCGATAAGTGCTGGATATCTGTTGTGTGTATAAGACTGATTTGAGTACATCTGTAGATTTTCGTAGGATCGGGTTTTCCTTTTTTTGACTACTTGCCAGTCGTGAGTATTTTCTTGCGTTACTTCTTGATTTTCGTTGGACGTTTTCTGTGTTGATTGCATTTTGAGCGGCGTAGCTACAGGTGCAGTATATTGATTAAATGCGGGAATAAAAGCTGGTGTATTTGGGAAGGCAATTGTTTGTGGGTTATCAGGGTTAAAGGTAAGAGAATTTTGCTGAAGTGGATAAGGAGATTGATAATAATTGTATCTGCTGTTAAGAATTGGTGTTTGATTAGGAGAGTATCCGAACGCTACATTCAATGTGGGCGGCGTGAAATTTCGAGCGATAAAAAGAGTGGTTATCCACTTTCCGGTGAGGTAACCGAGGCCAGCTGGGTCTAGAGTGACCTGCTGACCTAACACTATCACTTAACTATTGCAGTACTTGATCTTTTAACAGAGCGATGACATTCAAGTCTTTACTCGAGTAAGAACAGTAACAGAATGATTATTAAGGCGGGAGTGGAAGTGCGGAGAAACACTTCATCGTTGCGTTCGTGCATAACGGCGAATTTACATTTTCGGACGGGGTGAAGATTTTGTAAAGTTGAAATGCGAAGTTTTAAATGCACATAATATTGCATAACGATTAATTCGCATTTGAAATAATAGCGACGCGTTACAATATCAACCAAGAAACGCATTAAAAGTATATAAAAATGTTGAATGTGCTCACTGCCCTTTTGACTGCACAGCCGAGCTCTTCCTCTGCTGATGTTAAAGTCATTTTGCGAAGTCTGCTGGATTATGTAGTTCTACATATTTAGCGTCGTTTGCTTGTTTTAGTTCTAATGGTTTAAGGTGTTAAATTACATGACTAAATACATACATTAATATCAATAAAAAAACGAATTCTCTACATATTTAATCGCCGAATGACCCATATCATTAAAATTGCACGTTTACTATTTTTAACAACAAGATACAATCAAGTGAAATCGGCTTAAAGTTAAAGCAATTGACGGTTGTTTACTGCCAACAAATGTTTCAATCAAAAATGTAATATCTGTGATGCTTTCCATGACAAGCGCGATGCGGTGACAGCAGGTGCACAAAAATGTAGAGCACTTGAAAAAACCTAACCCTAAGTGCTACGATACTTGCTGGAAAAGAATAGTGTGTCGGAACGAACTTACAACCGCAGATATTCCGGCGTTTTCTAGGGTCAAATTTACAATCCAACAGGCGAACAGAACAACAACGTTAAGCTACTTCTTCACATTTCCGGATTTTCTCGACAGGTACCTAGGCGAATCTCACGATTGTTCTAAAAATATCGGAGCAGAAAACAACATCAAAAGTGCAACAAACAGGAAGGAGGGAATTAGTGAAAAATGGGAAAAGGCCTAAACATAAATTCAAAAGAAAACGACGTGAAAACAAAGCTAACCAAATCCTACCTTAGATTGCGGACGACCAACATATGTTTAATTTTGAAGTACTATCTCATGTCGGGGTAATCAGATAGCTACAGCAATCCACCAAACGAATAATTTAAATCTTTCTCATATCGTCAACGAATTTTTTTTCGGAAGAAAATCGGCGTCACCAAAATAAAACCCCGAAAAAAAAACATTGTATAGCGTATAAATTAAAATTGCGAACCCTTAAAATTTCCGAAAAGAAAATTGAAAGCAGGAAAATATCCTCACCATTGAACAGCAGGCGGAAGTAACACTTTCAAACTGTACCATATTTCAATCTTGATATATGTCGTGATTCAGTAACTACCTGCTTCAATTTCTGGTCAGTGGATTTGAAGAGCTGCAAAACATATATTATTCAGAACCATATATGGGTAATGTTACTAGTGACTTTTAAGAGTTTGAAAATGAGCTATTATCAATCTTTACTTTCCAACCGCCGTCATGGCAACGGATTTTAGCCGCCTTGTATCTATTTTTTGCTTAACGTAATTTTCTAATGATTCTTAAATCAATTTTTCTAATTCTTGTTTAGAAGAAAATTACTGTGAATAAAATATTATACATTCATCGGTGGAAGTTTTCATTACAGCGGAGAGCTAAGATAGATTACCGACAGAGAGATACGTAATATTCTACTTCAATCTCGTTCAAAGGCGCAAACTAGCTGTACTATGTAAACTGATATTAACAGTAATACTTAGATATTAACAGTAATTAAAATATTGTTGTATCTGTATGGGACTTTTCCTATGATTATATTAAAACGATATCGATCAACAGTATCAAATTAAGTTCGATTGTAATTGCTAAATTGCATATTATAATTGCCCACCTCGTTTAATATTCTTCCAATTAAGGCTACCCCTTTTACGGATTTTAGGCTATAATGATTTTCTACCACATCATATTGGAAAGTAACGTTTTTCAATAAGAGTTTTAAATTATTTTAAAATAATGTCTAAATTAGTGTTATTTGCATTTCGAGTAATATGGCGTATAAGCAAAATTCCAGAAAATTAAATGTAAATCTAGTACACTTTTGACACATACTTGTATTGTATAGCGTTACAGGTACAAAGTTCCATTTTGTCTAGTTATATCAAGCTACTTTCTTTTGGTATGCTCGCCACTTTTTAATTGCTATTTGGACAAGTACTCAGCATAGTCAAAATGAATTGAGTACTTGATCAAGAAAAATACTAAAAAAGATACGTGGAAAGAAGATAATACTCGTACAGAAAATTAAAAAAATAAGAATGAAGTACTATAGCTTTGGTAAACAAAAACCGAAGAAAATGGTGAGAAATATTGTAAGAGTATACATCGAATGAGTATAAAAAAATGAGATTAGTATTAATCAATACATATAAAAGAACAAAGCTAAGGGCGAATACAAAAGATAAATTAAAACTAGTATCAAAACTCTCAGCCTTGATCATCACGTGGTAAAAATCCGTAGTTTTGAGCACTTGTACTACAATTCGTAAATTTCTCAACCAGCATCAATTGCAATCTCGATTCACTACATATCTTGTCAGCCACCGATATGGATGAGCATCGACCTACCGCAGAGAGAGAGCGAACGATAATAATAATAATAATAATGGTTTTTGGTGTCCCAAGAACAAAACATACTTCTTAAAAATAATACAAAATAGCTGATGCTTGAGCCTGAAAATTCTGGTGTTATACACAAAGTGCCGCTAACAGATATTAACGATACAAGTTTGATTGTGCGCATCTTAATGAAACGAGTTTCATTGCCAAAACGCGACGGTGAGCTGAGTTTTGTGGCAATCAAACGAGTCTCGTTAAGTGTCATAAACAAACGTGTATTGTTCAATATTTTATCTTCATCAATAAATTCTGGTTCAATGTATTTTTTATATAAAAAGAGTGAGATAATATCTATTACCGCACCTAATGCGGTAATAGCTATCCATTACCGCACTCAGTACGGCAATAAAGCTCTTAAGGATACTAAAATTAATTAGCTTAATAGTCTATAGCATCATCGATGAAGATAAAAGTACTTAAAAGGTACGAACAATTTCAGGAGTGATTTTTGATATCTCCTTATATAAAAGTTCATACGTGTGCACATAGGTAATTTGCAGTATAAATCATGTTTATGCCCAGTCCTGCTTCCTTATTCAATGGAAAATAATGGAAACAGTTTTAATCGATGATCTAAATCGCATTCACTTTAATGACTTAAATTTACCAATTTAATTGTCAAACGTACAAGGTTTTCAACTCAATGGCAATTGAGATTTAGAAACAGGCGCATGGCCTATTATCTATTATTAAAATGTTATCCCCGGAAGAAACATTTTATACTACATTATATTGTGCTACACAAATGAACTGGACCATTTGCATATATTGGTGCAATTTTTAAAATTATTTTCCAAAATGGCAGTCATGGTATTTTTGGTAATCTTTCATGATTGTGTCACTATAAAAAGCATTTCTTTTCATAATTTGGTTTAAAGAAAACTAAGTCTATTAATAAAATATTATCATTTTAAAAATTTTAATTTTGCCCAAATGTTGATAGCACATTGCATACAAAGTATCCCAAATCGTTGCCAAACATTTTTAAACGTTCCGAAGAGACTCGAACAACTATTAATTAACCTTTTTTGTGATTCCCCTTATTTTTGTAAAATATAGTTTTTTTATAATTTTATTATTTTTTAATTTTATTAATATGATTTTGTTAATTCTTTAGTTTATATTTGAGGATAGTGCAATTAAATATGCTTAATATGAGTATACTATATATATATATATATATATATATATTTTGTAACGTAATGTAATAAATACAATTTTTATAGGTGGTCCAGTTCATTTGTGGAGCAGTATATTAATAAGAGATATAAGTCATTATACACGAGTGATATTTTGTATTTCTCACGATCGCATAATAGAATTTCACTATTGTGTGATATACGACATTTTATCTTACAGTATAGTACCGTATAGTAGCAGCATTTTTACAATAAAGTTCGAAGACGGTGCAAACTGACAAATGTCATAGAACTGTCACAGAACTGGCATAGTATGTGTAGCAGAGTATACTGAAACATTTTAGTCACTTAGCAATAATAGCTGTTTTAGTCACTCAAAACAATTACGTAAAGTACATTAAAAGCCACTACTGTGAGATAATAGTAGATTATTTTATAAGTAAAAGAAATGCACCATTATTTGTGAGTGAGAATTTTGAATCGAGAGTGCCCCAGCACGAGCGATACAATTTCTTAGAAGCTTATAATGGCATTTCGCTGACGTGTGATATACATTTTATCTTACAGTAGCAATTTTTGTGCCTAAATAGTTTGCGCCGTCGGAATATGTCGCAAAACGGACAATAGATAGTTACGATAAACACGCACTGCATTACTAACAGTATTATCTAGTAATCAGTTTTAAAAAACTAACTTTGTTGATTTTCAGTAAATTCCCCACTCCTAGTATAAATAATGATAACTCACTAGTGAGTAAAACTTCATTTTAGTCACTGAAAACAGTTGTGTAATGTATGGTAATTTGGTTATAGGTGCTACTGTAAGATAAAAAGAGTTAGTAGAACGGCATCATCTCAAATATTTTCTCTTTCGACTGAGACGATTTCCATTATCCATGAATGAAGAATCAGGACGTAAACATAATTATAGTGTAAATTACCTAAGTACACATGTACGACTTACCACCCTGTATGTTTGGAAAAGACATAGTATTCGAGTTACATAATGTTAAAAATAAACAAAATGTATTTTCCAAATAGTATTTATATCAAAGCAATGATCTAAGTCCCTCCAAACCGTGATACACAAGTCTGTTGTCCTTCTCATTGTTTATCAAACACAAAGAATCCAAGTGATTCGAGTCTGAAAACCGATAAAACCAAAGTTGTGGGCCTGCTCAACATATCCAAAGATTGGGATACGCAGACAGCATCCATATGTTGATCGGCAGCTCCGATAAACTGTGCTAGAGCGCTGTCATGCATAAACCACATTTGGTTTCTGGTAGAAAGTGGCACATCTTCCAGCCTTATGCGCAGCTTATCTTCAGAAAATAGCTATGTAATTCAACAATTAGTCTCAATGGTAAAGAGCGCGGTTTAATTAAGGAGAATCTGACCACTCCAATGCATACGTTTTTTTGTTTTTGTTTTGATAATGAGCTTCTATTATTGCGTAAAGAGGGCCTTCGGCCCATAGATGATAATTATGGCTTCCCATATGTATCGCTTCCCAGCGAAGAATACTTGTTCTAAATTTTGATTTGGGAGAAGCAACTGGCGCATTGAAAAGTAGAACTGTCAGTTGCAAACACAAAAAAGATATGTTTTCTCCAAAATTGAAATTTTATTACAGCGTTGGGGCATTTTTTAAAATTTTGTAACTTATCTTCTGGAAAGGTTGTGTACTTGAACTTTTCTAGAAAAAGTTATGGAAGGAACAGACAGTCAAAACGTTTAAATTGATGTATCTTCATCGGTGTTGTTATAGACTATTTACTAAATTAATTTTAGTATAGTTAAGAGCTTCATTATCGCACTCAGTGCGTTAATGGATATTACCGTACTATATATAAAAAATATATTGAACCAGAATTTAGTGATGAAGATAAAATATTGTACAATACACGTTTGGTTATAGCACTTAACCAGACTCGGTTGATTGCCGCAGAACTCGGCTCACCGGCTCGTTCTGGCAATCAAACTCGTTTCGTTAAGTTGTTAAGTAATCAAAGGAAACAACTTATAAATTCACTATCATTAGTGGTTTACCACCACATTATTCTAGCTAGGTTCGTATTCGTCTGATGTAATTTTTGCCATAAATTACACAGGTCTGCGACCAAATTTTTTTCTTTAAAATAATGGGTGATTCTTATGTATTTTGGTGCGCTGAGTTCGGAAATGCCCTCAGTTTTTTCCCAGCACGTAAGAATTTTCCGCAAAATGCATTTTTCTGCGGGATTGCCTACCTTAAGGCGTATACCGGGTGTCAACGAATTTATTAGACAAGTCATATCTTCTAGAGTATTAGGTGTATTAAAATGAGATTTGGTATAGGTAAATGGTATAGGAAGAGGAGAATTTTCGCGTATTTTTCACTTTTCGATCACTTCCGGTTTCACCGGAAATGGCTTCGATTTCGAATTTTTAAATGGAATACCCTGTATATTTTTGCATATTTGGATTTCAGAGACAATTTTGGATCAGAATGTGACATTTTAAAAAGTTTTTAAGCCTACTTGATTTTTTTAGAACCACTTTTAATATGCCATCTAGGTGGCCATGATCAGACGCAAACTAATCTAAAGACCTCAGGTGATGTCAGAAAATTACAATTACAAAGTTTGAGTGATTAGTATAATAGATAGGAATAAGACAAGTTGGCAAAAGCACGTTTTCTTGTCTAACTATTTTTGTTCAAATGGCGACCCTTTTTTGACAAGCACTTTCCGAAAAGAGGATTTTTTGGCGAATCTAACGATACTAATTTATTTGCGATTGGATTAAAAATACGCTCATAAGTTAAATATTTCTAAGCAAAATACTGGATAATAATTTATTTACTTTTGTCAAGTGTGCCATGGATAAGTTTTTAAAATGTCACATGCTGATCCAAAATTGTCTCAGAAATCCAAATATGCAAAAATATACAGGGCGTTCCATTTAAAAATTCGAAACGGGAGCCATTTCCGGTGAAACCGAAAGTGACCGGAAAGTGAAAAATATGCGAAAACTCTTCTCTCCCTATACCATTTACCTATACCAAATCTCATTTTGATACACCTAATACTCTAGAAGTTATGACTTGTCTAATAAATTCGTTGACACCCGGTATTTATGAATATGCCGAAAAAAGTTGTTTTTCCTATTCGGCTTCATAGTTTTATATTAGAAACTATGAAATATGATAAAAATTAGTATATTTAACAGTAATAGTCAGCGTATGAATCATGGAAACCCATTACCTTAATAGTATGCAATTAAGGTTTATCGCTTTTCTTCGGTGTTTTCAGATTCCAATGTTACTGTAATAAATGTTTTTGTTATTAAAAGTACATAAATAAATAGGAGAAATTCTTTCTGGTAATTAGCGTAATTGTGGTGAACATTATTGACAAATGAAACCTGGATTTTTCCATTGCCCTATATATACCCCTCGTAGTCCTTCGATTTGTTCATTTCAATTTAAATATTCTTAAAGTGTCTTTCAAAATGTCTTCAAGAGCTTGTGTTAATAATCCTGATAGTTTCTGTTACATTTGTGGCGAACTTGTATTAAAAAAACAATCTCGAAGTATTACGGAGTTTATTAAAAAAAGTGTACTTTGCCTATTTTGGTGTGAAGATCGGAGATCAAGAAAAATCTTGGGCCCCTCATGGAGTGTGTTCAAGCTGTGTTGAAGGACTTCGCATGTGGTCTAAAGGAAAGGTGAAATCTTTTCGTTTTGGGGTGCCTATGATTTGGAGAGAGCCGAGAAACCACGGCGATGACTGCTACTTTTGTTCTTGCAACATACAAGGGTACAATGCCAAAAATAAAAAAGATATATGTTACCCAAACATGCAATCTGCACTTCGGCCTGTGCCTCATGGACCCGGTATTCCAGTACCAGTGCCCCCACACAATTTTGACGATTTGCCAGAGTCATCAGAGAGCGAGTCAGAGCAGTTGGATGATGAGTTTCAAGTCGAAGACTGTGGACCCAACAGTTTTCACAAGAAGAATTAAACGACCTCGTTCGTGATTTAGGGCTTTCTAAAGAGTCTGCTGAATTACTGGGCTCTAGACTTCAAGAAAAGAACTTGTTGAGATCTGGAACTTCATTCTCTTGGTACAGAAGCAGAGAAAAACAATTTGAGTCAAATTTTTCTCAAGATGGCGAACTTGTATATTGTTCTGATGTTCCCAAGTTGATGTCAATGTTTAACATTCAAAATGTGTCAGATGAATGGAGGCTTTTTATTGACTCGCCAAAAAGAAGTTTAAAAGCAGTTTTGCTACACAACGGCAATAAATACGCTTCTGTACCCGTGGGGCACTCTGTGCATCTAAAAGAAAAGTATGACAACATGGCTTTTATCCTTGATAAATTGAAATATAAGGAGTTTGGATGGCCTATCTGTGGTGATCTCAAAGTCATCTCTATGGTGCTTGGACAACAAGGTGGCTATACGAAATTCCCCTGTTTCCTATGTGAGTGGGATAGCCGGGCAAAAGCACAGCACTGGAGCCAAAAAGTGTGGCCAACGAGAACTTTGAAGGTTGGAGAAAAAAATGTTCACTTCGAGTCTTTGGTTGATCCCAAAAAAGTGCTTTTACCCCCACTTCACATCAAGCTTGGACTGATGAAGCAGTTTGTCAAGGCATTGCCAAAAGATGGCGAAACGTTCAAATACCTTGAAAAGAAATTCCCGGGACTGTCTGAGGCAAAGTTAAAGGAGGGTGTTTTTGTTGGCCCGGACATTCGGAAACTAATGAAAGACAATCAGTTTGAAAAGTTGATAAAAAAAGCTGAGAAAGAGGCGTGGATATCATTTAAAGAAGTTGTGACTAAGTTTTTGGGGAACAATAAGGACCCGGATTATGAAGAAATTGTAAATAAAATGTTGAAATGTTTTAAAACCTTGGGGTGCTCCATGAGCTTGAAACTTCACTTTTTGAACTCCCGTTTGAGTTATTTCCCAGAAACCTTGGTGCCGTAAGTGAAGAGCAGGGCGAGAGGTTCCACCAAGACATCAAAGAAATGGAACGGAGGTACCAAGGACGATGGGATGTGAATATGGTGGGAGACTACTGTTGGATGCTTCATAGAGAACTTCCAGACATCCACACAAACGGAAAAGCTCAAAACGGAGTTTTGGGGGAAAAAGATGTAGATATTATAAAGAATTATAAATCCTTATTGTATATACTACATATTATTTTTATCAAATTGTATTTAAAAATGTAAATAAACCACTAGTAATATATTTTTTTTAAATTTCAAAATGCATTTTTACCTGTATGTAGGGTTTTGCATAACTTTCTTTTTCATTTTGCGGAAAATCCCTACGTGCTGGAGAAAAACTGAGGACTCAGCGCACCAAAATACATACGATTCACCCATTACGGTGAAGAAAAAATCAAAAAATTTCAATTTGCAGGCCTGTGTTATTGCTACTATATGCAGGGTGGGTCGGAAGTAAAGTGCCAAACTAGGAGAGTGTATAATTCGTATAAATATATGACCAAAAAACCCAAAAGTTCTTTTCCGATTTTCATCTATTTGCGAATTGTAGTGCCTTAAAGGTTTAAGTTTAATCAAGTACCTAGCTAAGCCGGCACCTTTTTATTATCAAACAATAAACTGTTAATTGTAAAACAATAACCTGTCATTTGTGATTGAGTGTTCATAATTTTCTAAAATCGTCTAATTCGTTTGCATTCTGCAGCTCTCATAACAACACATCAAGATGCACTCAGGAGAGCAACGAGTGATGTTTGCAGACTAGCCAAAAAATGTCTGGAGGTCCAAAAAGATAGCTTTGAAATTGTATTGCAAAATTTAAATACTAGGTATATCAATTTTAAATAAAACGTGATTTTCAAAAATGCTGTAATTTTCAAGCTAGCTTGAAACTTTTAAGATGCTGTAATTAGAAAACAAATAAGAACCGGGTAACACTTTTCGGTTTCTTAGTCATAGATTTGTGTGTAGTATACACTCCCGGAGTTTGGTACTTTCCCTCCGACTCACTCTGTATTTGTCGCAGAATGTATAGACAATGAATAGAATATTATTGTAAGAGCGATTATGACAGCCATATTCACGAATATGACATTTGAGCCACGAGCCTTGACTTGAGTGAATAATGGCGATAGTCGCGAATGTAATACGATATTTTATCTACTCCTATGCAATAGGAGTTTTTTTTCATATTTCCGTATTATGACATTTGTGACAGCTGTTAACTGCAAAAGTCATTTAATAATAAGAATGAATTTTTTTATTGGCTACAATCTATTGAATAATGAAAATAGAATTTTCTGATTGGTTGTAAACCGTGAATTACGAATCATAATTCATGGCCATTATACAGTAGGAGTAGATAAAATTCATAATTATATGAGGTACACTGTTTTGGATATCGAAATTTTAAAATGTCTAAGCATAGAAATTATCAAAATAGTACACTATATTTTATTAAAACTCATATTTTTGCAGATTAGAGGACCACCTTTATGCTATGAATTATTCAGTTACAATCTCGAAAAATATTTTATACCAACCGGGAGATGCTTTTGACAGCAAAGTTTGTGTAGTTTTCTCATATCTTTCCGCCGTTGTTTGCCTCTTCACTGGCTGGTAACGATAACGAATCGGAAAGGGGACATAAAGAGCCAGAGATCAAGGCAATTTCTCGTAGGCCCCGACTTCTAAGGCGCGAATGCGGAGGCTGCGTTTTTCAAGTCGCCGTAGCTTCCGGGGTGTAATATACAGGGAACGTCCGCAATTGAAAAATACAACGATGTCATATGCGCGTCGGAAATATTATTTCATCTTGCGCCATTCACTTTCTAAGCTTTCCGCGTGTTGTTAAAAAGTAGTGCCTTGGTAAAAATGTGATCAAGACAAATTTAGTTCGATCTCCAGTGCAGAGACTCGACTTTCATACAAATTACTTTCTTAGAAAACCTGGCTTCAGCCCAAGCTCTGTAAAATCAGCCTTTTTTTTTAATTTTACCTTCTATATTGAAGTTTCTAGTACTACTCTGAAATCAAGATGTTATTATAGGTGATTTTACAGATATAACTTTGCTGATCCTTTTTATTGTCGCTGTCACTCTTCGCATTAATTAATTACGAAATATTCTTTACACAGGCTTTGGCTTTTATTATACTGCTATGACACCAGCTACCAGAAGATAACAAAGACACGACCTGATTGTTCTCTTGTCGTGTTCATTGAACTTCGCTCTGGTCTCATTGATGGTACCTACCTCATATTTTATGAATTACGGCATAAACTAAGTATCTTGGTAGTTTTTGTGCCAAATAGTGAATATTAATTTCAATAAGGGGAAAAAATGTGGTATCGTATTTTTATTTCTAATAATAAAATAAACGTTTATTTAAGAATATGTTCGAATACAATAAAAATTATAAATTTTGATAACACATGATAGAATGAGCAATAATCTTCAATATTAAATGAACTAGAGTTGATAAATACTAAGGCTTCATGCTTGTTAGCAGGTAAATTCCGATCTGACTCACCACAGTGTTACACTCTAAATTGATTTACGACAATTAAAACCAGAAGTGCCTCCAGCTATGTACAATGGGACACTGGCGCGGTTATATTTTGAAAGTGTGTTTTTGTTTAAATTAATTCTGGAGAGACGTAGAAAGTAAGCAATGGAATTATTTTTGTCAGGCGCCACTGGATTATAAATTCTCGCCGAACGAGGTTATTGGTATTCCCTACTCCTGCAGGGAACGGCCTTGACGAAGGGGGAAAAGTTGTCGTTGCCGTTGAGACCACCTGAATGTAGTGGTACAGAATACACACAAAGTCATTGTACATATAATGACGTATATTGAACACTTAAGACTACAGAGCAAAATATTTGCCGCAATCGGCACTGATCACTATGCGATTTATTACTATCTGAGGAAAATGGCCCTAAGGTAGGTAGTTATGGCCAAACACTCGATTGCTAGAAATTTTTATTTTGCCAGTACAGTATCTACGTGTGAGCACTTAAACCTTTTATTAACAAGTTTCGATTGCCGATTGTTTAAAACTTTGTTAGTAGACTTTCTGTACAAAAGTATAAGCACTATTGTCCTAATGTAACGTCATGGTTACAAGCCATACTTGATCAAACGTAGTGACCAGCTACAATTCAACCTGTCTATTGATAATATTCTCGGCCCTCCCTAAGGGGGTAAGGCGAGGAAGTTCACGGTGTTCACGAAGCGAAAGTTCAAATAACATGTTAATATAATAATAATATTCGATTGACTTCTAGTTGTAAATGCAGAAAAGCTGTAACTACCAGAAGAAAATATATAAATGCAGGAACTATAAATTCTTTAGAAGCTATCCAAGAAAGACCGAAAATATTAAAGTTAATAAGTCAACAATATCGACTTGAAGCAGGTCTACAGCTTAAAGTAGCGAAGTTTAAAGGACTCTACATCTCTAAAGACGAACCTGCGAAGATGGGAGAGCTTTCTCCAGAGTTGCGGCATAAGTGACCCAAGAAGGTGGTCGCTAGGTCGGTGGAGATGCAGGCATTTGAACTAGGATACGTAGTGAGGCCGAGATTGTATTATTGTGCGTGTACGAAAACTTCGACCACAGCCGTTGTTTGGAGTTTGGTGGCTAGTAGTCCACGATGGCAAACCGACCAACATGTTTAAGCAGTTCTAAGTTTATTGTCAATCATGTTAAGACCGATTATTCACATACGGAAGCAATAATTAGTTTCACTGCATTCGCATCGCATATAATACATAAAATGGGAGCGCCTAAGTTTGTATGCCCAGCTCTGTTGCCGTCCGCTGCTTCTCTCCTTGCACACCCAGATCTGCGGCGCGTTTCACGAGACGTTTATAAAGATGAAAAGGGTAAAGGTTCAAGGTCATTTCAATTTCCACATCTGGAGGCGGGCTGCTATAGGAACCTTCCGTCCTCAGTTAACAACTGAAAATTTCAGAATGGGTGAGAGAAAGGGGGAGGGGAAAATGAAAGAAAGGCCAGGCAAACTGGAGAATTAGTGGCCCGGCATTCGCCTAATAGAATCAGCTGAGGAAAAACACCGAAAAACCTAAATCAAAGCATACGACCAAGGGAATTGAACCCACGACCTTCCAAATGTTAAGCAAACGTGCTAATAATTAATCCAAAGAGCTGAAACCCCTCCTACCGTTTACGCAGTGCGGAGTGTCGGGAACACCGAGCCGCCAAGGGTATGTGCATTTTTAAATCGGCGGAGGTACTTGAAGTAGTGGAGCTTGTCTAAGCTAGAGCACTACGCCCGCTCTCCAGATCTTCACCCATAAAAGTACTGACCAAGCAGACTGAAGCTTCCCTCTTACAGGTGCCGTGAAATAAGCAACACCTCTCAGCCGTTCTGCCGGATTTCGCACCAAATTCATACCAGGGCACTATTTACATAACAACCGACATAATTCGAGGCGTGTACTGTAAGTGATGTCTGTTAGCCTGGGAAAACCAAACAAAATAATCCAGAAAGGGTTTGGTCACTTATTGGTTTGTTATGACAGTTGTTTATTAAACTGACAGGTTTAATCGTATTGAAAACTATTTTCCGTGTAGATAGTTAATTAAAACAAAGCATAGTTTTAGAGTTTTAAAGGTTGTTCTGCCTCTGAAATTTATGGACGGCTTTTAAAAGTGTTTGGTAATTCGACAATTGACGTTAGTAATGTGCGAAAATGGGGAGACAATTCAGGGCTGGTGAAATCGATTTTTTAATAAGCCACGCTCAGGAAGACCGGTTACTGTTGGAACTAATGAAACAAAATTGCACATTGATGCAATGATTCGTGAAGATCGGCGTGTGTCTGTTCGAGAAATTGTTAGTGCGTTGGGATCGGGATATAATGTTGCGGAGAAGATTATAAATGATCTAAGGCGTGTGCTAAAAGGGTTCCTCGGCAGTTAACCGAAGCACTAAAGGAAAAAAAAGAATGGAGATGTGTACTGATCTCATAAACACTTTCGAAGAACGAGGTCCATCTTTTTTTATATTGTTGTGACTGCGGATGTCTACATATGATCCAAAAACCAGAAATCGCTAAAAAAAATGGCGTACATGTCATCACCACGCCCAAAAAATTTAAAGCAAACCTCTTTGAAGAAAATTATGGCAGCTGTGTTTTGGGACCGTCAGGGAGTCATTCTTATCGATTTTCTCGAACAAGGGACCACAATAAATAGCCAGCGATATATAGTGACCTTCAAAAAGCTTTAAAAATTCCTTAAAAAAGGCATGAGAAAATTGTAGGTAGCATTGTCTTACACCATGATAATGCAAGGCCCCATACTGCATTTGCTACTGAAGAGGCGATCCAGAAGCTGGGATGATCAGTTATGCCACATGCATCATGTAGTTCTGATTTAGCTCAATCGGACTTTCATTTGTTTGGGCCAATGGAAAAAATATGAAAGGGATTAAATTCGAATCATTGAAGATGGTAGAACAAGCTGTAACTCAATGATTGAAAAACACGAATGGATCTATTTTTCAAAGTGGATTTGAGTAACGGGTTTCAAGGTGGCGCACATGTTTAGAAAGAGAAGGAAATTATGTTGAAAAATAATGTTTTGTAGTTCAACGTTTGGATAAATATTTTTCAAGATTTCTTTTAGATATTTCTTAATTTAACAGTATTACAGGTCAACAGGCATTACTTACGGTACAAGCCTCGTACTATTTTTATTAATTTCACAATCTACTTACATTGATGTTGTGAAACAATAAACAAGCACGTCCTGGCAATATTTTCAATACTGTATTTCTTACTGATCGCATCTCGTATTTAAGATCAGTTTAACCAACTAACCTGCTCTTCAGTAATTAATGAATTAAACTAAATCATAAAGTAACTACAGTGAATAGCAAATTCATATTATCAAACAAAAAATACAATTAGTTTCAATTTCTGACTTCGTTGATACTTAAATTGGCTTTCTTGTTAGCATTGCTAAAGCAACAATGGCTAGAAATATTTTCTAAAGCAAACTGCAAGTTTTCCTATTAAAATAGATTCAAACGTTTGGAACAAACAGGCGCCCTACGGAATCTAATAACCTGGACGAATCAATAACGTCTGCAAATGTAGCTTTTATATAATTCCTTATAACGAAGGGATTAAACGGCTTTGGGAAATCCGGCTGCAATGAATGAACTTAATTCAACATTTATACGACTTTTTTTAGCAAAAAGTTGTCTACTTAAAAGTGTCAGTTTCACGAACTTTTGAAAATATTAGTCTGGGATAAAAATGAGCACAGTTGTGTAATCAAGATTGACGGTTTAAGAGGTTTTATTCCTTTTAATACTTTCATGTAATAATAAAAGCACTGTGAGAAATACGATACAAACTTTTTGTTGTTTTGAAAACGTCTAAAATGCAATTCAAGATAAAAAAATGTATTTGCAAAATCTTGTAGATATAACAAACAAAATTAAAAATAATATTCTAAATGGAAAAATGGTAGTTGCATACTTCGGATTAAGCCTCGAAAAGGTAACTTTCCTGCTGACCAACGTTAACTTAACATTTTAAAGCAGTGGCGTTTCTAAATTGATGCTACTATTAACCATTCAACCATTGCACTTCATTACAAGTTTGAAATTTCTTGCTCGCTTCAGATAATCTAAAACTTTTAATTGCGTACATTGCCTTATATACTCACAATTCCTGAAAACTAAATCTATTATAAAATACTTTGGATTTGCGGATTTTCATTAACAAAGTGTTTCACAATGAGGTATGAATATGTCCTACTAACCCTTTAACAAGAAATATAAATATGTAAATAACTAAACTGAGAATATTAGTAAAATATATTTAAATCCACCCCTTTCTGCATTAAAAGTTGCATATTTGGTAGTTAAGCCCGTTTGATAAATGTTTATGTTTGAGTACTAACAATAAAGTTTCAAATAACTTTGCTGTTTAAAAAATATGGGACAATAATATTTCATGAAAAATAAACAGTTACTAATTGGTAGACTATAAACAATTAACTCCTAAAAAGTGGATGCATAATATGATGTTTCCGCAGGAAAATAATTCTGTTGGCAATATTGCAATAATGTAAGATTTCAACTAATTTTTACATAATTGGGGAACAACCAATATGTATTACTAAAAAGAAATGTTACAACAAATATCTTTATTTATACCACAAGTACGTATGTATTTATTTATAAGTACTTTTGCTAATCAACCACTTAGATATTCTCCTAGTACAATAATCTCCTCAAATAGGAGCAGAACTCCTTAAAAATTATCATTATACTGCCATTTCTGTATTTTGTTTCTATACTAGTATGTTTTACAAAAACAAAACACTGTGATTTAGGAATTGTTTTGTGGTACAGCAAATTTTTGTCATCTAGATCCTGAGCAGGATTGTTCGGCAGCGCAACTGATTCGAGAGGTTCCAAACCCGACTTAAAGCTGTTTATTTATACTACATATATGTGTGCATTCAACTCCTAATAACAACAAGTGAATGAACGAAATTGTTCAAAAGAGCAAAAAAGAAACGGCGACAGTTACACTCATTTAAAATTTAAATTAATAAAATAGGTAAGTGGTATAAACCTACCGTTAAGTATAGTAGTGTCTGATTTGTGGGAAAAGTTAAAAAAAAACGAACAATTAGCTAGAGTAATTTCCCGCGCAATTGTCTCCAATACCATACGTTTCCAACCGCTACTGACTTCGATGCGATAACGGAGCACGGAGTCTAAAATTCTTATATGAGAGTCGTTATGCTATCTAACCGAAATAGAGCAGTAAGCCTATGGAGTCTGAATTATTACACACTCCGGATACGGATGTTGTTGCGATACTAAGAGCTTTGAAGTACTCCTTCTCAATACAAATACATAGCACAGCAATGGCAACAATTTAATTGATTTTAAACAATAAACAGCTTTATTTTTTAGATAAGATTCCCCAACGATGTAGGGTATTCCAGGGTCTGAAATTAATCTTTCCGCAGATAGCTCGGCTACAACAAGGAGCTCACAAATACCTAACGTTGCACAATCCAGAAAAGGTCAACCAACCAAGGGGTATCCAAAAAAATTTGTGGAAGAGCTGCCAAAACAGCAAGGACGGTTGTGCTGGATTTTCTCCAAGTCGGAAAAGTGGCACGCAAAAAGTGCGAGCTCAGCAGCCTCGGAAGCAAGAAAGGGAGGAACGTCCTAAAGAAACTTGGGAAAAAGGAATAAAAAGAGCAATGTCCGAAAGAAATCTTCAGGACGGAGATTGGGAAAACAGAAGTCAATGGAAACTGGGATCCGGAAGGCGACCGCAGTCGCTGGGCAATACATATTGTTATGAATGCCGGCTTGTTTTATATTATAAAGGTTCTTTTAAATTAAAAATTTCATAATATGGAAAATCACCACACAATTCTCAGGTTCTTTTTTTGCTGTGCTAACTTTGCCTGTCAGTAACTTAGGCTAATTAAAAATGAAATGTATTTATTACTTTTCAAAATAAATGGTTAAATGCCCCTTTTTATATTTTATTGAACTGCCATACTATCTAGGCTAGCTCACGGCAAAACACAAAATTTCTCTCAGGTGAATTCAAAATTTGACTATATTCAAAATGTATTCTCAATTTTAGACTATTTGTTCCAAAGTAGCTTATATGCGCGCTTCTATTAAATAATATTTGTGACCTCAATTTGACAGCTGAACACAGAATTTTTGCCAGTGCAATTAACGTTGATTTGAATGTTTAAAATCGTAAAATGACGCAATGAAACCTCAGGTAAATTGATTTAATTATCGCGCTTGACAAGAAACCTCCACGAATTTGTTTATAGGTGTGACGTAGACAGACGCCTACAATGACTTGTTTCTGGTGGCTAGGAAATTCTTGCAAATTCGCAGATTCTGATGACGCTATGCTAATTATGAAAATTGGGGCGTAGCTAGACTCTTGAAAATGTGATGGCTCATTCTTTAGGCTTTAATCTCGGACCTAAACAGTTTTCCGGAACGAAAACACTTGAATACTGAGCAAAATTCTATCTCGTAACTTTTATCCGAACTTGGGTGTGGAGATGGTCTCAGGTGGCACTGTTGGAATTTCTCCTCTTGTAGAGGCTTCCCTGGCCGCAAATGTTGATTGGGATGCTCTTGCAGACCCTCTGATGTACTGAAATGCTGACCTCTGGGTTCCTCGGCTAAAATGGGTCCTAGCCGAACTTCGGAAACTCCAGGTGTCCTGTGTCCACTAGGAGGTGAATTGGAAAATTTACAACTTTTTTGTTGCGAAACTTGTTGCCAACGTTCCCACAGGTGCACGGTCACTTGGATATTAAAACTGGATACTTTTTATTTATTCAAAACATTAATTTAAGGGAGCACAAATTTTACCCCAAGTTTCAATGATTTATATTTCAATTGTTCTCTTATTCTTAACAAAACAGCATCATGTTGATATGATACTGTGATTTTCTAATGTTAAATGGAAATTAATTTTGATAACAAATACACATAAACCGAGTAAAGTTTGATTGCATGATTTTTAATATTAACATTTTCTTAAATCTAAATATTGTCTTTATTGCTTATAGTTAACATTCTTTCTCGTTACACACATAAAGGTTTTAAAAATCACTGCTCTGCTTTAGCACTTTGTTTTTATTAATGTACTGGTATTCGAGTTCACCATTTTTACACGTCACTTGCTTTTCTTCTCTTCCGTTGCCTAATTCTGGATTGCTCTTTGCAATTTCTATTTTATCCTTATCTTGCTTTTATCTACCTTTCAGATTGCTTGCCCTTTCACCGGTCTGTGCTTTTATTAATAACTACGCTCATTTAGTATGCACATAACAAACCCTTTCTCTCAATTAATTTCGTTTGGTCTGGTTTTAAATACGCACAAACCTATTATTTTAATTATATTACTTTACTCAAACACCAAATTCCAACCCTCTGAAAGATGCCTCGCTTATGCGTGCCTTTATCCGTCTAATTACTGCTTCTTGCATCTCATTACCAATGGATTTAATATTTTTATTGCTGTTTAAATTGCAATTACATAAAATATCTTAACTCTGTGCTTTATTGACTTGGTTAAATATTTCACACTACAAACAGAGCTAAATTGTGAGCCTGAAACCTTTTCAATATTACTTCGCTTAATCGCTGCCTTACACCAAGCCAGGGTTCTTTGCTTGCATGGTTAATAATATATGCTCTGAGTCCGTTTTTAGTCCACTAATTCAACTTTATTTATGTTGATCCGTTTGATTAATACCCTTCCATGTTTTATTTTTGCCGTTACTAACAAAGGAGTTATCGATGTTACATACCCTCCGGTAATATTTCTCTATTTTTGACATTGGTTATTTCTTTCAACTTCTTCCTTGCCACTCATTTACTACGTGTGGTTCGGCGAAGCAAATTACTGTAAGTTACTGAATATGATGCTCTTACTATGGTATGTGTTTATACCCACGACTAGGGATGGGAGCGTGACGTGAAAACAGTCGGGTGACGACGGGTCACGGTAGGTCCCTACGTGAAGGTGAGTAATATTTGAAAATCGGGCCGTGAACATGAGTAAAAGTTTCAAAGGCGTGATTCACGTTTTACGTTAATTTCACGTTAAATATTTAGTAACTAATAAAAGTCTGTATGGTGCCCCGGTTCCCTGCTGCCCGACATGTGAAGAATCTAGAGCTGGAGCGGAAAGTCATTGTACTTCTGTGTGGCAGCCTGCAGCGACGGAGCTTCGCACTTGTATTTTGTTGTGAATGTTGTGTCTACCTTCTTGCACTCGTATCAGACAGGAAACGGTCAATTCCAGTGATAAGCTTTTGGTATTAAAAGTAATGTGGTTGAAGACATTTTTTTGGGAGAAATCAGTGTTTATCCCTTGTTGTAAGCTATTACAGTCAATTATCATTTATTTCTTTTTGTGTCTACTATTCTGATTGCAACATAATTTCACGTGCAAGACATATTTTAGTTCTTTTGCAGGTTCTTTATTTGTTTTAAATTTGAACATTCGGTTCTATCTGAATTTGAATTTTCAAATAAAATCTGCGGGTCACGTCGTGAGTGGCGAGTCACGTCGTGAACGTGAGCCTGAGCGTGCGTGAACGTGAGTGTTTAAAGGAACAGTAAAATGTGCGTGACGTGAATGAATTTTCACTCACGCGCCCATCTCCACCCACGACCCTTCACCGATATTCCGTTTAAGCTAGTTGTTTGAAATACCAATGATCGGCGTAAGAAAATATTCACCCATTGGGTTTGGCGTGTAACAGAGGATTATCTAGCTATCCTGGCGGTCATTTTCATAAATTATTTTGTGCAGAAGAAACTATTGAGGTAAGTGACAGCAATTAAGTTAAGAATTTGTTTAAATAATCCACTTTCTTTTTACAAGAAGAAATGTTTCGTCCGCAATCAAAAGATGATACACAGTTTGAGAAATACTAATCTAAACAGTTCTAATATTATTTTATCTTCTTACGTGTTGTTATAGACTATTAACCAAATGAATTTTAGTATCGTTAAGAGCTTCATTACCGCACTATTATTATATTAACAAAATACATTGAACCAGAATTTATCAATGAAGATAAAATATTGAACAATACACGTTTACTTATGGCACTTATGGCACGAGTTAAGATGATCATAATCAAACTTGTATCGTTAATATCTATAACAAAATTAGCTACAGTAAAAAATTAGTAACTAGCCATTATCATTCTAATAGGTTTCATTTTGCTCGACTAAAAATGCGTTGTCATGAGGCAGCGCATATTACTAAGCGCTTCCTGCCAATTTACATTAGTAATACTGACAGCAACAGTCATTTATTCCCTAACGAGCTATGTTTTACACTGATTGCTGTTTAAAACGCATAAAATAAATGATTATAGACGTTATTGCTTCGTAGCCGTCAAAAGCTGCACGCGAAACACAGAAAAGGCATAAAGTTAGCGCTGGCGAGTGTTAGTTCTCCTTTAAGCACAGATAAAATTTTACTCGCAGTTTCTAAATGTAATGCTTCAATTATCTCCGGTGCGTCCCCAAAGAAATATAACGAATTGCTAGTTATTGTATTCGCAGCGACATCTTGTCGGCCGTTATCGCTCTCAGCCCAGGAAATATTGAAAACGTTATTAATAACGAAACCTGCCCATACAACTGCAGGTCGGATTTTCTTTGAATGCGTGTATGTGTGGAAACCTCCCTACGAAAGCATACATCAGCTGTCAGAGAGAGTGGCGTTTAAAGTAAAAGTGGGGAAAGATAAGCTGCAAAGGAAAATCTCGAGTGGAAGACGACCATTTGTAGTTTCGGCAAAAAGAAAATAAAGTTTGGAAATACTTTCATGTTGTCGAGGCCTCACAGTGGGTTTAACCTACTGGGCATTCGTCTTGTTTTTCTTTTATCTGCGAGACACAGAACTTGCTTATGGAGCTCAAACTTTGAATTTATTTTTAAATCGTCCCTTTGTTGAACTGAAGATTGCGCTAGGATGGCAGACAAACCGTTCTCAAGTTGGAATTAGCTTTATATTAGTTCCTAATAATTTTTGAAAGCATTTCTGAATAGCGGGAGGTAAAAAACAGGTCTTTAAAGCAAACACACTGCAGTCGAATTAATTATAAACATCGAGCGGCGGCAGAAGTGGGAAACTTCGTCATAATGAACTCTTTGCATCCGCCGGGAAGTTTTGCCGCTTCTGATTTAATATTTTCATCCAGACAGGATAGGGCAAACGTGGACTGTGCCCATGCCGCGCTGTGTTCGAGCAAATGATATCAAAGCGAAATTTTCCGATTTCTATCCCTGCTGAATTTAGTTTCAGGCGAAATCCTATTGATTCAGGTTGAGGAAGCGAAGGTGAAAAACTTGCAATCCGCACATGTTGCAAATTAGGGTCTTCTGAAAACTAGATTCTACCAGATTTACAAGAATTGAACAACTGATACGTGTTTGTAAGCGAATTTTTTACGATTTCCGTTTTTTTATAAAATGTGAATTAATATCTGCATTAAGAAAAGTGTTTTTTTTTGTACGTAACTACAAATATTGAGCGCTATCCTAAGTAATTTTCCTTGAGGTCTTCCACAATTGTCACAAATACTAATGCTGAACTAATAATAAAATTACATACCCAAAATTATATTTTTCCATTAAATGCGCTCTGTTTGACACATTTTCTAAAAGTTATTTAATACAAAGCATCAGTTAGGAAGACTGATGATGTAGAGTAACATCATTCAACTGCTACATCTTTTGCAATATATTATATATAAATTGATACAAAGTGCTATGTACAAAAGTACAAATATCATTATTACCTTTTCATTAAAAATACTATTGCCTGCAGCTCAACCGTGAACATCGCCCACTTCTCTTCAGCAAAGTTTCTCTTGAGGTCCTCCACAATTTTCACAAATATTAAAATACACCTCATAATGAAAATTATAAACACAAAAGAATACTACTCCATTAAACACACTTTTTCTGGCAGTTAAGGTTTCTTACGGACCCAAATTCACATTGGAATTCACAAAGTTATCAGCAAGGTAACATGCCTCGTAAGAAGCGAGTTTTATCGAGGGAATGGATGGTAAAACAAAAACCTGACCTGGCGTTATCTCAGCGCTTAGGTCGAACAGCGGCTCCGTGGCCTTAACTACGACAGGTCATAAACCACTCAGCAGGTCACTTCAAATAACGGATTTATTACTGAGCGCACAAAGCCGGGAGCACAAAAAAACCTGGATAAACATTAAACTCACAAACAAAGAAAATTTCTCAAAAACAAAATAAACATAGGTAACCCGCTCCACTCACACGCGCTTGTAGAAATCTACATCGTATCAGAGAATTTAGTTATATTTGGAAAGGCAATCCACCAAGAGGCGACATGAAAAGGCGTTAAAAGGAGCTGCAAAAACATTTGAGCATTACAAACTGGAACCAGGGTAGGTAGCTCCTTTCACATGTAGATCTAATTTCTGTTTGTACTTGATCCGATATGTAGTTTCCGAGTTGTGAAGAAAATGTTATAGCAAAGATTTAATTTGTTAAGTGCATAACCTCTTAAGGGTGCATTTTTTATGAGACATGTTTGTTTCTATGTTCTTATTTGGATAGGATGATTCAGCCCTCCATATACGTATTTTACCTAATAATGCCCATAGCCTTATTCTACCGGTTTAAATAAAAATTAGTTATCGATTCTGATGAAATCAAGTAGTCGGCTCTCAGTTGCCAAGTAAGTTAATGCAAGTTGGTTAATTTTTAATATACTACTTTTTCTTTTGTTGAGAACCGGGATAAACTTTTCCCCGAAACGTTCATAATTCAGCATTTTTAACTTTTTATTGTGATGAAACCCCTAAATGTATAGCTTCAACAATAAAACGGCAACGAAAGGTTTCGAAAATTAATATAATTTTAAGATGTGAATTAGTGGACTGTTGCATTGGAAAAAATAATAATAACAATAATCATTTTGATATTGAGGATAATCATATCGGCTACATTATTTTATGGTATTACTAGCTTTTGAGCCCGCCACACAGATGGCATTATTGTAAGTAAAATAATTTTTGCATGTTTAAAATTAAATTGTAGGTAAATAAAAAAGTTACAGAAGAAAATGCTTTTAACGCCTTTAATTAAAAAAACGCACTGGAAGAAAAACAATTACTGCTAGATAGAGTAACGATAGGTAAAAATGTCGTAATGTTCCTAATAAGACTGAAACAGTCAAATGAAACACTTACAGTCAGTCTTATAAAGACCACTAATCTGGGGTTAACCTTATTCGTTGTTAAAATAAACAATAGCCCATAAAAATGTGTTCATTAATGAATAAACTAACGTTTTGATGTGCTTTTGTTTATTTTAACAAAGAATTAAAGTTAACCTCAGATTAGTGGTCTTTATAAGATGAGGCATTAGGAAATTGCATTGATACACAAAGAAAGAAAATATTGCAGGGTTCGAAACTGGGCTCCAACGAGGAATCCCATTGCTAGTCAGACTTATCGTTGCATTGGAAAGGGTATAGTGACGATAGGATCCGAACTGCTCCCGATCGCTGACGGTGAAAGGTTGACAAACTCAGGCAGACACATCACGTGTTTATATAGTGTATCTCAGAGAGTTTGGCACTTTTATATTTGACGTAGCTTTTGAAAATGTTGAGATATCTGCTTGTTTTTTTGCATTGAGTAAAGTACGCCTGAAAAGTTTCTGTCACAAAGTAAATATGTCACAATTAAATGTTTTTGATATTCAACAACGTGCGTTTTATGTTTCCAATTTTTATCAACAAAATAATTCTTAAGTCGTAGTTCGACGTCGCTTGTCGTTACTGGTCTGAGAAAAACACCTAGGAAATAACCAAAATACATTACATAGCCCAAAAGTCAAAGTTTGGGCTACAATATCCTCGAAAGCTTAACAGGCCGATACTTTTTTGAAGATCACAACGGGTTATTGCAAATCATGCAGGTTACACAAAAGACTAATTTTATGCTGAAAAAAATATGGGTGCTAAGTAGCAAGTAACCTTCAAACACTTTGCCAAGCAAATAGAGGTACACGTCGAAAGGCGCTACTAACTAATCCCCAAAAGAAAGAGTATAACGGCAAGGGCACAAAATTCACAGGATTAGATAAAGCATTAATGTAATTTATCCGCAAACGTCACAAAAGTGACAACTTATTTGTCTTTATTGACAAGGTAAAAGTGTCACTTTATCTGCCTAAGCAGATAAAATAGCGACTTTTGCGTACTTTATCTGCCTAAGCACACAAAATCGTTGCCGTCTTTCTTTCTATGTTTGTTCGCTATCTCCTCCGAAGATACTGGACCGATTAAATTGTATCATGGCTTAAAATTGTGCTAATTTTTAGGCTTAAATCGTAGGCCGGTTTTTATTTTCAAAAAGAGTACGAAAAAGTTTTAATTTAAACCTTTAAGCAGCAGATCCGAGCATCTGTCGCCGTGGTTTATGGTGTGACAGCTGCTGTGGCCGTGTGCTATTAGCTCGGGTGATTCAGTATGTTCATATATCATTACAGTAGCGCGTTATTTGAACAAAAGCGGTTAGCGCAGGGGTACGGTGTTCGCCTGTCACGCGGGTGACCTGGGTTCGATTCCCGGCCGATGCATCCTTTTTTTTAAAATTTATATTAATGAAATTTACCTGAATACGTTTGCGGATAAAATAGTATATGTTATTCGGAGTAAAAGTGACTTTATGTGGCTTAGCTAAATTATTTGCCTCACTGTCGTTCGGCTAAATAAACTTCAGCTTCGCCACATAAAGTATCACTTTTACTCCTAATAACATAATCTACTATTATAACAATAAAGGAACTCTGTATTACATACACAAAAACCCGGCAAACCCGATCAAAATATCTCAACAGGAGGAATATGCCACAGTCATGTCACATTTTACGATATTCTAAATATACAAATATTAAGTTAATACTGAATACGTTTTAATGGCAAAGTATCAAACAGCGTATTTATTTTAATACAATGTTTTTGATTTACAAAGCTGTTAATAATTTATTACCAAATTATATGTCGGATCATTTAATACTAAATGCTGACGTTCATCAATATAAAACAAGAAATCGATTTGATTTTAAGCTGCCTAAATTAAATAAAGCAAGTACACAAAATTATCTGTATTACAAGGGACTAAAAGTCTATAATTCGCTTCCTAAAGATGTAAAAAAATTACAAACATTTTACGTTTTAAAAAAATATTTAAGCAGCTTTGTGAAACAATACTATTAATATTAATGTTATTGATGGTAAATAAGTTAAGTATGTACTAGTATATTATACGAAATAAATGAACTTACTTGCTTACTTCCTGTAGTAAGAATTGTTTTAAGAGTCACTAAAAGTATATAATTAAAACGTGAACATTTAGCATAAATAAATAATATATCAAAAGAAGTACAAATTGACTGATAAGTTAGGAATTTGCATTATCAGAAGGTTACCCGGTAAAAGCGTATGGCCGCGGCAATGTTGTTAAAGGTTAAAATTTGGGTTTCGTGTTGAATTTGACCCTAAATTATCAAGAACATTCAAACGTTCATAATAACTAAGGAACTCGTCCTATAGACCCCAAGATCTTGTTTCAAGATAGGGCATTATATATCCCGGAATATGCTTAGTAGTTGTTTCAAATGCATATTAGTTTTAATGGGTCGGGTAAAGCGAATTAATTAACGCAATATCTTACAAGGAATTAAATCGAATTTAATTCAACCGTGTTAATCGGTGACCAACATGAAGTGAAAGTTCAAAACTAAATTACAAGATTCATGCAAAATCGCTTTACAAAACCCAAAATTACCAGTAATATTATCTTCTGCACCATATACTGTCTAATATAATGGAGCTTCTGAAAGAATAAACCGTACCCTGGTGGATATCGCGAGATGTATGCGGTTCTCCAAGCACGTCTACCGCCCTCATTCTAGGCGGAGGCCTATTCGCTGCTAAGTATGTGTCCTACAAAAATTGTGGCTGGCGGGGTACCTTTTCAATTTTGGATGGGACGAACCCCCAACTTAAGCAGGAAGGTAAATACGGACAAATTTGGAGAGCGATCTACACTGAGTGGATTTCTCAATTATAAAAAGCAAGCGGATATGAATATCGAATGTGAAAAAAATATCACTAGGAATGTCAACTTCTTTGACATAATTGAAGACTCACGGCAAAACAAGGACATTGTTACGAATTCTACTAAATGGTAAAATAAGTATGAATCCAAATAAGCTGATGTGAAGCAGGGACGATAAGAAGAAGCTGATAGTGACAAAAAGAAAAAAGGTAAAGGTTATTTCAATTCCTCCAACTGGGGGCGGGCTGCTATATGGACCTTCCGTCCCTCTTCAGCCAAGAACGGGAAACTCGGGATGGGTGAGAGAAAGGAGGGGTGGAGACTGGAAGAAAGGTCAGGAAAGGTGGAGAAATACTGCCCCGGTATTCGCCTCAGAGAAGGTACTCTGTTGACTCAGGAAAACCACCTAAAAACCTGAATCAAGGCAGGCGGCCGCAGGAATCGAACCCACTACCTCCCGAATGCTAAGTGGACGTGCTACGCACTAAGCCACGGAGCTCGGTGATAGTGACGAAGAAACGGTCTTATATAAGCGAGGAAGAAAATGACCTTGAGTACTATGCTCTGGGCGACGTAGTCGACCATCTAGAATGTATAATACTTATGGTCAAGCCAACATGTAATAAAGAAGACCTATATTGTCGTCACACATGAACTAAATAATGATGAGCTTGAGTCAAGCACTTCTAATATAAACAGTTCTATTGCAAATATTTTAGTAATGACAATTTATGTGGATAACGTTTATATTCCTCTTCGAAATTTAGGCTGGATAAAAGAAATTCAAAAACACCTGAGAAAAGTATTGTGGCGTGAAATATTTATATTCAACCTGGAACAAGATAAACATTCATGCAAGGAGAACAAATGTATGCCACAACGGCCACCCGTCAGGGAATATATTTCCCATAATTAGTGTAGACGTGTCTCAATTTCTTATAATTCTTATAGTTCTCTTTAGGCGGTTTAGTTGACAAAATGTCAGGTATATACTTTTAAATAAGGTTATAGTTTTTGACGTTTGAGGAGTATCTTTAGCTATAAGTGTATTTGTCAAACGTCAAAAATTCTAACCTAATTTAAAATGATATAGCTGACATTTTGTCAAATTAGTTTAACATAACTAAAAATGACCTACTGGGGATACTTTTCCCAAGGACCATAAGAAATCGCGATACGTATACCTACTAACACAATTTTATAGTTGCTATACAAAAACCTAATAAGGCATTACAAAGCGTGTGTTACGCTATCTTGAAAGCACAATAAATTACGGACTCTGAGTCCCTGTAGATTCCGATTAGAGATGATGTGTGATACAGCAAACATCGTATACTGGGTACGCCGTCAGACTTCCCACTGGAACCATTAGTGGAAATCTAAGAATCAAAAAGTTGTGGTACTCTCATCGACAGAATTTGACTACATCAGTATAACATAAAAGAAGCTGTTCATCTCGAAATTTTATGAATGAGCTTAGTTTTCGTTACCTACAGCAGATCCCAGTATACAATAATAACCGAGTTCCCAACTTCTCGATAAACATCCTATTTATATCAGAGTACGAATCATATCGGTATTTTTTGCAATTTCGTCAGAAACGTGTTGTCTAAGAGTGTATTTTTACTGAAAAAATGCCTGCAGATGTTTTGACCAAGGCTCTTCATCCGATCATCGCTATCTATTTGGTTGAAACTACAAAAGATGTAAAATGCGGTTTATAGAGCAGGCGGGTTAAAACTTAGGTTTTAATGAAATCGCCCCCTTTATTTATGCAATAATTGCTGTTTTATTTTTGCTCATATCACGTTCTTGGGCTCTTATTAAACCATTTATTTTCTTGAGCGATTGCTATCGTCAACATGAAATTTATCGTTAAATTTTTAGCAAAGCTTGGGCTTTAGAGAGTACTTTGGTATCCCATGAGTCCCGTGGCTACGCCACTATCTCCTAGGTCAACTTTCCCTGAATCCTTACAAGCTTTATATCTTTAAACATTGCTATATAATGAAACGACTAATACACGAGCAAAACAATTGTGATAGAAAATGCAGGTGAGATATGTACTGACATGAGCTATGACAACTTCTGCCGTTTATTGAGAAACTGTTGACTACATTGTGACGTTTACACCACTATAAAGTAGTTTTACGTTATACAATAATGTAAAAAATGTGTACGACGACATCTTCGCCACAAAAAACCTTTGCCCTTGGACCCGCGGCCCAGTTGGTAATTCGTCAACGCCTCATAATGCGCGACTTTGCGTGGCAAGTGCCCGCAGCGCGTCCCCACTGTTTGCCTCACTTTTGTTTCCCCAGAAGATAATAAAAGCAGAAAGAAACCCGAACGGCCATAAAAGCATAACACTCGACCCGTTCATGTCACTTTCAAGTCGATCTTTATCTGGAGCACCAACCAACTTTGGAGAGCACCTGAAGCCCTACTTCTTCCAGCGAAGCGGGCCACCCAAAGCCGCCCCGCGGGTTCTATTTGATGTGACAAAGCAAGCTCTCGGCATAGCAGAAAAGTTCTGAATCCAGCTTTAGACTCGGTAAAATGTAAGAAGTACATAATGCGCAGAAACGAGTTCTCGCCTAGACGAGTTCACATTCAAATTTAAGGGGAGGTTGGAATTCAGTGGCGCAGCACGCGGGACGCGCACTCTATAACCTATAACCTAGCATTTGCAGTTAGCTGTTCTGGAGGTGTAGTTCTTGTTTCGCAACGTGCTTTCTTGTCTTTCCTTGCTAAAGGTAATACAATATTTATTTTTCAGTTGATGTTTTAAAACTAATAAAATGTTTTAACGTTGCAGTTACTCCTGCATCGTATTTTATTCTTTTTAAGAACATTGATGCTGAAACATGATAAAAGAGTTTTAATATAGTTTGTGCCAGCAATTGCGGTTATATAAACGATGCAATTTAAATTTATTGGTTAGTAATTAAATGTTTATTTTATGTAGAAGTTTATTATTAAATTTTTTAGGTGAAATTTTAAATTTAGTATAGGTTTATATATGTTTTTTGAGGTTATTAAAATTTTCTTTTTGACGAGGATTAGCTAGCCTATTATTAAAATTGTAAAATGTTATTATGCCTGATTATTGTTAGATTATTTACTTGAAAATTAAAGATTTTGGCGGTTTTTTATTCTACGAATGTTTTGTATGTTTACCAGAAGATCATGATTATATTAACTTAAAATTGTTTTATTTCGTAATGTGTCGCATTTAAAAGTTTACAGGGGTAATTTAAATCGGGAAAATGAGATATCGAGTGCAAATATCTTACAAAATTCAAAAATCCGAGACAGCATAAAATAAAACGTACGTCATAGGCCATAGTGCCTATTAATTCAAATTTGTAATTACATTGTATTTACAAAATCTCCAGAATATGGTAAATACAATAATTTGATACTCAAAAGTTCTATATTTTGTAATATACAAGTACCCCAACTTTACAACGAAAACCCTACGCCACTGCCCATCAGCTGATTGGAGCTTGCTGGTCAGATTTGCATGAGTCATCATGTACTACTTACATTTTACGGAGTCTACCTGGACTAGCCCAACTGTCCCGAGAACTTCCCAGTCCAGACCTAGATCCTTACTATATTCCAATTCTGACGTGCGTTTGATTCTCGAGCGATTGACTAGAACCATTCATGACTGATAGCGTTGACCCTCAGTTGACTAACTAAATCATCCCTAAATATTTCCCTGGCCGTAAGGACTGACGTGCCTTAGATTCCTGCTTATACACGTCGTCACTAGCTTTCATACTACAGTAAATGGTTTTTAAATCGATCGTGTGACTTCTGGAGTTCAACATAGAAGTCTAACTATTCTAATGCATTTGCCTCAGATTCGTAAGTTTTTGTATATAGCAGCGTTAAAAGCATTGAGAGCGACTGAATTTTTAATGCAACGGAAGATAGAAGAGCCTTAAAATTAACAACGTGATTTGCATTTTTCAAGCTGCTGTTTTAAAAATGTTTGGTACTCTAATAAATTCATAAAGTTTCGTTCGCCTAATTTTATAAATAAAGTAAAATATGGTCACTATTTTAAGAAGTTGATGTTATTAACATTTAAAATCATTTTAAACCGCTTTCTTTCAAACTCTACTAAAAATCTCTATGTCGCACTAATTAAATGCAATACGGATAAACTTGCAGCGAATATACACAATTTAGACGTGACTGAAACCATTTAAAGCGTTTGCTGTAAATTTCCAGGAGCAGCGGCAGAAAAATGAATCGTTAAAGCAAATCCATGAAACGCAGCACTGAATTTTTCGGGAAAAGCTGTAAAATTCTGAGCTATTGCTTACAGTATGCCGATTAAATACCTATAAAGCGGAGTTGTCGACGGAATTTATGTTTTAAAAATTGATTTTCGATTGTGATTTACATCATTTTCCTCTAAAACTGGAAAATAGAGGCAAAAATCGGTCAAAATTACTCCAAAGTCTAGCGTATGGAAGCATATCTGCTTAATGTAAGCTTTAATAATAACTAAATAGCTTGTCGGGGAAGTTTCAAGGTTAGCAAGTCAAAAGCCAACTTGAATTTATGGGTTTCTCATTAGTATGTACACTGAGTGTGACAATGATTGTGTTACAAAGTTTGTAACCAGATTCAGTTGCTGTAACAAAATTCTTGAAATTTGATAGTAAGATGGAAGTGGTCTTTCAAGTTAGAGCACGTATTTCTTCATGTAATTTAAAAGCATTATTGGAAATTTTACCTGCATGAATCGATAAACAGCGATCAACAAAATGAACTAAATATTATATAACGTAACTAGTTCTCCTAGGATTTCCTAGATCGATATCAATATTTTTACAACAGGAGGATAAGTTAGTACAATTATGAATTTGTAGTAGAAGAGCCAGTTGCAGCCACTTTACTTGAAGAAATGATTAAATGACAACAAAGATGTGTTAGTCAGTTCGTACAAAAGAATTTCAGATATAAATAGAAATTTATTTTTAAAATACACTTTAATTGTAATAAACAAAAATTATTTTTAACTAAAATGTATTCACGGCGCATAATTAAAGTGACTCCAGTTAGTTATCGGAGGATAGGGGCGAGGTTCTATTCTAAAAATATAGGCGTTTCTACCTAAATCAGTTCAGAAAGAACGTTAAACTAGAGAATTATTGTTGTTAGAAGGTCAGTGAATTGCGATTCTTGCCGCAAGAGACGACTGACATTTCCTGATTCAAAAGAGAACAACCTCGGCAAAGGCGGTCGTTAAAGTTAGTTAAGCTGTGGACTTACCTGGGTCAAAAACTGTTAAAACTTATCTCGCTCATAAGATTACCTGCATGCAGCAGTACAGAGTTCAGGCAGACACACTGTACAAACAATAACTTAAATATATTGAACAAATACAAGACTACAGGACAAAATACTGTTTGCTATGCAGCTTATTACTGCCTGAGGAAAATGGCCTTACCGTGACTTCACGGTATACTAAAACTTAGTCGACTGGTCAAATACAACTTCTCTAAAAAGAAAGTTGCAGAAGGCGAAAGGCGCCCTACCTTTTCCGATTGTTAGAAGAGTTTCGCCTCTGGCGTGGTTTACACGTTAACTTACCGTGCTCTTCTGCTTTTTCTCCTGATGAAGTAGGCAAAACCTTGAGTTAACTTCATCGAATTCGAGTCCAATTTTGTTGCTGTCCACTCCTTCTCTCTCCAAACGGTTACCTTCACAAAGGAAAAGTAACTAGACCTTTCGGTCAAGACAAACACAACGAGCTCCGATTAACGATAACGGCGAGAGAGAGGGCTTTCAAGCAGCCGGTCCCTTGAAGATTTGGAAGTCGCGACTGCAACCAGAACTAAAATGTCGCCCTTCCATCTATCAAGGCCGAAAGAATGCCGTGGTACTTTAATATTTTATATGTCCTAACAGTTTAGGATGTGAAAGGAACAGGGTTCCTGAATAATGCTAGAAACCTATCTAAAGTGTAACAATATAGCACAATGTCCGCAACACCAAAAAACCGGGCAAAATTTAAGGAAAAACTACACTGAGCGAATACGAAAACAAGAAATATGGAAATCAAAAGTACTGCGCATCGGATGCTGGAATATCACATATTGGTTTAATAAGAATTTAGAGACCTTCATAGAAAACAAAAAAACACTTTTAAATCGAGATTAACAAAAAATAGTACTCCCAATAATAAATCTCAACACAGAAGTTGGCAATGATATGGTCACCTGTATATACGTCTACTGAAGATAAAGAGGAATTACATATTAACAACAACTTTATCCACATAAGTACACATAGTATATAGATGCTTTTCCAACTTCAGCGCAAAACATCTATATCAACAAAGCTCCGATCAATCTTGAAAGATACCGTGCTTCATTACAGCTATCACAGGCATTGGTACGGGGAAAATTAATATGCAGTGATGCTTGTCTCACAATTCATCAGCTAGTCTTGTTTGTAACAAATGTCAAAGTCAAAGGTACACTGATATAAATAGTGTTTACTTTTTGGGATTTCCACTCGGCAGATATAGATAGATGGAATAAAATAAGATAAGCATTCCATTTAAAGGTGTCACTTAAAACAGCAAAGGATCTGGAAGAACAAATACAGACATTTACTACACTATTTCAAAAAGCTGCTTGCGAAGCAACACCAACACAACGCAAAAACATAAAATAAAAAATGAACGGGAAAAATTACAACATCCACAAGACAAGGCAAACTATAATTACGCAACAAGAGAGCTGAAGAGATTTAAAGAACATCTTGAAAACGTATCACCGTCTATAGACACAAATTATGCTCTGTTATAAACCGTTAAAAGCTAAAATAATCTCCCGAGCAAATGTCACCCAGCATTTATATGAACAATAATGCCCATCTATGCGCAAACGTTTGTTTCTACTACGGATTTATACTAACAATGATTTTTCCATACTTTGATAGCGAAGCCTTTATAGTGATAGTATAATGCACAGCTCTGGCATACGTTATTAAGACACTCGGACAATTTCTAACGACACTTTTGTGATGACAATGGTTTGCGCATTTGGTCAAGCGCAGTGCACACCGAACACAAGAAAACTTGCCCGTATGCACGTTAGTCTTCAATGAATCACTTGCGCTGCTTCGATGAACCTCTGGAATGACTAAACATGATATCAGATCCCCTACCTGCAGTGATAACTGACGAATTCCAGTTGTGACATACCTGGATCTGGTTCTTGTAAATCTCTACAGCGATTGTCTGGTTGAACATATAAATCGGCAAAGAGCAACGTATGTAGGACTTTGATTCTGTGCAGCTAAATCTTTTCAAAGGCTTGGCTGATATAAAACGCTGAGCAAAAGCATGTTTCCTAAATTGTTTGTTTATGTGTCAATTACTTGTAATACATGCTTGATTGTAGAGTGGTGGCGTCTAAAACTAAACTGATGTTCAGAAACTACAGTTCATTCGATGATAGTGTCGTGTATCGCTTTGTCAAAATTGTTTCTAAGATCTTTGTTATTATCGGCAGTAGACCTATTAGACGGTATGAAATAGGCTTCTTAGGCGACTTTCCTAATTTTTCTATCACTATATTTTTTGCTATTTTCCATTGTTCTGTTGAGTTAATTTCTTTATGACATGGCCGGTGAATCGGTTGTGTCTTGGTGTTTTCTCAAGATTAAGGTGATTTTTGATATATTTTTTTTCACTTTTTCCGGTGAATGCTATATAGGTTCATTTGGTTGTTCTAACTCTTCTAAGGATGTATTTATTTCACAGCCGGTGATAGATTCTTAAGATATTGTTTAAATTTAAATAGTAGCTGTCTTGATGCATTATTATAATTTTCCTTGCCTCGTGGGTATCGTGACCTTTGCAGTTCATTTTCTATTTTTGCATTGGTGGCGGCGTTACTTCCCAAGCAGTTTCTTGAAACAGTGTAGTAAAGTGACACATTTAAGTTTATTCTTTACTTGATGACCCTAAAATGCTCAAATTCTTTTATTTCACATATCTATATCTACCGAGTGGAATCACACATCAGTACATCTCCTTCACGTTACATTTGTTTAGGTTAATAATGTATTATCATTTGAATAGTAATTCTTCCCCCTTCCACAATAAATTTATTCAACGAGGATATGGGTCATTAAAATTCAGATTGAAATAGAGTTATTGTTTATGAATTTGTTAAGTGTAGATCAAGATTAGTGTTAGAACACTGATTTAATGTAAAACAAATTAGATATCTAAATCATTTCAGTTAACTAGTAGTTCTATAATGATTTGAAATGAAATGTTCAAAGTTGTTTAACTTGTAAATATACCTGAATTTATAATAATTAATCTATAACAAGCTGAAATGTTAACACCAAATGACATCATAATTTCATTAAATTGCCCCTAGCAATTAAGTTTATTGTTCGGTCCTACCATAATTATCTTCCACAATCTCCCGTGCGACTACCAGCGTCTACAGATAGTACTTCCTAACCGGTTTGTCTGATTTTCAGTTCAGCTTCATCTTCTTGGTTCTCTTTTGTACACGTAATTTTTTTTAAAGCTGCCTTTGAAAATTAGAAGAAACACATAAAAAGTGTTTTCAAAGTAATATGTACTCGTAATATTTTCTTATTACTTCCTTTTATGATAAAGGAAGTATTGGATTCACCCCAAAAATTCGAAATTGAATTTTCAACAAATCTTCACGTTTTAGAGTCCCCTGATCCCAAAAAACATATTTTTTTTCATTGGTCTGTCTGTGTGTCTGTCTGTCTGTCTGCCTGTGAACAGAATATCTTAAAAACGAAAAGAGGTATGGCGTTGAAACTTCATATATAAGTTTTTTGTGCTATGTAGATGCGACAGCAAGCTTTTGAAGAAAATCGCATAACCGGAAGTAGGTGTTTACTCTTGCGATGTTTCAGTTCTTTTCGATTTTTCAAAACGGCTCTAACGATTTTTTTCAAACTTTACATTCTTATTACATTTTTAATGTGCCTTGACGTGAGATAGGTGATTTTCCAGTTGAATACTTCTAAAGTGGGTTTCTTTTGTTTTTTTTTTCTATTGTTTTTATTAACACCTATTTTAAATAGAACACCCGGTATATTATTACATTTTTGAATTCTGCTTAAAATTTTAGAGAAAATTTGTCTCTTCAACTAACGCTCTATTTTGTACCGTTTTTGTAGAATTTTTTAGTTTTGAAAATTTTTGACAAATGCTTAAAAATTCAAAATGAAATTTTTTACTAATTATAAGGTCACTGTAAAAGGAAGTTGTGTGAGTGTATCGCACCAGATTTTTTATATGGATTTTATGTAACAAATAATTGGAAAATAGTGTGACATTACAAATTATTATTAAAAAAATATATAAAAAATATTGACATTTAAAAAAATAGTATGGATTGCGAAGGTTACATGTGGATTATTTTAGCTTCTGAACAACCAGCGGTTTATTTATATATTGCAAATACTTACGTTTTCCTTGCCAGTGCTCTACATAATATTGTAGTCAGCAAATGTTATATTAAATGTAACCTTCACTTCCCTAAAAGCAACTGCATGACACAACAAGCTGGAAATAAAGCAGCCATAAAAAAAGGTTTACTGACGGCTAATCTAGGAATGTAATGTCCTGTTCCGCGTACACAGCTCACAGGGTTCCATTACTTTGCTAACGTCTGCCCTGTCTAAACACTGAATAAAGTATAAATTACCTTGTATTTACTTTAGAATATAAACAGAGTTTTTGGTTACATGTGATTAAAAAAATAATGGAAAAACGTTTGTCAGCAGTAATAAAAGGTACAATATTTTAAATAATTTCGCCTGACCTACCTCGGCGATACAAAATGCTGAATTTAATTGTACATTTTTATTCAGTCTAACATACAGTCTATCATTTTCACAGTTTTAAAGAAAGTAAGTTTTTCGGCATCGATGAAATTAAGTTTAAGTATTTGAAGCGCCTGCAAGGGAAACTAGATGTTAAAATAATTTTGTAGTTTAAAACTTTGCGACTCCAAGAAACTCCGTTTACAAGTTTCCTATTAAACAAGTTTTATGTGCTAATGAGCAGACGTGAGTACAGCATTGATTGCAAATCAAAGTAGCTTGAGAAACCGTTCTCCTCTAGCAATTTGGTCCTGAAAGTGCTTTATAAATAATGA
This sequence comes from Agriotes lineatus, assembly GCA_940337035.1. Taxonomy (NCBI): domain Eukaryota; kingdom Metazoa; phylum Arthropoda; class Insecta; order Coleoptera; family Elateridae; genus Agriotes; species Agriotes lineatus. The sequence goes on along the minus strand of OW679196.1, from coordinate 114,586,613 downwards.
AGTTATTGCATCGGCTAAAGGATAGTGGTTTTATTATTACCTTCAATATTTTTATAAGAATTGTACAGTTGTCATTTAAACATTTTTTCTTTTCATGTTCTTAATCTCGCGCAGCAATGTAGTGACACCATCATATTTTAGTCGCTTCCTGCCAGGCGTCTCTGCCTTACACAAGTTTTTCAGCATCGTGTCGTCTTAGGTTGAGAATACTTCTTGTTTGGTTATCCCATCGGTAAGGGATGTGCCTTTTAGAGTTTTTTTTCAGCTTACTTTCGACAATAAGCTTTTCCATTTGAACGTTTTTTTTTGCAATATGTTTGAAGCACCGTAGAAAAAGGTTACGAAACAGTATAAGAGATTGCTCTTGTTCGTGTAATGCCAGTTCTATTTCTAGCTTCTTCCTCAGAAGTTTAACTGCCTGAGAATCTTAACCTGACTGAAACCTACCTTCTTGCTAGAATTAGTCGAACTGCTCTAAAACCATCTTCTTGCCATGCATGTGGCGCACGGATTAACTGTATCGACTGGCTGGAAGCGACCACTTTTATGCTTAACACCTGAGACTGGTAGCTGCTGGCACACGAATTAACCGAGCTGACTTTGCCTACGGATCGTTCCTCTGATACAGTCGTTTTAGTTGACCTTGTAAAATTCAAACTATCCAATTACGGTTGTACAAGAGATTAAGCTCATTTTATATCGACTTATTTTTTATTTAGAGCCAGGTATGGACCTGAATCTATCCACCAGAAATGTTCAGAATTTCAACTGTTAATTCTTACTTACTTAAAAGTTGCTCGAGGCAATTTTGCAAGGTTGACCGAACCGACTATACCACCTATATCCCTAAACTGCTGACGTACGGATTAGTCGAGCTGACTCCGTTTATATATCCTTTCTAGATACCTGTACATTCAAACTATGCATCCTCTCTGCTAATTCACAATTTCCAGGCCGTTTACCAAATTTGTCCAAAAGTCGATAGTAAAGGAAGTTGTTAAAACAGATGCGCTTTTCCGTCATATCGATATCGTTAAATAACCGCATCACGTTATAATTACTTCTTTACTGTGGTGTACCCTCTGCATGTTAATTAACTCACTACCCCTATAAATGTAATATTTCTAACTCCTTCAATTTATAATTACCACTGATACTGTTGAATATATATATGTGTGTATTTACACAAGTGTTCGCCTAACTGACACCAGTTTTGAGCTTCTACCCATTAGCGCATTTGAATCCGTCGTGTGGGTTGCAATTAGAATAATAAGATTTACAGTAATACCGTAACGTTACCGTTAAAGCATTTCTCCCCTGTAACAATAGATTGGTAATTGGTCATCTTCGGCTGTCCACCTATTATTTCACTTGTATTTTTGTATACTCAATATAAGGTTGCAATTGTTATATTACCTTTGTCTGTGTTTTGTACAACAGCAACAGCAATTAAGGCTTTAACTTTCTCACGTCTAGAACGTCTCCTAAGTTGAGAAACGTCGCACCCATCGTTAACCTAGAGCAATCGACGAAGTTGCGCCTAGTAAACCATTAATAAATATCAAATTGACTTTGAGGTAAAAACAGAGTAAAACCCCGCCCGTGTCCCACTGCAGCTAGCGGTGTGCTTCTTTGGTTTTGCTATCCAATGTAAATGCATATTAAAGTATGACAAGCAAAGTCGCCCAGAACGTGTAAATTCTTTTCTTTTAGTTTGCCACGAATTATCTAACAAGTTAATTTAATAATACACAATTAAGGAGCATTTCGAGTAGAAAGAATTAGAGTAGGTGGTTCAACCTTTTATTTCACTTACTCTCGTCTGATTGTGATATTAGCACCTATACCTCTCGTGGCGTCCCCCTTAGAATTCCCTTCAGCTCACATATTGCAATCATCCTTGTCGTGTGATTGCAGCCATCCTTCCCGTACAAACCAGGAAGTTGTTTCTTATTGCTTCTGTTTATTTATAGAGCTGCTCTGTGCTTTCCGATATTGTTACCTTTAGCAAATTTATTTTAAAGTGTAAGAAGAGGTAGAGTTTTAATACTGTAAAGCACAAATGAAAATTTATTTTATACATCATTCCTACGTGCCATACTTGTCGAACTTTGTGTTAAGTTCAATGACGCTTCTGAGCAGTAACGTTTTTCTTCTAGATATTCGACTATGACACCCATAACACGATGGACCTGCTCAACGGTTGAGTGGAACTGTCGGCAATCGAATTGATGTTCTAATACAAGGCTATCTTGTTGAAGTATTGGTTGGAAGCGCTTCAGAAGTAACCTTTTGTAGACTTTTGACCAAATTTGCAGAAGCTAAATAGTCCGATAGGATATATTCACCTAGAGGGATGCTGTCTTTAGAGTAGCAGACGTAATACTGTTTCCGTAATTAGATAATAACCAAGAGGTCTTTAGTGTTGGAAGACTATATCGGTTACCCTTTTCAAGGTACTTGATTGTTTTAGTAGGTGGAGATAATGGCAAGGAAAGTTTTAGAAAGTGGTGAATAATCGTTTCCTCATTACGTCTACAAAATGAGCAACAAATGCTTCTGCTTTTTCTTTACCAGAATAAGATGTTTGGCGAGTGGTCTTTTTCGATTCCAAGCATTGATCAAGGGCAGCTGTGCTTACAAATAAATTAAGCCTCCGATTTGATTTAGCATGGCTGCTTAATTGTGAAAGCTTTTTAGACGTGACTTTGTTTTTGTAACAATTAAAGTTACGTCCTGCGGCGTCGTCCTGAACACACGTTAAGCTTATTTTCATCTCTAGTGAGATTTTTCTTATAGTTTTTTTTGTTTTCTTAAATGTTGTGGTACCTAGGCTTGTTCCTGCGGCCTGTATCTGCTTTACTGCTACTGTTGTTGGCACCACACCACGATATGTTTTAGTCTGTAAATTTTTCGTTTTGGAGGCGGTTGTAATACAATTCTCTGTATGCTGCTGCCGACTGCCAGCTTTCTGGGTCCGCGAAGTGACGATAATCTTTGCAAGAATGCCGAGTAAGCATCCCCAAAAGATCTCTTCCGAGGACGTTGGTGAAGACGTCGTAACAGTAAGTGCATGCTACCTTAATTTCAGGACTGATGTGTCGATTAAGGGCATTAGTTTCAATAGTATTACTTGTTAAAAACGCGATGGCCTTCGAATCTAACAAGTCGTGCGCTTTAATGCTATAATAGTTTTGGCAAGCGCTAAAAGACGTTTTTATCACTCAGGGAATGCTGAAATTGTGTATGCACTCTGTGATAGCTTCGCGCAGCGTGTCTTGGAACACCCGGCTTACAGTAATTTCAACTAAACAGATTTTATGCCATTCAAGAAGGCTACAGTTCATAAATTAGCTAGGTGGCTGCATTGCATCTGTGTTTAAATTGTTCTGTCTCTCTCGATTTTTACCACCCGTCAAGAGTCTTCAGCGACTTAACAATTTTCCTCCAGTCTGTTCTGTTTTTGGCAGTTCTTCTCCAGTACATTAAGCTTTTGGAGATTGTGGAACACGTCATCAAGCCACCTCTTGCGCGGTCTTCCTCTCGGTCGTGTTGTTGTTGGTATACTAGCAAATACTCTTTGGGTTATGGTGTTGGGTGTCATTCCGGTCACTTGCTTTATCAACTGTATTCTCAGGCGTTTAAGAGCATTAACTATATCTGGTTAATTATATAGTCTTCTAATTTCTTCATTATATCTTCGTCTCCATTCTCCCCCTTCCTCGACTGGTCCGAATATCCTTTGTAACACTTTTCTCTCAAACACCCGTAGTCTATGTTCTTCTTTCTTCACTAGGGTCCATTATTCACAGCCATACATTAGTATTGGTCTTATTATTGTTTTGTATGAGCGTAATTTTGTTTTCTTTGATATTGACTTGGTCTTGAAAATATCATTCATAGCGAAATAGGCCCTGTTAGGTGTGAAAATTCTGGCTCTGATTTGTTCTGAAATATAATTTGTTTCTTTGTTTTATTAATTACTATGCCAAGGTATTTGAAATTATTAATCCTATCTATTCGTGTCCTCTTGGCTACTTGTTCTTGTTGTTCTATTGGTCTTGATGTTCTTAGGTACTTTGTTTTTCCCGTGTTTATTTTGAGTTCTACCTCTTCTAAGTTATCTATCAGGGATTTAAAGATTTGAATTATGTCTCTTTCATTAGAGCTAATTATAGCTATGTCGTCAGCATACGCTAACATCTGGTTCTGGTTTCTGAAGTGGTACTCGTTTCGGGTGGGGTTTTCCTTATGACGGTATCCAGTACCATGTTGTAAATTAAGGGGGACAATAACCTCCCTGTCGCAACCCGACATAGCTGCCGAAGGCTTGAGTTTGTTCTCCTCCTATGCTTATCTTATAATTTGCCTCTTTAATAGTCATTACTATCAGTCTTGGTAAGTTCTGTGGGATTCTAAAGGTCTCTAGGGCTTGCCTTACTGCTTTGTGTCTCACACTGTCGTATGCTTGTTTACATATAGTCTAGAAGATATTATGAGTTCCAATTCCGAATTCTCTAGCCTTTCCTGCTTATTGTCGTATGCTAGAAATCTGATCGGTTGTAGACTATCCTTTCCTGAACCCCGCTTGGTAGTCTCCTATCTTGCTCTTCACGTGTGGTTTTAGAATTTCTAACAGTATATGTGATAACATTTTTTATGTCGGGTTTAGAAGACATATTCCTCTGTAGTTCGAGAATATAGTCTTGTCTCCTTTTTTATGTATGGGGCACAGGACTTCTACCTTTCATGAATGCGGCATCTTTTCGTTCTTTCATAGCGTCTGTATTAATTTTTCTATCTTTTCCCATAGTGTCCGTCCGCCCGATTTTAAGAATTCTGCAGGTATCGCATCTTCGTCTAGCGATGTGTTCGTCTTCATTTTGCTTATTATGTCTTCGATTTCGTCGTACTAGGGATCTGGTTCTTGATTCTCTTCGTTTTTATCTCCGTCTATGTTTTCTTTTTCTTGTTCCTCCTCTTCTTCCTTTTTTGTTTTTACACAAGCTTGTTCTGTGTTGGAAGCCTTTGCTGAAGTACCTTATTGTTTTATGAGCTTTCCTTGATTCGTTCTTCCCTAATTTCTCTTCTATTACTATTAGTTTCGGATTTATAAATTATCTCTTTTTTTCCTTAGGGTTATTCTAGCTTCTTTTCTGGCTTCTTCATATTTTGTCTTGGCTTGTCTCGTGTTTTGTTGGAGCATCTGCAATCGTGTTTTTATCTGTTGTCTATTACCCATGTCCTCCCACTGTTTATCGATATTTTCACCATCTCCACTCTCCTTACCTGTTGCTAGTTGATCTAATCTTCTATTTAACGACTGTTGGTATCTGTCTTTGCCTTCATGGTTCTTCAGGCTATCTACCATATATCATACTACTTTACTAGCTGTGTTTTGTCTTCTGGCGCTTGATACTTATTGTCTGAGTCGTGCTTGTACCAAAAAGTGGTCGCTGTCGCAATCAGCGCCTCTCATTGATCTCACATCCATTACGTTGGTGCGATTTGTTGCGTTGATTAGGACATGGTGTATTTGGTTTACCGTAACTCCATCATTTGACTTCCATGTTCCTTTATATGTGTCCTTGTGTGGGAAAATGGTGCTGCTTATTACCAAACTTTTGCTTGTCGCTAGTTCGATCAGTTTTAAGCCGTTATCATTACTTTCTTGATGTAGGCAGGCTATGGTTCCCGATTGTTGGTTTATATGCGTCCTCTCTTCCGATCTGAGCGTTGAGATCTCCGATTACTATGCAGATATCTTTCTTTGGGGTATTATCTATAGTTTCAATTGTTACATATCACATTATTTTGTATCACTGTAAATCTGATATAGTTGACTCCATTTATCGTTGTTTTATCGCTATTAAACAGCAGACGCTGCCTGAATTATTTTGTCATTTGACCACTGCAGGCTTGCGAGCTAATTGTAAATATCTATATGGTAATAGTTATTTTGTTACAACCCTCCCTCAACCTGCGCATTTTTTTAAATAGGTATGAAGCCAAAACATTCTAAAGGTAGGTGAGATATAATGTATTAGCTATATTTGGTTTAAGCTGTGTTTAACGACAAGGGTCGAAAATTTGTTGATTAATGAAGTTTATTTTATAACTCTAAGGATCGCTGCCTAGTCCTTACTCACACCATTATTCTGCCGATGGTTAGAGTTAGCTACGGCTATGCCATCTCTCTTTTAAGGGTGGTACAGTTGTTTGAAAAGTGGTAGCTTGAGGCGTTATGTGGCTTTCTATATCAAAAAGTGAGTGGCCTCTGTGGAAATCAATTCGTCCAAGCATTGTTTAATAAGGCCATTTTTAAAATCAGCAAACTTTCTTTTAAGTTGCTTATCGCTTTTTTTTGAAAATTGTACTGGATTGCTTCCGTTCCTTCTTTTCCGAATGGTTTTTTTAATAGTTATGATAGTGACAATGTTCTGCATGTGCATCCTTGCTTGACTCAGGAGTCGCTCTTAACCTGCTTTTTATATGCAGCTAGTTATGTGTTCGACCGATTCAAGTAACTCGAAGTTGATCTTTAAAGGTAAATTAAGGCCCAAGCTCTCTGTTTATGGTTCTGAAACCATCGTCCAGTTCATTCTGCGGTTATTCAAAGTTAGCGATCTGGATTTACTAAGAACTTCAGCAGATAACGTGATTATTACTGAAGAATGGTCAGATGCCATTTCTACATATGACTGGCATTCCAATTGATTATAGGTGATTCCGTTGGAAACGCAGAAGTCGATCAAATGAAGCACTTTTTTTCGAATCAGTGTTAAATACCGTCAGAGTATTACTATGTACTGCTTTCAGTAGTTCTCTTTAACGTGGAGTTGCTAGTTTATTACCCCGCTGTTGGTGCTTGGCGTTATGGTCGCCACAAGCAATGAAACGGGGATCGAGAGATACAAATTACATTTTCTTTAAAATTATGGCCATGTGAAGAGGTTTCAAACACATTTTAAAAGTTCACTAACAAAGTTGCTTTAGTAATTTCTCAAAATATCAGCACCATTTCAATTTTAATATACCATAATGCGTGTTGTTTACGCGAACTCGAAGTAATTTAAACAGAAATTGTAGTAGTTACGCTTCGAATTCGGCAGAAAACGCGCCCGTTTCCTTTCGGGACGCTCGGGTGGAATTGATCCATCACCATATTCAACATGCCCAATGATTTCCATCTGTTCCCGAAATTAAACGTTTTTGGGAACTAGATTTTTCGGCGATAGCGCTCTTTATGGGGTCTGCGAGTGGCCTCAAGCGTAACCAAATGAGTTTCCCCGAACGGGTATCAAAGGACTAAAGCATCGATAATCTAAGGGTGTTAGTGACTAGTACACAAGTAAATCTAATCTCGTGTTGATTTATTGCTTGTATTGGCGGGAAATGTACTAAACGTTAATTTATAGAAGCCGGATTAGTGTTTTCCGACAATTTTCCAATAAATTGCCTACCTAATATTCCGTACATCTCTAGGTTAAGGGTGTCTAAAAGCAAAACGCGTCTAAAGCGCTTTGACGAAAATGTTGTTTACAATGGAGCGTAGCTGTAGTACTTGCAACTGTTAAATTTAACCTGCAATTTGTGATTAAGGGCCGGTTCTATAATGTAGGTAGAATAAGCTATCCGAGGTATAATTACCATTGTTTCCTTTGTTGCAGCAATCATACAGCAAATTCGGTGCTTCTAATGCAATAGTCTAATATTATACTGTTGGTTTTTAAACTTAACTGTTTAGTGTGAAACACCAAGGTGTTAGAAATTGCTTATAATATTTGACTGTCGGTAGTTTATCTAGGACACCAACTTTAATAAAAGTTCGCCATACAGTTCGTTTGAATTTAAGCTCGTATATCAGGCTAGACGAACAATAGTCTGGCATCAATTGCATAAACTTAATTAATTAATCATTGGCTTTTTGAGTTTGGCACATCGCATTCGGGCGCCGCAAAAAAGGGCGCAAAACTAATTGACTATCGATTTCATACTAATAAACTGCCGGCAATAAAGCAACCGCGAACTGCAGTTTATGTAAATTAAAACGAAATAAACCTCGCAGTTGCAATTTCCAGCACGCGCCTGGCTGAAAAACGCGCGGAATCAATTACCGGTTGAAAAATTACCGCCGTGACACCATCATTTCTCCATTTCCTTCCGATAGATTTTCCAAAAATGCACTTACCTGTTTCTTTACATTGGGCCACGCAGTCTTTCACGAGGGAACCCTCGCTTATGAATTTCTGGAACAAAGAAGTCACATTAGTTATCCACAGCCACAAAAATTTAACTGCGCATTCAGAGCGTTTCAACAGTTGCAATGAAATATGAAATCGCCATCATGCCAGCGGCCCTGTTTTGAGCCCTTTGTGTTTTTCCCGCTGGATCAGAAGTTGCAAGTTTTGGCTTTATTGTCCACTATTGTGCTCTCTGAGACGCCTCCCCCCCTTCCTATAACTCTAGTTCTGGGAACTTATTTTAGCGAATAACTTGGTGCCAGCGCAAATAAGGCAGTTAAGAAAATTTCGTGGATGCCCAACCCCTTGAAAAACTTGGGTCGAGCACCCTTCAGTTGGCGCTTTAATATAAATACTTTCGAAAGAACTGCCACTTACTTACGGATACTTTTATAGGGCCGTGAGATTTGTACTAAGTGAAATGTATACAGCATAATCGATAATGATTCGTTATTTAGAAGTAGAAAATATTAGAAAGATATATCAGATAGAGATCTTGTTATTAATATGGCATAAACTAATTTAAACAATTATACAAGGTTGTTCAAAAGCTATGGTCCAAACTTACGGGTGTGATGTGTGGGATGCAATAAGAGCAAACAGTGTTAATAAACACGTGTTTTATTTCCAACCGTCATCTAGCCCAGGGCTGTCCAACTTTAAGGGGCCCAAGGGCCACTGTAAACAATTTGAAGGTTATGAGGGCCGCATCATAAAATGTGTCGTATGCGACTTTGTGAGTGATTTGTAATAAATATAACAATTCTAATTTTTATTTATTCAAGAAGCTTAGATTACATTACACAAAGCATTGAAACATAAAAGAGATATACAGGGTGTTCCCTGAGGTAACCGACAAAGTTACACCATATGTTCTAGAAGTGATTCTAAACAAAAAAAATCATATTCACTGTAGGTTAATTCTTCTCCGTTCTTGAGATAACGACAAAACAAAAAAATTACATCAATTAATGTAAATTTAAGTATAGAGATGTGATGTTTCACCCCCTACTAAGGGCGTCAAAGATTTACCCCTCGGGTTAAGCTCAAATCGGAGAAATACGTTCACTCAAATATATATTCGAGTAGGTAAAACACCAGATAATTACCAAAACAAATATAATGTTTTTAGCTAGTTACAATGATTAATTAAAAATATCTCCGAGTTGTACATTATTTAAAATTAACATGTTCTTCTGGAACGGTGTCAGGTTTTGTTGGTCGAGCTGCAACCCAATGCACCGGCGAGTGTTTCGGGTCTCTATTGGTAGTCCGCCGATACGCACGCCGATTCTTTGGGAAATGGGCTGAGTAGGTCTTTTGTTCCTGCAAACTTGATCTTCCACTCAGCAGTGATATTAAGCTGTAATTTTCCGGCGAATTTAGCGATTATAAGGGTTGCCTAGTGCGGGCGTTAGTGCCTAAATCCTGGTGCAGAGGTTGCTGGTACCTTACGACGGCTAGGCGTCGTTCTTGGAGCGAACGCGGTGTCAAATCCTGCAAATCGAATTTATTCGCCTTGAGCCGGAAAATGATGTTGACATTCCCCCGGTAAGGAATTTGCGGGCTGCGGAATCAAACGTCGAAGTCCGGAAATTCGCCTTTTAATGGCCTGTAGATGAGTTTATGACGGGCGGCTACAGGACTCTAGCCGCTCAGAAGCGGGGTAGAGACTGCGATTCCTACAGGTTACAGGTTTAATTATTAGTAAAATGAGGTTATGAGGAGTATTTCACCTCTCGGGGCGCCGGGATTTTTGTTTAAAAATTAGGCGGTCGGAAATGGCTTTTAAGCAGTTTGCCCTGCAAGACAGTACAGCGTATTAAGACAGGGTTAAAGCCTCAGGGATTCGATTTCTCAAAAAAGTTCAACAATCAAGGTAAAATCGAATCTAGCTGTCTTCCTTTTGCGGAAAATTTCAACTTCTCGGGCTGACAGTACAACACGTCATCTCCCTTGAAGCCTGATCTGGTAAGGGTTGGAGGTCTACTCCGTTAGACAGTTCAGCGTGTCAGACCGGAGGTTCCAGGTAGAAAAGGAGAAGACAGGATCAGGACTGGTGTACTCAAGGGGGAATTCGATCCGCGGGCCGCAAAGATATCCTGGCGGGCCGCATGCGGCCCGCGGGCCACATGTTGGACAGCCCTGATCTAGCCATACACAAAATGCCTGTGCAGAAAAGGGCTCCATCATTACTACACTTACATAACAGTAATAATTCAAGCTCGAAACATCTTGTGTCATAACAAATTAGCGTTTGTTTGACTTATTTCCTAGATGACTTGATTTAACATAGCAATGATAAAAACAAAGACATCCTCTGATCGCATTACTGAGAACAATTTCTAATACTGAAGGTTTTTCACTGTAAGAAAAATTGCGAAGTATCGGAATAGCACGTTTTTCCTAATGTATAACTAAATGGCAGTGGAGAAATTGCATTTCGACTGTATGAAAATATATACGTTGTTAGTTTAATATAATAGTATATTACTCTACAAGTTGAGAAAAGTGATGTTTTTCTGAACAAGTATGACGTGTTTGAGTACGAGCGTCAGCGAGTACTTAAACGGCCATACGACAGAATAACCAAAACAGTAGAACTGACAACGAAACTGCACGATACAAAACACACAAAAACTACAAATGCGATCGATACAAGCAGCAAAGAAAGATCGCAAGACGTGAGTACAGAATTAAAAGTCAAAAATAATCGACCGGAAGAAGTGGAAAGAAATAACAATATAATTTTTATCTAGTATAAATCGTATAATATCTCCTGCAGTAAGTGAAACTCTGAATTTCCCAAACTTACGTTAAATATCATACAAAAGATGTAGTAAAATAAAACCTCAAAGTTTATATAACAACATTAAAATTCATATTCATATTGATGTATTTACCTATTATTATTTTTAATTCTCCTCAGAACCACAGCAAATGTTATGTTAACAGTTTTAATAATATTTTTTTCCCAGCCGGTTAGAATAGTAGGCATTGCTCACCTCATCTGAGGTAAGAAAGTTTGTTTTTCATACCTAGGTAAGAAAGTAAATCATGCAATTTTTATGAAGAAACTGTACCGCATGTTAGCAGACTGCTGACGCGTGCTGATTCTGACAGCTGACATATTGATAGTTGACGGATTGATGGATAATTGACTTTATGACTTGTGTTGCAGTCTGTGTATACGAGGAATTAGGAATGCATTCTGTGAGTGTTCACATCCTTTTGATGCAGGTTAGTACGAAACCTTAAGTGGCCCCGTGAGCGGCCCTTCATTCGAGGAATTAAATTAACATCTCGCGCATGCGTACTCACGACAGGAAAGGCTAAAAATCACCGAGCGAGCCCGCGCTTTATTTTTTAATCCAACCAAAACTGCTTTGGCAGTTTGACCTCAGTGGACATAACCTCAAAAAGTATAAATAGTAAAGCGATTTTTTATCGACAAAAACACTATTATGTATTTATTTCGAAATTAAACGAATAATGAACAGTGAAAAATTGTATTTATGTAATGTAGTTTAATAATAATTCTAAATTTATTACTCGTTAACTTTAACAGTCTGTTGCATTATTTTTATAGTGTCAAATTTTGCTCCACTGAGGCCGGCTGGGAAAAAAATAGTATTCAAACTTCGTTAAGAAAGTGCTCTTGCATACCTTGTGCAATTACAAACCTCGCCTTCGGCTCGGTTTATAAACTTTGCGCTCGGTATGCAAGACTGCACTTTCTTACCTTGGTTTGAAATATACTATTGTGTTTCAAAAAAAAAAACTCATTTAGGACAAGCCTTGGAAAGAAAGACAAAATATACTCATGTTTTAAGTTAAGTCTGTAGGTGAATGTCAGATTGCATTTTGTTTATGAAAACATTTGTCACTGTGGAAGTTTACACTGCATTAAGTTTACTTGTATCGAGCAAAAGGAAAATAATATGGCGTTTACACAACAACAACGAATGTATTAGTCATAACAGTCCTTAAAAATTGTTTTTATTAAGTATTTTATATATGTTTAGGAAAATAGTTTAAGATCAAGATGTAATTTAGTTCTCTCTTACTTATGGTAGTTCATTTCATTCAATGGGTATGTATCAAGTTATGGCAAACTTCAATTTGATCATGGCATGCTGCAAATAAGTTTTTTTTAAACACACGATGGTATTGACAGGAAATTAGTTTAGAAATTGCATTTAACCGTTAAAAATGGATGTGTGAAGAAACACAGACGATAACTTAAGTTTAATGTAGTTTGTTGATAACCAAATAATAAATGTGGCTTTCAAAATCAGGTCCAGCCCATCCAAGTTTACCAAAAACGATTAATGAAAAGAATAAATTACCTTTAAGAAATTGTTCTGATTAGTGGTTTTGAACAAGAGCTCACTCACTTGTCCATTAATTAGTGTTAGTGTAACATTTGCAACTCAATGCCATTATTAGTACACATCTGTAATCATGCATAATTGGCTAATTGAAGTTCAAAGGCCTATTACACATGAATCCGTTATTTGAATCTATTGTAAAATACCGTATTAATGACAGGGTGTATGATTATAATCTGCTTAATATTCCTATTTTAAACAGACACACTGCAGTAATTGGTAATACCGCGATAACGTTGCAAAAATAACATTATTTACAGCTTTTATATAATTACTGCAATTTTCAAAAACAAATTTAAAAAATCTATAGAAACTCGCTGGGAATATTTTAAAACCATTTTTTTATATTAAAGGTAAATACAGGTACTCAAAATTCTGTACAAAATAGATTCAAATATCTTAAGGTTGCTAATAATACTGAAACAATAAGAGAAAACACATGGTAATGCAAATTACATCAGTTAATAAATACAAAAAAACGCAGGTGGTTATCGTTGCCCATTTTTGTCTCTCTTACAGCATTTACCCTGTATTTGTTGGCTCCCATCTTTGTCAAGAATAAATCATGCTTATGGATATTATTACTCATGTTTATTATTCAATTAAAGCAACATTACACGACATTTTATTTTTTTAAGTCCAGACACACATCACAGAGTGATCCATTAAAAATATTAAATTTAATGGCACTTCCGATAAACCTAAAAGTCGAACATTTTAACCATATCTGCTCGGCAATCAGAAATTATGTCTAGTATCCTCATCTAACATTTTATCCAAATCGATTTATAAATAAGAAAGATGGCATGGCCCTAGTCTCATTATCACCCGGTATATACCATATCGCCACTTATCAAGTTAAGATAGAGAAAACAGAAAAGGTATATGTTACAAAAAGGCAGTTGGAAGAGCAGATAAAAAGTTATCCACTTTCGCAATGGAAGAAGAAAAAAGTAAACGTCGATTGAAAATATCACTGCGTTGATAAATGGTAACCTAAAATGATATACAAACTACAGACAGCATCCAAAGGAGTGGATCTAAAAATTAACTTGGAAGAAAACAAAGTTAGGGTTGATGAAGATAAAATACACGTCGCAAGTGACGAAATAGAGAAGAATAATACGTATATCTAACCCACGCGCTACGTCTTGGGAAATAACCAAAATAGTTCTAATGACCTGAGCATCTTCACAATCCTAAACTTTCCATAAACCTTAAGAGAAAAGCTTTAAACAGCTGAATACTTCCAGAAATGGCATACGGCATGGAAATAACACTCAGAATTACATCTGCAAGCTGGCTCACCGAGCTATCGAACAGATCAAGCTTGAGGTGATTGTATAAGATCACGGTCGCAATGAAGAAATCATAAGCAAAACAAAAACTGTGTTACGTGCAAGAAGCTACTAGTTTACGTTTACGTTCCGACGGTTGTGGTTGGTGAATTTTCGTGGCCTCTTCCTATCTGAATTCGTTAACATGTCCCTCTTCAGCCCTCATTCGAGCTATGGAACAAGTAGCTATTATAATTCGAAGCACTGTTGATGCCATACCAGCTGATGCTCCCAGAGACATTCGGAGACAATCGTTGTGTGAATATTGCCGTTTTGTTTATGTATTACATTATTAATTGTGCTAAGTGCCACCATTTTTGACTCAGATCCTTCAAATCTACTCGAGCTTTACTTTTCTACGTAAACTTTAATTCTTACTGTTACTTGTTACGTTTATTGCATTATTGTGCTAAGGGTCAACGTATTCGGTTGAGATTCTTCAAATCTCCTCAAGTTTTGCTTCTACATGTAAACTTTGTAGTTTGTAAATATGTGTTACTTGTGTTTTCTGTTCTACTGGGAAACATTGCCATTAATTTATATAAGGTACCGTAGAAGTGGGTGACTTGAGAATGGTAGGGTGACTTGACACAGCACGGAATTATTTGTTTAACTATTGTTGCCATCTATTAGGAAATAGTTGAAACTTCCAAAAAATTTGTAAAGTGTTCTACGATGATGAAATTATATTTTCAGCTGCAAACACTTGTTTACAGATGTTTTGTTTGGCTTGTAAAAAATTCTGAATAAAAGGTAAGAAAACCATGTTTTTTGATATGCTATAGAATTAGGGTCACCCTCAGGTATCCGTATGAGCAAATTTCATGTAATATTTTTTTAGAGTAGTTTATTGTCTTCTTAAAGAGTTCTGAACCTCATTTTTGTTGATTTTATTTTTTGAGTTTAAGAAATAATTTTTTATAATTTTTGTTACAGATTTTGGGTGACTTGAGAAAATGCCAAATACATATAAAAGGGTATTAGGGAAGTGAAAATACCACGATTTTAGTAAAGATGAACTAGAAGAAGCCTTAACAAATATACGCACTCAAAGATGGTCAGTGGCGGAGGCTTCAACACATACCGGGATATCAAAATCGACATTATATCGAAAATTTCATAATAAACATATTTTCGAAGTAAATGGTCTCAAAAAATTTTGTCACCCTGTATAATGGAAGCATACTTTTTTAAAAAGTTTAATTTGATGTCAAATCACCTATAGGACAGTTTTACTTGCCATTTATACTAATTTTTTATTACATTTTCAACTCACCCAACAGGTAGGGTGACTTGAGAAACACGGTTTTTATTTTTTTTTGCCTTTTTTTCTTATTTTTTCAAAAAAAAAATTTGCGGGTTGTTATCTATGCAAAAAATGGCATAACCCCATATTTTTTATTTCGTGATATATTTATTAGTATGCCAGGTATTATTGATTGAATTTCAAAAGTGTGTCAAGTCACCCACTTCTACGGTATTTCTATACTTTCTGCTTTTAATATTTAATTAGCAGTTAAACTGGTGACACAAATGTATTGTTGATCATTATGTATTTTATTACTGGCATGCGTGTTCTACTTACTACAAATTTAACCGTTTTGTAAGTTCCTTGCAGATTATTGTGATTTTTGCAATGAAAATCTATAATGCACAAACGAAGTATGAAATAGTTGTTGCGTGTATCAATATTGCATACGTCAGTTTAAATCTTATCTTTTATCTTTAATATTCGTAAATTAACAAAAATGAGTTTTTAATGGAACTATTTTATGAAATGAGCAACATGCATGCAGGAGCCTACTATTTTTCATGTTTAACTATTAGATCTCTGTATTTATATGTTTTTAATCGAAAACGACAGTTGTGCTTGCGCTGAATTCTCTTCATGTCCCTTTTATCCAAGCAGAGACCAGTCATAGTATTTAAATTTAATTTTCCTGTATAAGCTAGGTATATCTCTAAATAAATATCAATCTCAATATTGAATCTAAGTATCCAGATCTATACAAACCCAACATTTAAAAAATATATTTAAAACATTGCATGCAAAAAAATTACGCTTTAGAGAGAAATTAGGATGGCAAATGTAGCATGCATTCTGAAACTTAACCTCCTCATAGCAGCTATAAAACCATTCTTGTAGTCTGTAGAACGGAACATAACAGATGTAACGTCAACTGCTTGAATGGGTAAGCTTCTTTAGTACAAAGCCGTTCCTAACCCCTACCCAACACTAAACCAAGATAAACTCTGACATTTCCAAATGCAGAATTCAAAATACAGCGACACTATAATCCGAAAAAAGAAAGGGAATGGCAACGTAGCATTTATTGCGGACAAACAAATGAAATAAACGCAAATTCATCTCTACCTACTTTTTAAGGTAAGTAAAAGTCTGGGAACGAGACCGACACTTCTGTAAACTTCAAAAATTCCGAGAATTTTTATGCCCCACTCAATTTAGTTCCGAGGAAGAATGCGGGATGTCGCTGGGTGCGGTTCTCATGTAGAATAATGAGGCGATTTCTCAGCTCGCTTTCCCTCCTTTGGTGAATTTATTCGATAAATGTTAAATGCACATCCGCGCCGTGGTTTCTACCGCAGCAGGAAAGCGCGGAAATTAAAAAGCTTTGATCAATGGCATCGATACGGCTGCCATTGTTGGATGGCCATATTAAATAGAATACACCTTCTTTAGGTTTAATCTATTCGTCTTTATTCCTGAAAAGATATGATAAGTCAAAAGGGTGCCAACCTATGCAATAGTTTTGGGGTGTATTCCATTCAAATCGAGCTTAACAATGAATTTTTGACGATTTCAACTGAGCGGTAGTAATTCTAAATCGGTTAAACTTTTTTTTAAATTACAATTCTAATTTGTTTTCAATCATGAACATGCCATTTTCAAACCAGTGTCGTCAAAACTACAACCAAAAATATATTTATCAAAACCTACAGTTTTAATTCCAACATTGTACTTTTCCAAATATTAAAATTAAATTCAGTTTTCAAATGTTTTTGCTCCAAAAATAGTCAAAGTAACGACAAATTACTAATAATTTGATATATTTAAATATTTTAATCCAACACGTTCCAATTAGAAGAAAGAATCTAATTAAACATAACAGATGTAGTGTTAAATATTTGTCTATTGGCTTTACATCTCCACTGCTATGACAAAATGTTCTAATGGCCAGTTATAAAATGCAATTACATACCTAGAATAAGTTATACTTAGAAAAACATTCGAAAATTGCGATCTACAATCACCGAGTAATGTTATTCTCGGTATAAACTGCGGGATATGTTATCCTTCTGAAATCGGGTGGACCGCTCCTCACGTTGCCATTCTTTGTAAACATAACCTATGTATTTGTGGAACTTCTGATAGCTTCCTAAATTTTATCAGAACGGTGTATTCACCCCTCGTCTTTCATCTTTAACTAGCTTTCTAATTTTATAAAATATAAAGTATTTGTGTTGAAATCCCATTTTGATTCCGCGAGTCGTACAGAGCAGCCGTCTTTGTGTTGTTTTTGTATGTGAAGTTTGCTTAGATTTAAAGGTATTTGATTTAGATAATGATGAAGTTGTTGAGGATATAGTTTGAGGGCGACAGTCGATAATGCAGCTAGTTAATGAACTACCACCAATTAATGTGAAATAAAACGTGCTACAGAGTTACCACTCTGTTGTTCTCAGGATAACTATTCTGCCTTTGCATGGAAATTGTAGATAACTCTCTACAATTTCCGGAATTTCCGAATAACTCGAGGTGTAAGTTATCCAGAGAATAACTATTCCGGACATTGTAGAACCAGCCCTAAATAATAATAAGCTCGATACTCATACTTTGCTATTATGAGAATGTCGTACTTAGTTCAATATACTGACCAGTTTATCACAAGGCTACTAGAAACATTTGATTTAATTTAAAAAAACAAGGTTGTCTATTCATTAACTTTAAATTATAGTGGAAGGGAATGCTGAAAGTTCTTAGATATCAATTGTATTAGATATATAATTTGATTACTAAAAATTAAAAACTTGCTATGTTCGGTTTTGAAACTAGTAACCCGGCATATGTCGACACCGACGACAGTCATTTTATTTAATAAATACTAATGTAGTAGCGGTGTTGAAAAGCCTGAAAACGTCTTACGTGCAAGAGAAGGCCATAAACAAAAATTTGATTTAAAGTGCAGTGCTAAATCAGCTAGCAAAAGTGAAATTATCGATGTGACAGGTCTAGCAAATGAGTTAATTGCACGCCTGCAGTAAGAAAGACCTGTAATGTCAAATGTGATTTGCTTCGTCGAATTGAACAATCAAAACTAACTTGCCTAAATGTCACGATACAATTTCTAGGATAGTTGTAGCTAGGTTCTAAACGCAGCGATATCGGCCACCAAACTCTTTTGCCCCAACCTACAATAGAAAAGGCGAAAAGGGAAAGTCAACCCCGGTCGAGAATACAGTTGTAAACGCTCGAAAAGGGAAAGCCCTTTTCGGCGAAAGTTATTTCAACCTCTTGTGCTACAATAAAGCAAAAGGGAGCTTAGCTGGGCAATCCTATTGTACTCAAAAGAATAGAAAAATGTCCCTTCCATTCACGGCGCTCTATATAAACGCAAGTAGCTTGAGTTTGAGATCAGTTTTACTTTTACGTAACATCAGAGCACTTCGTCACTTCGCATAATATCACTTGACTTAATATCATGTTTTCTGCATTTCTGCAGTCTCCATTTTGGAGCCAAGTCGAGACCAAGGTCAGTTTCCAAGGTCTTTACTTAATAAATAATTCAGTATCGAAAACCCAGCTACTTACAGTTCAGATTTGTATATTAAATTAATTTTAACGGATTTGTATATGTTGTATTTTGTTCGTGTGTTCTAAAATAATAAAGGGAAAGTTACTGTTTTCCACAAACGGTTGTATTTTACTGGGCCAAATTCCACAGTAATAAACAACATAACAGTTCCAGTGGTGCAAACCACCAAGGTAGAAACAAAAGAAAAACTGCTTAAAAGTACGGAATAAAAAACAGATGTTCGAGAGAAAATGATAGAAACGCTTACGGAACGGCATGCATACAAATCTATGAAAGAAAAAAAAGTGTAAGCAAACGGAAACAGATAAGAAGAAGAATTTATCGAAAACACTGAAGAAATGCATAGAAACGAAGGCAAGTGAAGGAACAGACAAGGATATCAAGCAATTCCGTATTCTACCAAAATAAAAACGGCAAATTATATTAGTGGTAAGACATGAAGAAACCCTAAAGTTATGGGTATATCTACTAAACAAGGAAACTAACAAAGAAGCAGAAAAGACCAAGAACAAGAAGTTAAAAAAAGACCAAACTGAAGAAAAGCAAAGAAAATAATAACAGCATTGAAAAATAATAACAGCATTGAAAAATAATAAAAACTTAGGATCTAATAATATTTCAGGGGAGATGATTAAGCGCAGTGAACAATAATTGTAAACAAGATACATCTGCTTATCAGAGATATATGCAGGCATAAGAAAATTACACAAGTGTAGAAGAAAACAATATTGCATCCAATACACAAGATGCAACCTAAATAAGGTTGTCAAAAACTACAGGGAGAAAGCTTTAGCAACAAACGTAACAAACGGGCTATAATGATAAAAAAAAATTGGGAGAGATTCAGAATGAAAATTACGACCACAAACAAACAAGTAGCGTTCTCAAATTTTAACGGGCTTATGACAGCATTAATAAAGGTAAAATTTTATAAATGCTAGACAAATCGAAAGCAAAGAAAAATATATTCAATCTAATTCGAATGACATTTCAACGGTATTTGTTTCACTTTATTCTGCTTATAATTTTCGAGACCACGCCGCTGACTTTAGACCAGCAGAGAAGTTAACGTACAAGCTAGCAGTGAGATAGGTCCGTGACAGTAAACCCAACGAGCCATGTTACATTTTCCTTTGGAAGTAATTTTAATTGTCTTTATGGCAGCCCTACGGCTTTTGCCCGATCATCCACTTCCTTGGCATCAAGGTAATATTTTAAGTTCTAGTAATATGCTGTTTAAAGTATCAAAGAATGTTTGTCGAATTACACCTACTCCATAAGCGCTTTATCGCATCCCGATTGCTCTAAACTCATCTTTTTCGCTTGAGCGAGTTGTTCCTGCTTGCCCAGCTGCCATCAACGGTCCACCAACGCGAACCCGAAGATTGTGGTAACTTTCTCACCGATCCATAGCTACCATCTTACTTTCCCCGCGATTTTGGTTCGCAAATCTCTCAACCCATTTCTTCGCCTGAAACGCCGCTGCCAGTTGAAAGCCAACTCCTGATTTTAATTTGGGTATAGTTACTTATATATTTAAGTTGTACTATTTGTAAGATGGTAGGAATCGTCCCGCTAACAAAGTCAAATTTGTATCTCATCTTCGTCTGGGAGGGCTAATCGCTACTTCACACGTTGAAGGGTTTGAGGCCAGTTCATTAAATGAATTTTCCTTATTAGAGTGTATTGTCATGACGTCACATTTAGGAAAATTCCGTAGCAGTAACTTCATAACAAGTCAGTCACCAGCTGACCTCCACAAACTTGCCTGTAATTTATATATTAAAAATATTTGTATCCGATTACATCCTATTTATATTCATTGCAAGGCTAAATGCACTTGCGTTTTCAGGATTCCAAGTACATGAAGCGAAGTGAATATTGTTTCAGCGAATCGAACCTTTACATTTCACAACGCCTTTGTGGAAAGCTTTTGTGAGTTGGAATTTTGCAATACACCCCAAGCCATTAAAAACTACTGCGGTAGCGCTCTAATAATGACAATAGTAGTATACATCTTTTACGTATCTACCGATTTGACTATTACAATTAAACACCTGCACTTTCAGCTGAAAACCTGGTTTTCAGCAATGCTCTTTAACACTAATTTAGAACAAGTATTAAACTAGTCGTCAAACAACTTCTTCTAGAAATTTTTACATTTGATATCCGATCTCTCAGACGCAGGGTTATATCGTTCGCTTCATTCCTTCTTAGTGAAGGTAGTTGATTATTCTTTGTGTGTTCATGTTGCATCAATTCGATTCGTCGGCTAAATCTTTCAAAATTATAACATCAATGACTACGTGGAGATAACTGCCGGCCGCGGCCATATCAGAGAGACGGCGTGCAGTCCTTTAAGTAGGTGCTCATAATTAATTAAAAGCCAAAAATGACGCCAACGAATATTTTAACTAACGACAAAAGTATCCAGGCATTATAGGGAATTCATAAACTCAAGGTAGCACAATTATCAAAGTAGACACACGAATCCAGGTAACAGTAGCAAAAAACAACACAAAATTCTCATTTCACAGTATATAATCATATAATTAAGATATCATTTAATACAAGATTACAGGTGAATATTTGCCAAATTAAGGTGCACCTCAACAAACTCGGCTTGCGAGAACAAGCTTATAAAACAATTTAAAAGGGTCATGACAACAGTTTAAAACAAATGCAATGGCGATTGACATCGCTCCGTGGTTGGAAAATCATTTAGCGCCGTCAGGTACGCAGCTCTTGAAGTGAACTGTACACAGCAGCCGGAGTTCAAAATACCGCTTCCGAAATTTTGACGGAAATCGGTAGCAATCGGGTGAAGCACTCAGCACTGTTCGCAGCATTTACTATCTTAACTTAAAAGAAGCAAAACACCTGATTCCAGTTTTCTTTTTGAGCTCATTCTGCCCACTGCAGGAATTCATTCAACTGGCCCAGATGATAGGAGCGATAGGCCGCCAAGCATTCGAAGGTTGGAACTGCAGGTATTCAATTCAAACCAGATCAAGACCGATGCTCTTAAATGCGGGGATTGCAATTTTTCAGAAAACTTTTAACCTACGGTTTTCAGGGGCTCCAAACTAGCGGCTACAGAAAGAGGAGAGCCCAAGTTAAAAACATGGATGCTGAAACCACGGCACAAGAAGCTTTCAAACGACTAACCCCAGATTGATTTTGGGCCACGTGTAGATAATGATCAGAGAAGCGCTTTCAAATCCGCCAAACTAGGCGCAAGAAACCATTTCTCAACAAAACTGCCAGGGCTGCATCAATCGTCGCATTCTGCGAAGGCCGAGAACCAAAAAACATACTCTTTCATCCCGCAAAACCTCTGGACAATTTCGTAGACGCTAAACTTGGTCACCTTCACGTCGTCAAAAGGAAATCGTCATGCCGAGAAGAAAAGTCACAATTCATGTCGCTGTCCGGCCGAATCCAAAAAGCAAGTAGGCGGGGGAGAGAGCGCTCAATTCAAAACCTGTACTGCAGACTTCGGAAATATATAAACGGCGTGCACAGAGCTGCGTGTGAGAATAAAATATAGAACAAATAGCTGATTAATGATAAAAAGCGCAGGTGTCTAACTTTTGCTCACGACTTGACATTAGTGACTAGCAGTAAAGAAGAACTACAAGCAGTTCTAAACGACTGGAGAAAGCATCCATATAAATGGAATTGAAAATAAATAAAATGGAAACAAAGTATACCATCTGTAAAAATAATGATTTCGTGGATATAGATACCTGGAAATAAGAAGAAATTTTGGTAGAATTTATAAGTCTGAGGAGGTTAAAAGCCTTCATTTTCTGGAAACAGCAATGCAAATGTTATTCAACCAACCACACATATTTGCAATAACTACAGTACAAAGACTAATATGGGTCGGGCATATAACGAGAATGGTAAGGCAAGGATCAGCCAGTACAAACCAACTGGTAAACTAGAACCCACCTGCTATATATGCTGTAGCTCTGACAAAAGTATTGCAAACCTTTGAATAAAAATCCTAGTGCAAGGCACTCCTGAATTAGTTAAGGAAACATTTCGAGGAATCAAACTCCTGAAATACGGAAGAGAAACGATAAGACAAGTCGCTCGAGAAGTCCTACCACGATCTTGTGGAATATACCAACTCCACAAAGTGCAGGCTTATACTCTATAAATCCGAATACCGCCTCACTTTTTGAGTTTTCGCGGAATTTTACATCAACCGACAAACTCCCTCTGTTCATTCTTCAAACGAACTTCTAGGAAATTTGTCCGTACATAGCGTGCAGTTTAGCTAGAATACGATTTTGTACCCGAAAATTATTGTCGCTTTTGGCATATGTTTTAGCTAATAAGTTTTAGTGAACTGCACCAGTGTAGCAATATTATTTTCTTCTGGGATTTGTTTTCGCAGGCGAGGTCATCGGCCGCCTTGCTGATAACGGTTAGGTATAATTCTTAGGGGTTGTTGTGAGAAGCCCTTTTTGTGGTCACAGTTGCAAGCTTGGCCCCATCAAAAATTATATTGTAAATGCTATATTAAACGTTCTTTGCAATAACCTGTATCATTTTCATTTATAAAGCGCAGTGCAGTTGCAAACTCCAATAAGCATTTTCAGAGATTTGCAGGGCAAATACAAAATACAAACATAATACAAGAATGTACAACACCTACGTTCAGAATACCTTGATTTAGATGTATGAGGTTTGTTAATTTTAAGTGTGTTTCCATTTTGCTAAAATAATGTTACTATAATGTACTCCAACAACGATATTTTATATTAACATTGGTTATATTATTTTCTAACTTTCATTCATAATCCATAAACTAAAGCACTCAATTGTAGTGTCCTCCTCATTCTTGAAATGGCACCTTAATATTCTTTAATACTAAAAATAGATATTGTTAAAACCAATTTAAAATGCCGCACTTGCATTTCAAATATCTGCTCTTTTCCGCATCTTTATTTCAAATATTGGCAATTCCGCGTTTCCTGTTCTTATCCAAATATCGACGCTGCCAGCTCGTTCTACAATAATACAGGTTTGACGTCACGTCGTAAAATCTAGTCTGGTAATTTAAGCCCCTCTCGCAGAAGCGGTTGTAATGCCTTGTTAGAGTGAATGCGTAAGTGGGACAAGGAAAGCAAGCGAAAGCCCCCCATTTCCTTTCGTCTTCAGCCCGCTTCTTGACCCTCAACGCCTCGAGGAATTCATCCAGCGGCAAGGTTGTCTTCAAAACTAATATGAAGCCGTTCGTATGCTTTTGTGGTATGTTTCATTGTAAGTCACTCAACATTTGAAGCGGCGTGTGGTTGAACTTCTTTTGGCGGAGGTGTGTGTGTGTGTGTACGTGTGTTATGGCGAAATCAATATTTTCAGTGGTATTGCAGCACTGGTTGTCTAATAAACGCTTTGGGAGGATTCTACGAGAGGTTTTCCGACGTGCCAAATCTGGGGAGCTACGGTAATTAGATGTGGTTTTGCCCTCTTCCCAATACTTGTCGTTACGAGAATTTACGCGCCAAAACCAACTTCTTGGGTGTTCATTCTACAACGTCGTTTCAATAACCAACAATCTACGTTGTATTTTAACCATCTGCAGAGAAGGCGACGAGACGGAGGGACCTTTCGGCTGCAGGAATCAGCAACTTTTCCGGACATCATTTAGATACTGTGATCTACTGTTTTTATTGCCTGGGTACCTTAGAGCGTCTGTGAGACTTTCTTATATTGTCTTTAAAGTGACGTAATTCTAGGTGTGGCAGCAACCATATGTGGTAGCTGACGCGAGTGACTTACGTTGAGAGTAAACTGTCAGCATTGTTACGTCATGACATACACAATTTTTATGCGGCTTGTTGACCACTGTCGTCTCAATGCAATCAATATACTTTTGTGTCATTGTTAAGTAGATTTTAAAGTTACTAACCTCCATTGCAACTATTCAGGTCAAACATTTGTGAGAACAATTTTCAGGATTTAGTACGTTCCTGTATTTTCTCGTATAAGTCAAGCCCAAATTCATAGTGTAGTGATAAAGCATCAAAATTTTAGTCCAACATTTGTGAGAACAATTTTCAGAATTTAGTACGTTCCTTATTTTCCCGCATAAGTCAAGACCAAATTCATAGTGTAGTGGTAAAGCATCAAAATTTTAGTCCATACGATCCTTCTTTCCGCCGATATTAGCGTTTTGCAGTTCATTTATGTTCGTCAAAATTCAATTTTTGAATTGTGCTTTGCTCCTGCCTGGGTGACGCAATCTGTTCTTGCATGCCAAGCGTTGCATTGTGCCTTATCGAATTCTTAGAATTGTGTCGTTCCAACAGGCCAAAACTTTCCCGAGTTTTCTTGCGAAATACTGAGTCGGGTTTCGTTATGCTGGAACTTTTCCGTGCAGCCCATGAGTGGAAGAGCAATGCATTTTAGGCCGCTGCAACAGTCGTTAAGCTTGCCCGCGCCTTCTGAATGCATTCTCGCCCGGCTTTGGTTGACTGAATAAGTGGTTTCTTACTGGGAAGCTCCCTGAGAGCGCGCGCTACCCTGTTAAAAGTACCTTCGTATTAAACATTAACTGTGTGCTTTTTATCGGCTTCGGTGTTTGGAGTGTCGTCGAGATTTTCGTACTAGTTGTTGGGGTTAAAGTGAAGCAATCAAGTTGGTGTAGTCAAAAGTCCATTACCGTGGTATTGCGAGACATGTAATTATCGCTACGGCGAATAATTTACCGGACTCTTAAAGGAACCAACTCTATTTTGCCAAAACGTCCTGTTGTATCTCGCAAGTTTCGTTATTCCTTAGTGGAAGTTTCGTTTTTCACCCGTTGAGGGGATTATCGTTCTGCCAACCCCTGGCTGTGGTAAACATCGTCTAAGCCCTGTTCGCGCATCCCGCAAACACCCTGTGGTTTCCTGTCGATTATTTCCGTGGCATTGGCTGAGGTGCGACATACAGCTGCATTGGACATAAGTTTAGAACATCTGGATTCCTCCAACTTAAGGTACTTATGTGTTGTGCTTTATACGTTTATTAATTGTGAGATGACCGGCGAAGCTAACAGACCAGCAAAGGTAAGTTCCCAAGCAGCGGGGCGTCCCAGCCGACCGTCGAAGTAAAGCGTCGGTCCTCTGACTTCAAATTTCTACGAGGGCCGGTCGAAAAAGTTTTTTCCCATTCTATCAATAAAATTCATGGGGCTCAATTTTTCCACTTAGAGTGAGCTTTGCCTTTTTTTAAGTTTAACGTGTCCTAGCGACCAATTTAGACTATCCGCAAAGTGTGTTAAGGTCGTAAAAATCGTTTTGTTCTGTAACGATATTTTATATGTTTAAACTTTTAAACTAAAAAGCCATGCATTATACATATTCCAAGTATAACATGCAATAAATTGAAGTATTATAATTGATAAATTCTAAATGATAAATGTAACAAACGTAAAGGTATAAGTTCCGTTACTGCTCCGCCTTCTAGTAGTATAATTTCTACCAAACTATGAGGAGATGGCACACATGAATGAGAAAGTTTCTTTATACATCACGTAGCTATCAGATTATTTAAACTGTCAAGCTGATACTCTTTTATTTTGCGCAACAAGTTGTTGACATTTAACCCTATAATATCGAAGTACTTATAGAATTACTACTGAATATTTCAATGGAGTATAATATGATCATAACTAAATCAAAATAGTGTTAATCAACATAAATCTGCAAACCACTTTCTTCCTGTTTCAATAATTAGAAGTAATTTGCATACCAGACCACTTAACAAAAGGCAGAGAAGTCTTGTTGTATAGCCTACATTATCGCCTGATGCAATGGATTTTGCTACTTTAAGCTTTTAGTTTATTCGTTGTAGACGCCATAATAATCTTCTGAATCGAGACAACTGTTGACTTTAATGGTTTTTACTGTCGAAAGCTATAGAGGAGTGCATGCCAACGTGGGAAAGTCAAAATCTGTTGAAAGTGGTGGTCTTAATCCCAAAGGTAAACTGGTAAATCTAAACAGGCATCACAGCAAAAAGTCTCTTAAAACTGCCTTTAAGCCTTATAAATTCGAAGTTACAGGCTCGAGCCGTCCCCAACGCAATTAAAAAGTTCGCCAAGTTTTGATTCGGAAAATCCGGATCTCTCCTTCCTTACTAGAAATCCGCAATAGGCATTAGGATCTTATTATTGTTACATGTGTTCTGCCGACTATAAATAATATTCTGTTCTCTCATCATATTTCCATTTCGTCTTCACTCTCGGGAGTGTAGTGCATATTTTGCGGGAATAAATTTCGAGAAAAGAACTTTTGTAAAGGAGAAAGCTGAAAACCTATGCAAATCTAAAATAAAACGCAGACTGGACCAACGCTTTACATTGAATAATTTATGAAAGCTCCCTCTCGACCAACTCTGTCCCTTATGAAGTCGTCCTGGCGGAGCGGCGGCCACCTTAATATTTAAAGTAAATAAGAATTGATGGTGTCATTAGAGAGCAGGTTTTGTAAAAGTCTGAAATCCATTTTCCGGGAAGCGATAATATTTTGCCGCAGAGCACTTTACCATAAGCCCACCGTAAAGGGGACTTAAAGGTGTCTGAAATGAGCAGCATCCGTGTACTAATCCTTGCTTGGAAGAGGTTCAATCGGGGATTTACTGTTTTGTTCAGTTCGAAGGCGCCACGTGAAAGCATTTAGTTACCTTGTTACCACCAGTTGATTTTTATATTTAGTTCCCGTGTTCAATATACCTACAAACAGACTGTACTTCCCTGAAATTATTTGAATTTTTAGACGTTAATCTTTGCAATAATATTTATTAATAATACAAGTATTTTTTCTTCTTCTTCTTCTTCTTAAAAAAACCCCTAACCATATAAATACTTGACACGCGCTAAATACGTATTTAGACAGGTAGCTGTCATCTTTAGTAGCCTTAAAGAGCGAGTTGGCTGGAATAATATCTACACCAAATTAACCGTAAAGTTGGATGAAGCGAACTCCCGAAGATATACTCTTCACCAAATTACTAGTGTTTCTTAAGTACCTTTTCATTGACTTCCAAGAACGCCTACAGTCTAGTCTACAAGAACAGTAGTAAATATTGTTGATTATTGATTACTAGATACTGATCTATTGACCAGCCACTTTAACTTAACTTACACTTAATTAGCGACTAAATGCTATTGTTGTGACCATTTGAAATTAAATCGCACCATCTGCACTAAAGTAACTGTAACGTCCATCTGGGGATGGTGGGACGATCAACCGATAATGTATTAGGTCGGGCCTGATAGCGTGTACTTATTGCGCTAATTTCTTCCTTGACATTGGTACAAGTCACGATGTATATCGTAAGTGGTGATGTAGCAAAGTCCATTAGAAATGGCTCACAGCGTTTTGAACTGGGAACGCTGAAGCTTCATGATGTTTTGTCCACGTCAAGCACCTGTTTGCACAACCGTTTCCATATTTTATGATCAATATGGATAGACCATTTTAACGCAATAACCAACCAATAACAAACTCTGAAAAATATCTCTCCCGTCAAATGCCAAAAATTTTCCAACAAATTCAGAACTCTACCTAACATAAAGCCTGAATTAACCAAAGTAGAATATAAAAAATACAACGTAACAACTAAAATTAAAAATAAGTAAACATAAACAAACAACCTTGAGTGACTACTGATTACCCATTCTAACAACTAATACTTCTTCCTGCCTAGCAGAAAATGACGATAATGCGACAAAATAAACAGAAGTGTCTACTAAAATGATTAAACCACTGAAATTTTCGTTGAAGCAGTTGAACTTACTAAATGAATGCCCAGAAAGCAGTCACACAATCAAATACTTGAACAATAATCAACTACCCTGGAAAGTTATCCTTCCATAATTAATGCCTTTAAACTGAAAACACTCAATTTCATACCTATCAGTTGAAGAAAAAGTACTTTCCCTGTAGTAATTTGCAATATCCGCCCAACCACAGACATAAATATTTCAGACATGTGACAAAGAAAAACTAAACAATAACTTCCCTTACTTAATGTGGGGCTAAGCACCACGCCAAACAATAAAGATATTTACACTATCACAAATCTACTAAACTTGATGAAACCCCTGCATCCCGAAAGTGAAGTATCGCAATGCAATAGGTTGTAACGTTTCGGACACACTAAGAAATACTGCCCTTACAGACCATGATGCGCAAAGTGCATTGGTGATCAAAAGAACCAAACACTGTATGTACTCATCTACTTGTAAAAATTTTGTCCAAAATGGAATTTCGTATGCTCAAATGTCAAAAATAATACTAATTATAACATTGACAGAAATGATAGAGAAAATAGATAAAATGCTAGAGCTTCTAGTAAATATGTAAATACGAAAATGTAAAAATAAGTCTCTTCTTCTTAGTATAGGCTGATACCCTATTATTACCACACGGCGTGCGGTTTCATAAGCTTTATTCGACCGTGGCCCGGGGAAGTGGCTATCCCATTCCCTTGAATTAGTAGGCAGAATGTTCCAAGTGTCATGACCACCAAAGGTGTTAGTATGATGGCCGGAAAGCGTTCGATGTTACCAATGTCCCTGTGTGGCGCTCAAATTCACTACCTACCGACTGCAAGCGCATGCACTTTACCAACCGGCCACACACTAATAATAATAATAACTTCTCAATTATAAATACTTAGCTTGAACGCCATTGACTTTTAAATCATGACCAAGAAGTTGAAACTTTTGTTACAAACCAAAATTTAGACATTCTACTATCATCTGAAACCCACGTGATATAAAACGTTATATAAAAATTTCCATATATACTATCACGACATCTTATACAGATTGTCTGCAGATACTAGGTACACACGGTAACTAGATACAGCGACAGTTTAAAATGTTTAGTGGTAGTTAAGCAACAAACCGTCTCTGCATCTAGTTAGCGTGTGTATCTAGTATCTGCAGACAAGCTGTATAAGGGTACTAAACCACTTTCGAATTGAGTGCTACTTCCTTTTGATGCTAGCTTTTTTAAGTGGCGACCTTGGGCTTCTGAGAATTATGAAGTCAGTTGGCCTTGAGTCTTCATGGAAAAATGCAATGAACAGGACGCCCCTGCCGATCTCTGTACTTCATCATTAATTATCAGCATCTGTCTTTAAACGACAAAGGCATTACGCCGTAAACTTATGTAAGTCCCTACTAAGATCTTAGTAACTCAAACTGAACGTATCAAATCAATCTTTTGGCTCGATTGTTATTAGCGCTAAAGTGCGAGTATTTAATTATTTCGAAATTGCTGAAATATCGTGTATACCATATCTCAGATAGCGCCCTTGAAGTTGTTCGTTTACGTTAATTGCGATTGCACAAGTGTTACCCTGAAGTTATACTTTAAGTTATAACTAGCGAGTTTGGAAATACTACTTCGAATTGAAGTCTTTAAAATGTTGTGTTGTCTGTTTCGTCCCGATATACAATTACACGTGTGTGTAAGTTGGGTGACGCCAACTTTGAATTATTTATTTCTTCATTGGATAATTAAATATTCTTTTGACTGTTACTGTTAGTATTTGTTGTTGTTCGCTTTACTACATTTAGATTGAGGTATGCAGCGAAGCTTACAAGGTAGGTGTTGATTTATTTTGCTAGCTAGGTTTGTTTTATTTGTTGTGAGTAACGGCATGACGTCCAATTCTTAGCCTGATTCTTACACCACGCCATAATCTGCCGAGAGTCAAAAGAGCTAGCCGAGGCCTTGTTAACCGCTTCGTGGTATACATACTCGACTATATACTGCTTCCTCTATAGTTGTGACGAACTTACTCTGGTATAGTCTTTCCCAATTCTATATTCTAAGACAATCGTGCTATCACTTCTTTAACTCTTCTTACTCCGTACTTTACCAGTTCTCTTCTAATATCTATCGGTTTTCAGTTTTTATTTCACTTTTCTCCGCTACTCACTGAGTTTTATCTCTCTCATCTTCTCTTCTTATATACTGCATTCCACACTGTTACTTATTTTTCGACATACCTTATACCAGTGCTCGTTTTTCCCTTCTCTTATCAATGCTTTAAGTATTCTTATACATTCTACGTATCTTTGTCTGAATTCTGGTATTTTGTCCCTTAGCTACGCGTTCCACGTTTCCTTTATCTGTTCAATGTTTTTTTGAGTCGTGTACTATTAAATTTCTTTTGTTTACTGTTTCTGTCTTCTGTTTCTAGCGCTTACCCATCTGCTTTAAGCATGCAGTGCGTTAAGTGATCGTAAGTTATCCTGTCATTGTCATAAATTGTATATTCAGCTATAAGATACCATGGGCTAGATAATTTTGAAATTTTGGCTAATAATAACCCGAAAGTGCGTTGCTTAGTAACTGCCCAAGCCGTCAAACAAAAGTAGTTACTTAAAAAGCAACGCACTTGAGGGTATATTGTTGGACAAAATTATAACAATTTATCACGAGCCGAAGTAAATTCAGACAAATAAGATCTTAAATTAATGAAAAACAAGTATTTATTTATTTCTATCGTACAATAAATTCATTAACAAAACTTTTTTTTCGCAACTCATTTTGCAAGCTGTTTGTTTTATGACGCTGAAAATTAAGAGACAGCTAAATATTTAATACGATGTGTTGTTATTTAATTTTAAAAGTTTTTTTTTTATAATCGTTGCCATAGTCATTGATAATTGACTGTGTTATATTTACATTCTAAGTATGTGCGGATTGGTTTAAATAACGCACTTGGTCAAACATGCAGTACTTTTATTGATTAAGCATTTATGTAAGAACTTATCAACCGTAATGTATTAAGTGCAAAGTTTTTTTTAAAATATATTTTATTGCATATTTACAATCTTTTGCTTATGAACAATAAGTAAATGTTGTGGTAATAAACTAAACTAACTAAAAACTTTCTGAGACCAATCCATTGATAGTTCTCTTACATGTAAGATTATCTACCTAATAGTTTGATTACAATGCTGTACAATATTCAAATTAGTTTATAAGAGTATTACTACTCAAACCTGCTAGACATTTCCGAGGGTTTAAAGCGTTTTAGTCTTCTAACTTCATTATTGTCATCTAAGAGCTGGGTGGCTAAGTTATTAGGATGCACAGAAAGTCTGTCTTGATTTGACACAATTTTTTTTAATTTTATTCCGCACTGATTCTATATTAAGGTCACTTTGGATTATGTAATTAGGCACATACCATGGTGCATTAACAATGCATCGAAGCACTTTATTCTGAAATCTTTGTAGGATTTCGATGTTCGAGGTGCTGGCAGTACCCCACAGTTGGATGCCATACGTCCAAATTGGTTTGACAACGGTCTTGTAAAGTAAGAGCTTATTTTCCATTTTTAGCTGTGAATTTCTGCCAATCAGCCAGTACATTTGACTAAATTTGATTACCAACTGCTTTCTTTTGGTAAAAATATGTTTACGCCATGTTAACCGTCTGTATGCCTAAATATTTCACGTCATCAGTTTGTGGAATTACAGTATTATTAAGTGTTACTGCTGGGCATATACCTCTCCTCAAGGTAAACGTAACATGAGATGATCTTAAATTATTCACTTGGATTTTCCATTTTCTCAACCAGTCTTCAATCATATGTAGGTTGTTCTGAAGGTTCGTAGATGCAACATCAGGGTTGGTATCTGATGCTAGTATGGCCGTGTCATCAGCAAATGTGGATGTAGTTGTTAGATGAGATGTAGGTATGTCAGCTGTGTATAGTGTGTATAATACTGGTGCTAGCACGCTACCCTGAGGCACTCCAGAGGCAATGGGGTGTAAATCTGATAAATCCTCTCCTTGTTTAACTAGAAACCATCTGCATTCCAGGTAAGACTTAAAGATTTCATAAAAATGATGCGGTAATACTTTTTTGAGTTTGTGGTATAACCCCTCATGCCATACTCTATCAAACGCACTTTTGACATCTAGAAATACCGCGGAACAATACCTTTTAGATTCGAAGTTGTTGTTTATTTTCTTAACAATTCTATATACCTGTTCTATTGTACTGTGTTGGTTTATAAATCCAAACTGATGATTGGGTAAAAGTTCTCTTTCTTCCAGTATCGGCTTAAGTCTTTTTAGCAATAGTTTTTCAAATACCTTGGACAGCACAGGTAATAAACTTATAGGTCTATACGCTTCTACACTGTTTAAATTTTTTCCCGGCTTTGGAATCATAATTATTTGTGCCACTTTCCATTGGCTAGGAAAATATTTTAATTTAGTGATGGCGTTAAAAATAAATGTTATAGCTCTCAAACATTTAGGTGTTATTTCTTGCAGCACTCTACCGGTAATTAGATCCCACCCAGGTGCTTTTTTTGGATTAATTTCAGTTAGAATACAGCGTTCGATTTCCAGCAGTGTGAACTTTTTAATAGACAATTCCATTTGAAACGGTGCTTCCAGAAAATTATAGATTTCGCTTTCTTCATCTGCGCTCAGCTGTGTAGGAACAGGTTTAAACACGTTTTCACGATATTTAGCGAAATCAGTAGCTTTTTCATTACTATTTCTAGCCCAGTTTCATTTTTCGTCTTTGATGGGTGGTGTTGCCTGCTTTGGACGTTTCATTTTTCGGGTGGCTTTCCACAGCGAATAATCCGTTGCCTCTGTCGCAGTGAGATTACTAAGGTACTCATGTATCGATTTATTTTTGATATCCAGTAATAGTTGTTTCAGAGCTTGTTCTGCCTTGTTAAATTTTCTTTTGTCAACTGCCGATCGCGTTATTTGCCACCGTTTGCGTAATTTGCGTTTTTCTGCTATTTTTTCCTTAACTATTACTAGGCATACTTCTTTGATTTGCGTTGCATGGGCGTCAGGAGTTGCTTGCCAGGCAGCTTTTTGTATGGCTGTTGTTATCCCATTGACTGCATTATCTAGGTCTTCTTTTGATTTTAACGGTATATGTAAGTTGATTATTTCATCCAAATGTGTTCTAAACGTATCCCAGTCCGTGTGTTTAGAATATGGCGTTGGTTGTTTTCTTTTCTGCTGTATATGCGTATACATTGTTATCATAACGATGGAGTGGTCCGAAGAAAGATCTAATGATGTTTCAGTCTTACATTGTTTAACGTTTATACCTTTTGTAAGTGCAAAGTCAATGGCATCAGGTATCTTACGGGGATCTGCTGGCCAATAAGTCGGTTCTCCCGTTGCTAGGCATTGTAGATTATTATCTTTTACTGCAATTAATACCTTTCGTTGTAGTAAGCATTGAGCCCCATAATGGATTTTTTGCATTAAAGTCGCCTCCGGATATAAATCTGTTTCCCAACATTTTAAAGTATTACCCGTAGTGTTGCGATTTATTATTATATCTGGGTGGACAGTAGACTGCTGATACAATTAATGCTCCTATATGATCTTGTATTGCAATATTTGTAGCTTGGAGGTAGTCAGATTGATGTTGTTCTAGTTCGCAATGTTTAATATGTTGCCTTATAATAACTGCCGTTCCTCCATGTGCCCTTCCACTGGGATGTATCGCATAATAAATAGTGTAGTTTGGTATTTTAATGTGGCTTTTGTCTGTGAGGTGTGCTTCCGAAATTAGCATCACGACAATTTTGTTCATCTGTAAGAAGTACGAAACTTCCTGTGCCTGCTGGCACAGGCCATTGGCGTTCCATATTGCAATGCGAAGTAGTTCAGCCATTAAGCCAGTTTGTTGACAACAGTAGTTAACAGATTTAGCATCGTGCTTATCTGCTCCATTAGTTTTTTCATCATAACTTGGAGTTCAGAAAATTCGTTTGTCTGTTGTGGTATAATTTCTGTATTAGGTTGGTTGGTGTTGTTTGTATACCGTATATCATGAAAGTTCCTTCTTGCTTGTTGAGCGTACGTTACTCCAGGTTGCACCATTCTTGTTGGGATGTTCTTAATGCCGGGTAGAGCTTCTGCTGTAATTGTTTGTGGACCCAACACCCTCTGTAGTTAGCAGGGTGGTTTCCATTGCAATTCACGCACTTAACTTCGTTACTTTTTTCTTTCCTTGGACAGTCTTTTGTTGAGTGATTTTCTACGCATTTGACGCACCTAGACGGTTGGAAACAATAGTTCTTAGTGTGCCCGTATCTCTGACACTTAGCACATCGGGGGATTTCCCTTTTCACATGTGGTGCTTTGAATTGTACAACGCAGTTCTGAAGTAATTTGACGTTATATATTTCCTTGTTGTTTTCGTTACTTTGAAGATCGATAAAAAACATAGGCAGAGCGACTTTTGAGACGCGGTGTTTAATGTTCCATGTATTGATTACTTTATGACCAAGTTTTTCTAGTTCTTTTTTTAGCGATTCGATGTCTGTAGACGGATGGAGATTTTTAAGTACTACGCGAAAGTGTCTGTCTTTTTTAGGTTTATACGTGTGAAACTCGGTATTGCGTTCTTTTAAAGCATTAATAATTGCACTGTATTTTTCTTGTGTTTTTACCTGAATCTTTACCTGATCGTTGCTAATTGTTTTAAGAGTATAACTGTCTTTTGCTATACTTTCGAGCATTTTCGTAAGTGGTTTGATATTTGTGCATCGTGACACAAAGATTGGCGGTGGTTTTGGTTCACTATTGTTATTTGTCTTTATCTTGTTCCATTCCCACGTCTGTCGGTAGTTGTTCATACCTATTTTTAGTTGAGATAGGGTTACTCAGCCAATAGTTTCCTTCGGTATCAGCTGTAACTTCAGGACTGCGTATTCTTTTTTTATTACTGTGGGTGACCGTTTGCCATTCATTATCCTGTGGTATTGGTAGTGGAGGAAATTGAGTATTTGATATTTGTTGTTGCTGCTGATATTACTGATATTGTTGATTTGGCCAAGGTGGCTGCCTGTAGTACATAGTATTTTGCGTATTCATCGGCTGTACTGATTGTGTGTACGCCCCTGGTTGTGGGATCATTTGTATTTGGGGATTGTGGTCATAATTAGGTCGTAATTGTAAATGCGGTAATTGCATTTACAACGTCCTTATCGCTTCAGCTGTCCAGCGGCCTTGCGGCCTTCACTTGTTAATCGCGACACTTGATACCCGCAGCGCTCGAACACCTCCTTGCACTTGGAGACTCAAATACGAACTACAAGTGCATAGTGAGTGCCGATAATGATGGTCAGATTGCACAACCGCTAAAAAATCCAGCGTGGTGCAATCTGGTAAGCATTATCGAAGCAAGGAACTATGCACTCAATATATTTTGCGTGACTATTGTTTGAATCGATTAAAAAAACTAACGAATCATAATTTTAATAAGTAAGGTGGAGTATTACCGATAAGTTGTTATATAACAATAATTATCGACGCAAGCCATTTTTGATTGGTTGAGAGTTCAAAAAACGAGTGCGATCATTGGTCAAATGACATCGTTCGACAGATGTATGCAATAGTTATTATAATACTTATTATATGGTCATTAATTTCTTCTCACGTTTGTCTGTTCTTTTGACTAAAATAGACAGCCCAGTTCTTGCTCGTTTGGTTTTGCAACTCTTTTCCACAAATAATTTCGAGATGTTTCTTGACCTGTTCCGTCTTTCTTACTTTCAGTAAGTTAAGATTTAAATTTAGTCCAGATTTATCTTTCCAATTTCTGTTAGTACCTCCTTCTTTGTTGATAAGTCTCTGTACGCTCCACTTCGCTACTCTTATCGTTCCTTTTCGTTTCCTTTGATTTCCGTCCGGCTGATTACTAGGTTTTTTTTTTAGGCTTTCAGCGATTTTCAACAGAAATAGAGAGCTAGGCCTTGCCACCAATCGCTTTTTTGGAGTAAAATTTCTCTCATTCGCCCTGATCCTGGCATCCATCAGGGTTAGTTAACCAATCTTTACCAAAGTTGCCCGTGTTACTAGGTTCACCACGGAGAGCTTGAATTATAAAAGGTAAGCGATTCTGGCAGGAAACTGAATCGTATTTTAGGCATACTATCGCTTTGAACCTTTAAACTTTCTACAAAACAATAAACCCCATTACTTACAGTAGTCTACGGAAACTTAAATATATGACTTCGAGTTCCTATACTATTTCGACACCAATGTTTTAATTATATTTTAGACCTTTGACTGAAGGATGCAGAAATCGCCATAATAAAACGAATGTGAGTTGCAGAAATGAAGATACTGAAAAATATAATTGGTCACACTGTCAGAGATAGACTGAGAACCAGAACATTAAGACAACAGTGAATTATATGGGATGTTATTTTACGGATCTGAGAGAGATATTATAAAGTGGAGTACACATATATTCAAAATAGATATCAAATTGTAAACATAAAAGGATTCCAGTTGTCGAAGAACTTTCAGACTTAGGGAATTACATAGGGTAGTCATTTAGGTCCCTTATTTTTTGTTATCTATATTAATCATATCAAAGATTGTTGCAAGAATAGCGCATTTCTTATCTACGCCAATAAGAGTGAATGACACGAAAAGCAATCAGGTGAACTTTATTCTAAATCGTACGGAATGCCCACCAGTGTATCCGACTGAAATATCAATATCCCAATGTCTTTGCGAAATAAGATCCTCCTTTACAAGGTATTAATTACTCCAATTTGTAGGTACGGAATAGTGCTCTAGGGCTGTTCCTGTGAATCGGACGTCAATATTATTCAACTTTATCAACCGAAGACACTCAGAATGTTCGCAAATGCTCCTTGGCATGTTAGCAATCTGACACTGCGTACTGACCTAATACCAAGAGTGCAAGAAGAATGTAGCAAAAGATCTGATAATCATTTTCTGCGACTACAAGCTCATTCGAAACTGTCGCCTTCACCCTGCAATAGAAGATTGAGAAAGAAATGACCCATTGATTTAAGGGCAGGCTAGTTGGAAAAAAAGGAAATACAATCACTGGATGAATTCCCCTCATGCTATTATCACCATTCTATTAACTCATAGAACAAGAATTTTGTATATAGTTCTGATTGTTAATGTGCTAATAAACCTCTTATAAACCAATTTAAAAATGTGGAATCCACAATACCATGTCTATAAAAACTGTATTGAATCAACGCCGATTTTTGAGGCACGTAGATTCCAAATTTAAATTAAATATTTCCGAAGATAATTTAAACTTGAATCTTATTACTCTTGAGAATCGCCGAATCTTCACTAATGCAGTTTCTCTTTATAAATTGATATATATTTCTATTAAAAGCTCGTACGTACTACGATTGATACATTTAACACCCACGTGCACTTGATTTTTAAAGTCGATGCTCTCAAAACTTGCAAAAATTCCACTATACTTGGATTAACGAATTCGTATAACAAGCACCTTGCTAGTATATTTATTTTCTTTAACTGATGGTCAATTTCGCAACAATATTAATTTATAATTGCTGACATAAGCCAGTGCCAGTGTCATTAAACATTTTTTTGTATAGATAATCTTATTTAGTTTCATTTAATTTAGTACGATACTTTAGTATTTTATTTAATGTATTGACTCGAATGCACTTATCCTAATTTTTACTTCTCTTCTTTAAAAGACGAAGGAAGCATTATAATCACGAAAAAATCACCTTCCGAGATTTCTTCAGATCTCCCCGTTTTAGGTTTCCTAGATGACGAAAAACAGGTTTTCTCAATCCCGTCTGTCTGCGTGTCTGCCTGTTGACGGTATAACACAAAAGCTAATTTTTGAAGGAAGACGATATTTTGCATACACATTATATATCTACCTGGCACATATATACAGGGTGAGCGCTTTAATTTTTTTTGCTTTAACTGAGAAATAGATACAAGTAATAATTTGCACATAGCTCAGACTTTATCCTTGGCAAAAATGAGGCCCAACCGATACAGGATAAATGTTGTACGAGACAAAAAGAAGCAAAGAATAAGTGCGGTATGTTAACCTCGTAATGTGGAAATCGCAAACGTTAAAATACACAAAAAACGCAATTTGTGGGCGGCTGTGCTTCGCTTTATAGACAGAAATCAGGGGTCATATAATCTATCATAGGGTGCACTCGAAGATATCGTTTTAAAAGAAATTTACATCATCTGGATTTACCTTGCGGATCTAAGTGTTATAGACTCCATTCTTTTTGCCATTGCAAAAAACCAGGAAAAATATTTCCGACTTTTTTACAACCTGAGTTTTGAATGTTTCTCGATGATACTTAAACTAGTGGAAATCTTATTCTTTCTAAATTCCGGTGATATCAAATTAATCTCAAAATCATTTTTAACAAATGCTTTAGAAATTGTTTAAACAAAGTGTACGGGAAATATGCAGTGTATATCTCAGCATCGGAGTATTTTGAAAACTATTACATATTCATGTATACCTCAGCGTATGAAATGTGTAAAAAACGAAAACAATTTAAGTTAAAAAATTATCTGCGTTTATTTATTGTTCTAAAAAATATCAATTATTTTCCGCTGCATAATTTGATTGCTAGACGTTTAGATTGCATTCGCAGGCGCTGCAGTTCAAATCCCACCGGTAATAGTTTTTTACTTCCTTCTACGATAACGGAAGTATTGGATTCACCCAAAAAATTCGAAATTGAGTTTTTAACAGATCTTCACGCTTTAGAGTCCCCTGAACCCAAAAAAACATGATTTTGTTCATTGGTCTGTATGTCTGTCTGTCTGTGTGTC
Organism: Agriotes lineatus; assembly: GCA_940337035.1. NCBI lineage: Eukaryota > Metazoa > Arthropoda > Insecta > Coleoptera > Elateridae > Agriotes > Agriotes lineatus. Next base: position 114,547,153 of record OW679196.1, on the reverse strand, counting down.
TGTCTGTCTGTGAACAGAATATCTCAAAAATTAAAAGAGATATGGCGTTGAAACTTTATATATACGTTTTGTGTACTATTTAGATCAGACACCAAGCTTTTGAAGAAAATCGCATAAACGCAAGTAGGTGTTTACTCTTGTAATTTTTCAGTTTTTTCGATTTTTTCAAAAATGGCTCTAACGATTTTTTGCAAACTTTACATTTTTATTACATTTTGAATGTGTATTGGTGTGAGCTAGGTGATTTTCCAGTTGAAAACTTCTAAAGTGGGCTTCTCTTGTTTTTTTTTTCAATTTTTTTAGTAACTCCTATTTTAACTAGAACAGCCGGTATATTATTACATTTTTGAATTCAGCTTAAAATTTTAGAAAAAATTTGTCTCTTCAACTAAGACTATTTTGTACCGTTTTTATAAATTTGTAATTTTTTGAAATTTTTTACAAATGCTTAAAAATTAAAAATAATATTTATAACTAATTATAAGATCACTGTAAAAGGAAATTGTGTGAGTGTATCACACCAGATTTTTTTATTTGAAAATTGATGTCATTCGCATTTAAGTGTTTTCTTTTAGTTTCCGTATTATTTGTAACGTGAAGACATTTTTATACCTAGTGTCCTTTGATTTTTAAAATTATTTAGTGTCACAACATCCACTTGCGAGGGAAGTTCTGAATAAAGCCCTTTACAGATTTTTTGTATAAAAATTAATTACTAGAAATTATTTTTTAAGTTGTTACCTATATGTCACCACCTAAAAGCATTTTGATTACTTTTCTATATCAATGGGCATCATTTGTGTGTAAATTTCTAAATTATTGAATTTTACATTTTGTACTCATATGTATTATTATACCTATATTCATCTGAGAAATTTGATTAATAGTTATTAAGTTGGCAGTTTTTTATTTGCGCTTCTTCTACTGAGAAGCTCTTGTTGCGGTAAACTAAAAGTACATTATTCTGCCATGACCCATGGCGTGACCGAATCTAATTTTAGGTACGGCGCAAAAGCTGTTTCAACATTTTAACTTTTGACTCAGTTTCATATCAGCAATTAGTTCCTACAGTAATAAAACATGTTGTATAGAGTATAGACTATAGATTGCTTCACTCCTTAAAAAGGGATCAGCCCTATGCAAAACTCAAACATAGTTACTAGTGAGCTATTATGACAAGATTTTACAAAGAAATCTTTGAAATATAAATTGAAATTACTTTTAATTCTTCCTGACTATTAAAACTTCATATGCATACCTCGCCAAAATACCCACTGACATTTAAGAATCATAAGTTGCAAGTTACAACTTCGATGAAACGGTATAGCATCTGCATAATTAGATGCTAAGAAGCATCTAATATTCAGTTTTTACATAGAATACTTGACTAAATATTCAGGCAAAATAATATGTACATTTTTATCATTCTGAAACTCTTGTTACAGCTTTGAAATGTCGAAAATAAAAGTGTTTCGTTGTTCATCAAACATGTAAAACTCCATTCTTGAAACACCAAGAATTATAGAGAGGTTATTTAGATTCTTTATAGTATTTTTAAAAATAAAAAGGCAATGAATTCCAGAGTGCTCGATATATTAATAGCTTAATAAGTTTCTTAGTTATTAAGCTATTAGGGTGACTGTGCTCAGATACTTTATTTTTCAATATCCCCACCTTTTAATATCGCTGCACACTTTTCTCGCTAGAACAATGCTAACAATAGAATGGTTTAAAGCAGAATAAAAGTTATTTTGTCTCGCTAAACCACTTCAAAACGGCATTTTCAATTTGTTGTGTCTCTTCGAGAATTTCTTCAAATGTCGACATAGGAAACAAACTACTGGAGACTACAGTAAGACTCTAAGATAAATGAGTTCTTCGAACACGGAGTTCCATACCACAGCTTGCTTGAATTTTGAAATATTGTGGAAGAAAATGTCTCGTGATTCTTTTCACGCCACTTATCTAATTATAAGCTCCATGGAAATTATTGAAATTACGCACACCATTGTCAAAAGCTTCTCTCGGACACATTCACCAGCTCCTCCCCTCGAATCGTTTTCTATAATTTTTTTTAACAATTTCATTTTCTTTGAGATACACTTAATTGCTTCAATTTCACTAAATTAAAAATTATATAGCCAGATGCTCTCACTTAGAATGCTGGAGAAAGAATTAGCTGTAGTATATAAAAGTATTTCACAATGAATTACCTTGACATGTTCAACAGACAAAATAACCAAAACCAACATTGCAAAGTACAAATCCCCACTCCATTGATTTATTTTACGTGTGCGATTGTTTTCTTATGGAACAATTAAGGTTTAATTGCCATCTGTGATGGAAAGTACAGTGTACTGTGTCAATGGATTCATACTTTTAAGTTTCATTTATTTAGTGTACACTTATAATTCTCTAAATCGTACCTAAGCATCTACTTATTTTAGTATTGACAGTAAAGGTCATCGCCTAAAAGTGCAACAATCCATATGCATTTCTTCGAATTTGAACATAAACTAAAAATCTAATTTGCTAAGCTGAACAAGTAATGTACGCAGCTAATTCGTTCGACCTAAATTACAGGGTACCTGATTGTACGAATTAATCCGACGAATGTGCTGCTGAGTGTCAGTGTCATAAAGCAAAGATTTACTTGCATAAATTAAACCAATGCTAGGAGTTAATTTGAGTTTGCAACAGTACCTTCCACATAGGTGCTCATAATCTTTATTAAAAAATATTTGACAACTTAGAATAAGTGCATTTACATGTAGCTATCTTTATGGAATATTACATTTGAATAGTTAAGAAATTATAATGAAGGTTCAAGTATTTAGTATCGTACAAGTGGTCTGAGTAATATTCCTTTTATGTTACCCGGTATTGTCCTTAGGCAAGGACTAGACGCCTGTTTGAATATTGATCAACAAGTAAATTCCCAAGTCAGGAAAGCCCTAAAAGAATCAGAAGCAAATAATATATGTACGAACGTGCTTTTCCGGCAATAGATTATTAAAGAAGGGACTAGAGGCCTTCCCAGGTGAGAATACGCCCAGGAGGTCAAGCTCCCTATCGCCCTCGATCTCTGTTTGGGAAAGTTTCTCACTTTTATCCTGTGTGCGGAAAATTCAATTTCACCCACACGCTGCAGAGCGGTAATGGAAATTCACTTCTTAAGGCGGCTGCAGACAAACTTCGAGTGCAGTAAATCAAAAAATTGCATTTTAACAGACTTCGGGTAAAAAGGGAAAGCGATCCGTCTAGCAGTGGATGAAATTATTAGCCACTTCTCCGAGGACGTGGTAAAATGTGGATGAGTATATACAGAAAACGAAAACAACTCAGCGTTCCCAGGAATTTATTGCTCGCAATAATACTTTATAGCAACATGTTCCGATCCCCATCGTGCCCTTCTTTTCGGGTTCTTTGAGTCATTTACTTCGTTATTTCGCTGCCACGTGCTCTACTAAACTCGGGCAGTACAGAAACGATCCTAGAATTGGAAACAACGCGTTCGTCGTGGTTCTACGACCTTAACAAGCAGTTGCTCAACTAAATTGAATAAAAATCGTAAAATTGTTTTAGATTAGTAAAAGTGAGAATGAATGCATCTGTCAAGTCTATCAATTTTCATACTGAAAAATGTTAATTAATCAAGTTAAGGAAATTTTTGGAAACATCTCAGTAATGAATGCGGTCGGTTAAAGTGTAGTTATACACTGTGTGTTTGTAACATTCAAAGACCTTAATCCACAAGGTACTATGCTTTCTCTAATTTTAACACAAGTCATGGACTGATAAAAATAATTAGATTAAGCTAATCAATAATTGGCTATTACAAGTAAACTTACGTGAGGTATAATACATATTAACGAGGACACCAAGTGAACTAACATAATTATTTCTTAGAATGCATTTAATATTTTTCGGCCCTTACCTGTTGGCGAAAGTTATATTTGGTATTTTGCTGGCTAGTAAATATTGGCCTAGGTTGACTAACTCGTCGGGAAGGGTCGCGGTGCCAGCAAAGCTACAAAAAAGCTATGGGAGAGGGCGCCAGGTCCTCGACGTAAACAAATCGCTGGGTCGGACCTTTCCAAGGTGAGAGACATACCGAGCCAACCAAAATGATAGTAGAACAGACTACTAACAGTATTTATTCAACATTTGGTTCTATAGTGCAATAACGACATGTAAATATACAAATATACTCATGAATAAATAAAAGAAAAACAATCTGACAAGTAGCATAAATGTAGGTGAGAGTAGTAACTCACGACACTTTAAGAAGACGCTGCATAGACATCTATAAAAGGGGCGAGCTGCCTAAATAAAATTAGCTTTCAAACACTAGCTACAAGTTAATGGCTAATTTTAAGGATGCCCACTAAGGAATAAGAAAAAAAAAAAGAAAGCTCCGTGAGGCGGAGGTTCAACCAAAGCAGAACACGTTGGAATCATTCCGGCAAGCAAATAACAGCAAATTCGCATGTATAAATGACTCGGGACAGAGCGATACAAGCAATAGGCTACCATAGGCACCGATCGTTAGATCTATCTGACGCTATAACAGTACTCAAGATTTTGAAGGGGCGAAATTCTTCAAATTCTATGGCCATACAGGGGTCGAAGAGATTTTTACAAGAAACTCATTATGTTTTCGATGATGTTTTAAGTAAACGGCTTGTATGCGCTCCTAACATAATAATAATCCCGGATCCCAATTACACAGATTTTGGTAGTTAAGCAACCACGGGTGGTACAGTAACCACAGCCATTTTGACTGATAACAGAACCGCGATTAATTTTGCGTGCTGAAATACTAAAGCACAGAGGTCCCCGCGGAAAAAACACAGGTGAGTCCAAACGTCCTGCTATAGCTTAATGGTATAACCGAGATTCCTAATACATTGCAGGACTCAAGCCCGCAAGCAACATCGAGGCTGCCACACAGCTGGAGTAAATAAATTAATTCATAAGCTCACGGCTAGCATTCCAAGCGAATGCCGCATTTAAAACAGGGGCATGTATTATAATTACAGCTAGTTCCCTACGTGAAACGTAGCTATCAACACAACGGAGGGGCCATGCTATAATCTATTGTACAGTTAAGCAGCTAACGTAGCTATTGACAGAACAAAGAGGCCATGCAATAATCTAATAAGCACAGTTGTGCAGCTAGCGTTGAGCACGTGTTATTAATCACAAAGACGAGCAGATTCGCTCAAATCGTCCGAGGATCTACACACCTAGTTTAAATACATATAATCCTTGTAGACTTGGGTTACACTTGCCGGAGGCTCGGGGCTGCAGGTGACTTCCTCCGCACCTGAGGGGACACAACGAGGACAAACAGGAAATATTGCTACTGCAGAAGTGGCTAACGCAGGTGCCTTGCCTCGGAGCCAGAGGGCGAGCAATTAAAACACAGGCAGGTAACATTCTCAAGCGATCCCAAGGGATGCAACGCAAAATGCTTCCCAATAGTTGCGAAGCCCAGGGAAAAATGGCTAAGAATGTATACACTTCTAGGTAAGCGCCCGAGAAGAAGGCAGGAGCTAAAAAAAACTAACGCGTGATAACAGTCAGCCGAAAAGTGATCTTGCAAGCGACCAAAGTTGGTCACAAAGTTCCACCGACGCGTCAGACGTAAGAAATCTAACAGCAACCAATTATTCGAACATCCAAAGTGCTTTTGTGCTTCTAATTCTTTCGCCATAAGATAAAGCTAGCCAAACCAATTGGTTACGGAAGCACCAAGCCGAGGGCACACAACTTAATTGCACGAATGCAGGGATGGAAAAGGCCGAAAAATTTAGCCAAATGCCATGTAACTCCAGCTATTAAAAAGTCCCAAAATTTGAAAAAAGAAACCACAGAAAAAACTACTGGAATGTGGAGTGTTCTAGTTTGATATGCATAACCATAGTTGAAGCTGAAAATTTGTTACTACCAGTAGAGAATAGGGTTGCCTACCCAGTTAGACAAAAATGTACTGGCTATTTGGGGAATAAATGAGAATAGTAGTATCTAATTAATTATTTGAAGTATTGCATGGTAAACCACATATTAAAAGTAACAAAATGCTTAATAATAAAATACAACTGATTAATTTTCATTAATGCATGCGAAACTACAAATTAAACGTAACAAACTACGAGACTTTCAATTCGCAATTTCTAATCATGATCACCGATCGAAACTTTGATATCAAACCATTTTTAAATCATCTTTGTATTCCGCATAAGGAATTTTCAAGGTTGTTAAAAAAAGAGCAGATCTTGAAGCTTAAAATAAGAAAAAAAGTTTCTATCGACTGTGCCCGATCTTTTCCAAGTATTTCAATAATTTTATGATCTACGAGGGCGATTCAAATTTGACCTGCGTTTTATTTTTTTCTGGTCGATACAAACTACAAATTAATATTATAGCTACATCATTTTTCTAAGTAACAACACCCCTTTAAAATACACTTGTCCCATCGCTCCGGTGGCTTCTGTATTCCCGTCTAAAAAAAATATTTTGGTTGACGACGTAGCCAATTTTGCACCGGATTCTTCACTTCCTCATTAGAGGCAAAGCGGTTGCCTCCCAAGAATTTTTAAGGGGGTTAAGGAGATGATAGTCACTTGGGGCCAAGTCCGGACTATGTGGGGGGTGAGGCAGCACTTCCCAGTTCTATTTAACGTGACAAAAAGTTATCGCTTTCATACTCGTAGCGAAGCCCGAGTTCTCTGCAAACCTGTAGTTGTTTCTGCTGTTGTTCCGCGGAAAATTGTTTTGAAACCCACCTGGCGCTAACTTTACTAGATTTAAGCTTGTCGTGGACAATAGTGTAAACACTACCAACACTGGTGTTTACAATCCCAGCAATTCCCTTCACAGATATTCGCCTATTGCTCCGGGTCAGTTGGTCAACTTTTTGAATATTCCCAAGATTCACAGCAGACGTTTGACGGGCAGCATGAAGCAAGTTCGACACGCGTTCACGACCATCGTGGAATGATTTACACCATTCAAAGACTGTTTTGAGTGATAAACACTCTTCTTCAAACTGTTTATCAAATTTCTGATGAATATCAGTCGCTTTTATACCTTCATTGAAAGGAACCTTAATAATTAGACGTTGTGCAACAGAATTTGACACATTGTTGCACGATATTCTTAATACAAATGACAGTATTGACACAATCAAGGTGTAGTGGTTTATGGCGTTAGCTAACATCCCTACTTCGATGAATGTAAAACCGCTTTACAGTATCTCTACAATTATCTTCATAAAAAAATAAAATGCAGGTCAAATTTGAATCACCCTCGTAATTGCAATAAGTGTTAAGGAAGATAGTGTTTAAAGTGTATTTGTTCTTATTTGGAAATACAAACGCCGAGCGAGCGTTTTAATTTTTTTTTTAAGAAATAGAGTAGAGTAGTGTTACAATCGCGTCTGTTAACTTTATGGAAAGTGCCGAAGTGGAACAGGCATTAGGCATTGCAGTTTGCCGATTTGGTGTGCGTTTGCGTAATAGGCAAAACATCACCTAAGAGACCGGCGAAAGCCTGATAGAGGTATTTCGCAACTAGAATTCGTTAGTCATCACTGCAAGTGGGTGGTTCGAGAGTGTCAGCAAAGAGGGAGTGCTGAGTGAATCATTCAGTCCCAGCGACCGTAGGAGCGCCTTCTCTACTGTTTTGTGCACATTGCGTCAAAATATATGCGCAATAAGCTATCACCACAAAGTTATCGTTCAAAACTGTCACAGTGATAGAATACTATTGTTGAAAGCGCCAATGCTGTGGCATCTGTGCAGTGGACTAGCAACATAAACATGGCATAGAAACAGTTGTCACAGTATGAATTAAGCATTGCTAATATAAATTCGTAATAAAAACAGCTCCTTGTGAGGAGGGGGATGCTTTTTACTAATTGACTTGCACCATATTATTGCGTTTTCCGATCAGTTTATAAACATTTTCACCGGTAAAATATCGGTTTTGTATTTGTCATTAGTTGCTTAGATACACTTGTTTGATCCACCTCGTTTTGTATTTATAAAAATAGGGTTGTATTCCATCTAATTATTTTTTCAACTGAGCTATTACAGTATTTTTGTTTGAACTAGCTGAGAAAGTATTGGACACCTTCACCCTCTTTGCAAGCGAGTTAGTATAAGATCACGGAAAAAATAGATTTTTACAAGCCCTCAAAAGGTTGAATCCTTTGTATGACATCGAACTTTTCTTTCTTTTTGTAGATAAAACTCGTAGCTAGTCCTTTTTTTCTATACCTTAGAAATGGAAACGCAGTGACATTCTTTGTATCCTTGACCCTCAGTCTCAGACATATTGTACGCCAAGTTCTTAGAAATTCAGACTATATTAGAGATGGATACGTAGTTCCTTGAGCAATAGAAATCTTTAAATCCAACAAACACATTTTTGTTTCTTTATGGAGGTTTTTTCATTTGCTTGTAATATTTTAGTCAATAATTTCTAAAAAAACCGTCTCCAAAACGTAACGTAGCTGCAATTTATCTTACAAATATACGAGAGAATTTTCAATAAAACATTAAATACGATATGGTAACTGTTAATTGCAATAATAAACTTTGTACACAGATGTTACTAATCCATCTTATTCAAAACTGGTAACATCACTACATAAGCAACAACAAAATAAAGACTTACAGAAAGCATCTGACAAACTCATGATAATGATACATCCAGTTGAATTCTCCCTGAGTGATTTAGATTTGGAATTATTGCCGTAATTCTCATATTATTGACCAAACGTGTCAGAAATCTGTACATTAATTGGTTAATGATAGTTGAGAAAAATGAATTAGGTAAGTGCGAAAAAGAACTTTTAGGTCTATCTGCTCAATGGAAACACGAGTGCCTCACGGAAAGGTTCTGGGACATATACTTTAAGTATAATGCAAAGCTGCCCACTAGCCACAAAATACATGCAATCACGTTTGCACGGCAATTTTGGTCAAAGACCTGTGCAAGATTTAAGAGCCCATGTATAATTCACTCTAAAAATAACACCGAAAAACAAAACTAAAAGCTGAGGGCTGCTTTTACTAAACGTAAAAGTATATATACAGGGTGGGTCACAAAACTTTGTTCCCTTATTTCTTGAAATTGCAATCCGACGTCAATATATCACGCCGACATAGGTACTCACGATTTATCTAAAACATAACATTAATCAAAATTGTGTTTACTGATACTTTCATACTCCCTAACAAAAAATGGCGAAACGCATTTTTAAATGGTGCTCTGTGCAGTAGATAAAGCTGCATTTGTATCTCTACGGCATTTGCCATACATCCAGTAAAATAATGTCGATTTTTTCTATGATTGTTAACATCACTTATTGTTTTTTCGTGCCTTGAATAAATTTTTTAAATTTGTTTGCGCCCACAATTATTTGGATTTGGTTTGAAAGCGACATCATTGAAAAATTATTTGCACATCACTATGACGGATTAGTTTAGCTATGTGCCTGTCTCTTTTCCTATCAATTCTAATCCTACCTTTTGGATGTGTCATACTATCAATCATACCCGCTTAGCTTTGATAGACATTTAACGTTCGCGTGAATCCTCAGCTGTCTCTCTTACGGCGATGCTTTCTGTTTGGCAATGATTCGGCCATCTGTGGCTTGCTGGACGCCTACCAGTATGTTTGTTGTTCGTTTTATCTGCCCTGGCGCCAATTTGCGCCTTTAATAACGAATTCTGAAATCTGGTTTGATTGTATTCTGTGGAAGAAACCGTTTTGCAGCTGTTATGGTGCATCGAGCCGCTGTGGGTACTTTACGACCATTTACAAGCGATAATCTAGCATTTCTGCCGTACCGTGCACACCTACTTTTGACATCCTCACCCACTGCTGGCCAGCAATATGCGGACATAATACGCAAGTGTACGACAGAGTGGTCTCCGGGAGTTTTAAAGAGTAAACTCCTGCGGCCTGCTTCGGTGAGGCTCGTCTCGTATGCTAGCACAGTATAACAAGGCCAACACCTCTGACTGCGGTCGTAACGCGTTTTCAAGAGTGGGCCAGATTCGCTCCGTCTCGAATACTAGTACATCCGGCTATCTGTGACCGACACCTCAAACAGCGACTTTGATCTGTCACACGTTTCGGATACTAACAACGGCTCCGCGTCCACTCCTTTGTACCGTCTCTTTCTGCTCAACAAGCCGGAACAGCTCCACCATGAAAAGGCAAGTGTACTGTCTTGAGAGTGTTGTGTAACTGCTCGTCCGTGCTCTCTTGGGTCGCCCTTGTGCATTTTCGCCCTGTATACAGGGCTCTCCTTCATAAAGCCTGCTCGTATTAATTAGACGAGTAACTGTAAAAAACGAACTCTCTACAACACATGTTTGCTGCCATACATTTCTACTGTTGAAACATTTCTGTCTGCGACATCCTCACCCACGGTTGCGTAGCAATACGGCAACAAAATACGCAAGCCCCGCAGTTGTAGGATAGGGTAGCCTCACCTTTTATAGACAGCTTTACTGGGCAAACTCCGTGCGGTCTGCTAGGGGTAGTTTGTCTGGAATACTAGTCATCGGTAGGCCTGCCCGACACCTCAAACGACGGTTGTGACGCGTCTCGGAACGTGGACCAAACTCGCTCCTGGCTCTACTTTTCTGTCGAATGTTCGCCTCGTCTCGGATACTATTACAGACTACCAAAGCCGACTAGCGACAACTCGAAAGCTCTTCCTCTCCTTGGAGACTAGACCAGGATTGCTCCTGGTCCGACACCTCGTAACGGCGGTCTCGCGTTTGCCTCTTCGACCCGTCTCTTTCTATTCAAAAATTCGGAACAGCTACGCCACGGGAAGGCAAGGGTACGATCTTGAAAGAACTGGGCTGTACAAGTGCCCGCCCGTGCTCTCCTGGGTCGCCCGTGTGCATTTTCGCCCCGCAGACAAGACTTCCCTTCATGAAGCGTACTCGTATTAATCAGACGAGTAACTGCCGAGAGTAGACTCACACATGTTTTCTGCCACGCATTTCTAAAGTTGCAACATTTCTGCTTGTGGCATTCTCACCCACGATTGCGCAGCAATACGCCAACGAAATACGCAAGCCCCGCAGTTGCTTGACATAGTAGGGTCGCCTTTTACAGACTGTTTTACTAGAGAAACTCCGTGCGATCTGCTCGGGGTAGCTTGTCTCAGATCGGTGCGTCTGTCCCGACGTCTGAAGCGACGGTCATGACGCGTCTTAGAACGTTGGACCGGGATCTCTTCTGGTCCTGCTCCTCAGTCGGCTGTCCGACTCGTCTCGGATACCAGTACAGACTACCGGGCCGACACCTCTAGCGACAGCTCGAAATCTCTAGCTCGCCTTAGATTCTAGTCCAGGGCTGCTCCTGGCCCAACACCTCGTAACGGCGGCCCCGCGTTTGCCCCTTCGATTCGTCTGTTTCTGCTCAACAAGCTGGAACAGCTTCGCCACAGGAAGACCAAACGAGAACACTGGGCTGTGTAAGCACCCTTCTGTGCTCCCTGGGTTGCTCTTCTGCATCTGTGTATACTGGGCTCCCCTTGATGTGTGTAGAAGCGGCACATATTTTGGATTCCGTTGATACGGAAGGATTTAGGTTCGAAACCTTCGATTTTTAATAGTTCTAATTTTGTAAAGTAGCGAAATACCCATTAAACATAGATAATGTCACGCCACGAAAAGGTCTCAAATATTATCTTAGGATTAGGACAATAAACATTGAGTTGCTATGGGTATATACCTAACTAAGCAGAATCTTCAGATATATGAATTTGCAGTTATTAATGTTTGGTAAAAACGGCAGTCGCAAAAAAAGGTTATGGGCGCAACTAAGCATTTTTCGCATACAGGGTGATAACTTCATCTCGCCCAGTTCAGAGGTAATTTGTATTTGCAAACATAATCCTTGCTAAATGTTTGTATAAGAAAGTGGCATAGGACATAATGTAGGAAAATCACGGTAACCAACCGCAATGAACTTATTGCGAAAATAGGAAAGCAACTTTAGAAATTATATTTTTTAAAACGAGTAAATCGTAAACTGCGGTTAAACCGTAAAGAATCGCTTCGGTTTCGTTTTAAATAAAAAAGTCAGAATTTTCTATCAGTAAGAGTATTGTGGCCTATTATTTCTTCTGCCTAACAAACAAAATTGTGTGTGAAATTTCCAATTTTAACGCATTTGCATCAGCAATGAGCTATACAAACTGTATGAGTGTCTTTACACACAAAATAAAATGACTTGCCTATTTTCATGGAGTCAACATTATTAACTTGTATTTACATGGTGTTACTCAAAAATACCAATAAAGCGTTAATGAATTCCGCAGTTCGTTATAACTAGACAAGCTAGGGAAGTTAAAATTGTAATTTGTGGAATAAAATTACTAATTAGAGCACTTCACTAATGAGTAGCTGACTGTTACAGCCAACGTTTATTGACAGACACGTCCGTTACACTTTGTTTAACGCTCAGTAATCATATTTTCTCTCTGAATTGGAAATTCTCCAAATTAGCCATTGGTCTGTTAATAATTGGCATTGAAATTGCATTTAAGTTGACCTTCTGCAAAATATGAAATAATCTTAATTACCAGTACGTGAATAAATGTCGTTCGTTAAATACCTATAGTTTAATCATCGCTCAATTTCGATTTCCATAAATGAAAGGAGTTAAAAAATTTAAACTCTTATCATGCCTCGAAAGTTGGAATTAAACTATCTAAAACAAATTCCCTTATAAGGGAAGCCACACGAATTTGAAGATACAACATTAAATGCAAATAAATATACTCGCACTTCACATATAAATAACCATTTTTAGTTTCAATGCAGTAATTTTTTGTACCCAAATTGTTTAATTTAATTGTACATAATTGAGTTCCTAATAAGTAACCAAAAATGATAACATTCGTACCTATACCACTACACTTCGAAATAAATTCAAAATGAAAACAAAATTTATATAACAGCACTGCCCCATTTCGTTCGTATCACAAATTAAACAAGAGTGGACACCTCGAAATTCAACCTTCAAAACTCAGCGCTATAAACTGATGCGAGAAAACCAATTGACAGCGAAGCTTGAAGAGACGAAAGGATTCCAGTACCGTTTTTACAAGGGCTGCCGGTAATTTTCTGGAAGAGCGGAGATGCCCTAGAAACAAAACACCAACATAAGGGCAAATTACTTAAATGACCCTAACCGTGAGATAATCATAATTCTAATCCCTTCAGGGCACTTACGTGCAAAGATGAGCAACTTAATGGTATATATCTAACTGAATGTGAAGTGCTCGGGAGTGAACTAAACTAGTTCTGCCGAATTTGAACTGCGTCAAATGCTAAATTAGGACTCTAATCCAAACAGGACGCGGTTCGATTGCTGGAAATAGAAAGTTAAGCTCATGCTTTATTTTTATTTGCCTTTCGAATGAGTGAGGAGTTAGTTTGATTAACTTTGATTCAACCCGTGACGACTTATCTTTACTAAATATATACTGGAACGTGTATTTCTATATTCAAAACTCCTGACCACTTCCAGACGACGCGACGTAGATACTTAAAATGTTTTGTACGGTTATAGGACCGAGGGTCTTAATAAATGCAAAAATTTTAAATTGTAAAAATTTCACATATAACACCCCCGAGAAGTGAAAAAGGTTACTTTTTTCTATAGCAAATGTTAAAGTGTGCCTTAATCGATTCAAAACAAAAGATCAAGTGTTACTTTAACAGCAAGAGTAGATAAAGTAGCACTTTAACATCAAGGGTAGATAAAGTAATTGAATTTTCTGTTATTTAAATTAAATATTACAGCTTCGTATTATCCTAGCAACCCAATCTAGCTACTGAGATTTTAAAATATGATACACTTTCCTTATTTTCTTTTGAAATTGTTAAAGTTCTTGCTATAGAAAAAAATTCATAGTTATTACTATCTACTCTTGAATTTACGTCTCGACTTCATCTCGACGTTAAACGATTCACTCGTGGATAAAATTTAACTTTATCGTCTTGTATAATAAATTACTATTATGTATTGACATTTTCAAAATAATAAAATGGCAGCATCGTAGGATATAATATGAAGGAGATTGATATGGGCTAGTTGGAGTTTATCAATTAAATATAGCAAAGATCTGCTAATTGCTGTGGGCTAATACCAAAGATATTTTTAATAAAGTTAAACTAGTGTTTTGTGTTGAAGATTGGTACGAAACATATCTCAAAGAAAATGTTTATTATAAATAAACTATACCATTTAATGCCTTTTCAAAGTTACTTGATTTAAGCTGAAAATGATTTTCATAAGAGCTGTTGAATTAGAACTTTGGATAAACTGTCAACGTACGCTTTAGATAAAAGAGATCTACTTGAGTTTTGAGTCAAAGAAAGATTTATAATATAAGTAATATGATAGGTTTGAACATATTTGTAGCCAGACCAAATGAAATTAAATAACACAAAAGTTTGGTTATGTGCATACTGAATAAGCGTAGAGTTATTAATAAAAGTACGGGCCAGTGAAAAGCAAGCAAGCTGAAAGGTAAATAAAATCGAAGCACGATAAAATAGAAATTGCAAAGAGCAATAGAGAACGAGGGCAACTGAATTGAAGAACAAACAGTGACGTGTGTAAAATTGAACTCAAGTCCAGTGCATTTTAAAAATAAGTGTTATAGCAGAGCAGTGATATTAAAACGTTGCATGTGACGAATAAGAGCAATTTTTAGATATAAGAAAGACAAGTTTTAGATTTAAGCAATTTTTAAATTTTAGAAAAATGTTATAACATTTTATTCCATTTGTGTGTATTTGTAATTAAGACTAATTTCCGATAAACAATATGAGATCGCTGTAACCTAGCAACGCGATTCTTTTTTGTCAAAAAATAATAACAATTGCTGTAAATTAAGAAACTTGGGGCAAAATTGTGCTCCCTTAAAGTATTTACCAAGACAAAAAGTGTTCCATTTTAGTGTACTAGTTTGCAGCAAGTTCCCCGAGATAAAATTCTAAAATTTTCCAAACAACCCTCGGCTGTGAGCTGCGGTCCGACACCTGCAGTTTCCGAACGTCGATACCAACCCAGTTGAGCTGCAGAAGCCAGGGGTCTCCAAACAGAACAGAGGGGTATGCACGAGCACCCTGAACAAGATTTGCTGCCAAGGAAGCGAAGAGCATAAATCCATCGGCGTCACCCTGCGACCAGCTTCGAAGAGAAGTTCGGCTAGAACATGGTGTAAAGAATACAAGGTGAAACGCTCCCGGGATGGACAGTCGTTCAGAAAATAGAGGGGAGATGTCAACCAATCCCCGATGGTCCTGCTCAGGAAATCCATCACGGCCGCGATCATGGTGTAACCATGGTTGCGATCGTATATGTTGCTGGCACTGTCAGTCGATGTCAAATTCGGGGTTAGCAGGTTACATTTTGCGTCAATCTGACACCAACTGACGCAAAACCTAACCTCGAATTTGACATCGACAGCGTCTTCAACAATACACTTCAGTACTACCAATCGTGCCATTTGTCGGACCATGTCCTATTGGTTGAATTTGAGGTCCGCCCACATTCTGCGGACCGTTACACCTTGTATTCTTTACACCATGGGCTAGAAGTTACAAGGTAGGATCTGGAAATTTATTTGAGTGTTTGGGTTCCGAAAAGCTGGTGAACTCCAAGATTAGACCTTGTGGAAGAGACTCAACGTGTTTCGAAGCGTCCATATACGCCTCAATCTTAGGAATTTACATGGCGTCAGTAAAATCTGCGATTTTGCTAGAATTTTCAAGCCATCAAAACAAGAGAGCATCGAGCGTCGTTCACGTCACAGCTAAAACAAAATCGAATTAGTTGTTGCTAGGCGGGAGTTCTGCGCCAATTTACCTGACGTTTCCTTGCATAATTTCACCGTTTAATATTCAAATAAACGCTATTTTGCATTTACGATGTTCTGTGTTCAAATGTCAGATTGTGAGGTTATGAATAATTGGAGCGTGTAGATCGAATGTACTAGAAACGCGCATGTGAGCTACCTTGAATCAAATTTTCTAAACATAATTTCAAAAGCTCAGATCTGAACCCACCTGAGAAGGAGTTTTGTGTTTTGCTGGAGCTCGCCTAAATTATTATTGCAGTTCAATAAAATATAGAAAGGGGCAATTAAACATTTTATTTGAAAAGTAATAAATACATCTCATTTTAATAACTCTAAAATACTGACAGGCAAAGTTTAACACAATAAAAATACCCTGAGCATTGTGGTGATTTGCCGTAATTAAATTATTCATTTTATCTCATAAAACATACTGCATTACATAACCAATATAAAGTTTAAACGTAAAAAATAGTTTTAACTTAAGAATAATAAAAAAATGTATGTCTCAATTATTAAATGAGCTAGTTATGGAGTTTAGTTAACTGAACTTAATTGGTACACCCAGCAAACAATTAATATGACAAAGTATGTAACAACCAAGCCATAACCGACTTTGGTAAAGTATATCTGGTATTTTAAAGAATACAATTTGTGCAAGTTTAGGTGGAAAATAGTTTTGATAGGATATAAATATAATATAAATAATATTTATTTTATGTATCTACAAAGAAGACCATTGTAATATATACATTTATTTTCTACATATACTATGTAATATCTGCAAAAACATGGGTATTAAAAATTATTAAAAAGTGAGTCTTTGTATCTTTTACCAAGTTGCGGATTATAAATCTATGTAATACTATGTACGGGTTTAAAAAGTTCAGGACACATAATCTTTCAAATGCAATGGTACTAATCTGCAAATATGACGAGTTCTAAGTCGACACTTGATACTTATTTTGATGTTTAAGAAAAAAACTGAAACTGTAAATGAAATATCGAAACCCATTGTCCAAGTTGGCAAACAAGTTAGACAGGGCTGGCATAAAACTAAAAACCGAAGTAATCTCTTCAGGAGCCAGTATTTAAGAAAGGAGAAATAAAGAAGAAAATAGCTATGGTTGACCGAATTAACCATAATTTGGAAAAGAGCACATTAAGAAGCAGACAAAAATTCTAGTTCAGATCCTGGCATTCCTCATCGCTACTCATAGGCCAGAGATTTGGATAATAAAAGCTGCATTGAAGTAGCATTGTGGCTTTCGAAATAACCTGCTACAGAAGAATGCTTCGAGTCCCCGGACAGCCCATAAATCAAATACCGTAATCCTAAGAGATCTCAGGACAAAGTCGACGTTAAGAGAACAAGAGTCTGATCACCTATAAGATTTATAGTCCAAATAAAGGCAATAGAAAATATGCCAACAATGGAAATCATGCAGACAAAGAAGCATGGCGATACCTAGCAACCTAACAGGTCACTAATCGAAGAATTATGGAGGAGAAGAAGATTTACAGTCAATTTGACATGTGTTTCATCATGCACCTGGAGTAAAGATTGCATGTATTTGCAGTCAGTCTTAAATATATTAATATATGCTAGAATATGATTTTGCAAGTGCAAATTATTCTCAATTTCGGCATATCTGTTAGGAACTAAATTGCGTGTTGTGAAATAAGTTTTAGGGCTTGTCCCCGTTCGTAGTGCAGTAACGACTTCAGCGCCTCACATCAGTAGGTATATCAATAGTGTTTTTTCCTGTGAAATTTTCTAGCAAGCCCCGTCTAATAGCTTTACTGATAATTGTCATGTAAAATTCTTAGGAATTATTTGGAAACCTTGCAGCGGTCACAACTAAAAGGTTGGCTGAAGAACTCTAATGTAATATTTGCAGCTAGGTAAGCGTTTCCAAAGCTGCAGAAGTAAGATAAACTCCAGTTACCGGAGTTAAGCATTTCCCATTACCAAGAGGTTTGCCTAGTGAAATTTCCTTTACATCGTCGACTTTAACACTAGATGACGCCCTAAAAAACTAAATCATGTTTCTCATACCGACTAATTTAACTTTCGCATGCGAACGTCTGTTCTTATTTCAGTTTAAGAGCAGCTCCCAACCTGATAAGCTATTGTGCATCAAATAAGCTTGTTACATGCCGTAATAGGTGATTTACAGGTAACTTATTGTTATTTTCTGTTTAGTAGTGGCATTGTGATATCTTTATTTTATGTTATGGTGTGTAATAGTTTAAGTTTTTATTCTTCTTGTTCATAAAGCACAGTTCTGATTTTTTCCTGTTTTATATGGTTTTTAATTCTTCTAATATTTATTAAACTATTGTTAAGTCTTATAGGACAGAAACTGTGTGTTCACAAGAAGAGTGGCGCACCTCAAGTTAAATGCAGCTGGCATGGGCTTACTCTCAACACTAGCCATGCACGATATGTTAATTGCAGCAACCTTCCTGAAACTTCCTAATGCAAGAAAACTAATCTACAGGATGCACAGAAATCGATTATTTGAAAGCATCATTGTAGTTTTATGTAATTTGCCCCAGATACATAATTTCTGAGCAAACTATTCCAAGCGAATATCAGTGATTACTATTCTGATTCGCTGAGAACAGGGGAGGAATTAATAATTTTTCATGCTCTATGCCAAAACTGAGCTATAAAGTTATTACACTTTCCACACTTTAGAAAACTTCCAACTCTACTTCCTTCGAGTACACCCAAAAACCGTATAACTAACGGAATTGCATGAGGTGGTAAAACCCACTACTATTTATTCCGTCATATTTCACGGCTCCTTCTCAGCAACCGGATTTCACTCCATGCCCTTAATTTACATATGAAGTCACTCATAAACAACTGAACGCGAGTCTCGGTTGTCGGAATAGTTTGAACTGTAAAAACGTTGGAGTAATCGGTTCAAGTTTACACCACCACCGGTAATGCTGCAAGAATTCCTACCCCGGTTATAAATTGGAGAAAAGTTGTGAGAAAACATAACGAGTCCCGTAAGAGTCGTTGAAAAGTATATAAGTGAAATTGTTTGTATCGACAATTTTGATTCGGCAAGGGTGCTTTGCGTTCCTCCTTGATGGGAAGCGCTCCAAAGGGGTTCAGATCAATATGGAGCTCGGGGAGAACTGAAACTGTAATTTAAAGATTTTCCCTTGTTTCAGATTACGACTTTAGAGATGTTGTAGTTCCCTTACGCACACAAAATGACAGAAGTAGAGTGGCAGCAAGAGGAAATCGAAGTAACAAAACAAATAAATAGCCTAACGAACGTAAATCTTGGAAACCATGAGAGTGAAATGGGTTACTGTATAACTGGAAGTCGTTGATAATTTGAAAGTAGAAAACTTATTAGTTTTCTAAAGATTAATAATTAAGCTATATTAACAATACAATAAACAAATGACTTTGTATCGTTTATTCATAACTTTATAGTACTTAAAGCTGTCTTTTAAAGTAGAGTAAAACACCTGCAGACCGCTCTCATCTGATGTAGACACTATTCATTTTACACCTTCGCATGTTGAACTACACACCATATGCTATGAAACAAAAACCACAACACCTGGTGGACACGGATCCGTCATAGCTTGAATGCGATTTCGACAGTTTTTGAAGGTCAAGATTTTGTATATTCCATCTTTTGAGGACCCGGGACGCGGTTACCACCACTGGGCTTTCGTTGAAGGTTACCTCTCGTAAATTTTAAATTCATTCAAATTTTGACAAGTAGAATGAACTATGAGTTGTGTTCCAATTTTGTTTGCTTTGTATATTTTGTGATTTTTTTATATTGCAGTGCTATAATACCTTACAGCAATTGTGGGTTCATTGTTATTAATGGAATGTTAATTAAAATTCAAATATGATCAGAATTGGTAATTTAATAATGGCTACAGTACAGTATAATATTGGCGAGATTTTGAGTAAGTAGATTCAATTTTACAGTATGTGTGATAAATGCAGCTATGATGTTAGTAAATAATGTAATATTTAAATAACGTAAGACTTGCATTAGTACAAAGGGGTGACGCAACTTCACAGTTAAAATGTGCAATAAAATTTTTATTCAATTTGGCATGCCAACTGATAGTAATTTTTTTATTAGTTTAGTTACTATTTGCAATCTGTATCATCACTACAATAAGCAAATGTAATGTATAGATAATAATTACATGGATTATCATGATAGTTAAGGTCCAGAGACCTAAACCCTAAATTTACTTAACACTACTTACTGCTTAAACTATAATTTAATCAATACATATCTACGCTATTTTATATGCTACATCATCATAACTTCTTAAAGTAAACATTTTAGTCAATTCTGATTAGATATTCAATAAGGTTAGAATTTTCTACATCAAAAGGATAATCTCCTTTGGAGGCGCTTACAGCAGCGGCTTTCACGAAAAACCAACTTAAAGATCGAAATTCGGTACAAGGAGCGTAAGGGACGCCCTTTTCAGAACTCCCTTATAACGCATTTCCGGAAATATGTTTATAGAAGCATTAGCCATATTTTTATGAATACAATCACCTCCTTTTTACTCCTTGTTACCTCCGCAGCTTTAAAAGGTAGCGACTTTAAGGGATGATAGTGCTCATTAGTAAGACCAGCACCTAGGTCCGGAAATTCATCTTAAGGGAGCTACAGCTCCGAAAAAGTTGTAAGATTACGGTCCTGTAGTAACGAATTTCAATCTTTAACGACTTTAAGGGGTGATACTACTCATCAGTAAGACAAAACACCTAGGTCCGGAAATGCATCTTAAAGGATCTGCAGCTCCGAGAATAGTAAAGGATTTCGATCCTAAAGTAGCGAATTTTAATCTTTAGGTTCGCTTTTCTCGAAAACTGCTATATAGAAAAGTCTAACCTTTTCAAATATCTAATCAGAATTGGCTAAAATGGTTACTTTAAAAAGTTATGATAAAATACATCTTCCCGCCCTGCTCACCCCTGCTCACGTTTCCGCTTAAAATGACATAATGTTTGTTATACCTATTTTGACAAATAATTCTTTTATAATAATTTTCGTAAAAATAAAATGACGAAAACAAAAACTATGAAAGCTAGAAGGAAATTAATAAGTGTAAGATAAACACCCTAATAATAGCTAAAACTTTTATTCTTATTATTTTTTCTATTTTCAATAATAACGGCGCTAGACAGGTTTTAAAAGATTAAGTAATTTTAATATCTTGCTTATATCTAGTAGGCCTTGGATTTTTTAAAGAAACAAAAGCGCACTTTGAATAAGCTCATAAAACTGCAATTCTTTCTCCGTTTTTAGAAATGTCTAAGCCAACTATGATTGCTATTTAAAAAAAATGTAACTTAATGTGATAACTCAAAAACTATGAAAGCTAGAAGAAAACTAATACGTGTAAGATAAACACCGTAAAAATAGCTAAAACTTTTATTCTTATTATTTTTTCTATTTTCAATAATAACGGCGCTAGACCGACTTTAAGAAATTAAGTAATTTTAATATTTTGCTTGTAGCTAGTAGGCCTTGGATTTTTTCAAAGAAACAAAAGCACATCTCGAATAAGCTCATAAAACTGCAATTCTTTCTCCATTTAACCAACCTTCTATCTTTCACGGTTTCCGAGATCCCTATAGTGATAATGAAAAAAAAGCTCACCCTGTATATATGTTACCGGAAATGTATGTAATCCGTCATTATGTAGAATTCCTAGGAAATGTATATAATGCCTAAAATCGTCAGGAAATGTGTGAAATAAATTTTATTATACACATTTCCTAGGAATTGTGTACATTTCCTAAACTAGAATCGGAAATGTGTTAAATTCGGGATGTTATGTCAGTAGGTTAGGTTAAATTAGGTTAGGTTAGGTTAGTAGCACTTAAAAATCGTCTCACTGCTAAGGAAAACTTCAGTTCATCTGTATTTTATTTTTCATTCATTCACAAATTCTACAGTATAATGTTGATTTTCATACATTTCCTAGTACCATTTAGGAATTCCATACAATGCCTAGGAAATACATACATTTCCTAGGAAATGTATGTATTAAAAAACCTTTGACTAATTATTTTACACATTTCCTAAATTGGCTCGGCATTATATACATTTCCTAGGAATTGTATACAATTCCTAAGTTTCATACATTTTCTGTAACATATATATATATATATATATATATATATATATATATTGGCTTTTCTTATGAATGTTGTTTGAAACTAGTTTCAGCCCAAGAACACTACAGGTGCAGACCAGCTTCCTGTTTTTGGAAAATACTGATCGTTCGTAACCACGACTGGGGTATTTAAAATAATTTCATGTATACTTAGCTGGCAAGGTAAGCAAACAAGAAAAACAAGTACATACCACAAACACAAAAGAGACCCTGAACATAACAGAAATATGAAGAGCTTCAGAAAGCAACAAGTTCTTCATAATTAATAGAAATTAAGCGAAAAGAGGTGTGTCCGCAAAATAACTAAAAAAGAAAGAGCAGAAGAGGAAGTGCGAAAATATGTTACACAACAATAAAAAATGTGTAAAAAGCTTTACCCAGAACTTTCCTCGTCAACATTGTAGCACTAAATAACATTAAAAATCAAATTAAGTTAGGAGTACAAATATCTTCACGTTTCTAATAAATTAAATACATTTTCAAACAAAAACAAAAATGTATCCCGATGGGGTTTGAACCCTTCGCATCTGCAGTTCTAACCGAATCTCCGCAGAGGATATAAGTATGGTGAAATTCCATCTGTGCTACTGCGTCTCTTCGGGAAAAGTCCGGCGCGCGCGTCTCTTGAAGAGCAGGGTGGAATGGTTAAAATATTTTTACTCTTTTGTGTCATTATCCTTTATCGGTTGAGTCTTATTTTCGGCAAATGTAAAGCCTGACCTATGTGAAAGTTATTACTTCCTTTTATTTCAAAATTAACACAAAAATAAACAAAATTTTATTTTTTTAAGGTGCTTACCTTGTATATATTTGTACGAAATTGTACCGGTTTCATGTGAGGTAGATATATAATATGTATGCAAAATATAGTCTTCCTCCGACAAATAGTTTTTGAGCTATACTGCCAACAGACAGACAGACAGACAGACAGACAGACGGACAGACAGACAGACTGACCGAGTTGAGAAAACCTCTTTTTCGTTATCGAGGGACCTTGAAACGTGAACATCTGAAAAAATCTCGGAAGGTGATTTTTTCGTGATTACAATACTTCCTGCGTCTTTCAGACGAGTACCTATATCCAAAGATTCTATAAAAACCTATACTCAAGGAAAGCTTCCCATTCAGTGCGACAAACAAAATATTAATTCTAAATAAACACTACATAGATGATATACCACAGATAAGTAAATACGAAATCAAAGCTGCCATAAAAAAATTAAAACATGCATTTAGTTTCGGAAACTTAAATATGACAGAACAACTTGCCAACATGCAAATAGTGCTGATTCTGCGTGTACTTAAAAAAACATTGATCGTGTGAATGATATAATCAGAGAAGATCGTAGGTTAACAACGCTGGTCAATATTATGCAGATGATAGAAGACCTCTTAATTCTATAAAAAAGTGAAGGCTATAGTGTCACATAAAATTCTCTTTCATCAAGATAAGGCTTCAGTTCATAAGAACCTTATTTCTATAAACGCAATTAGTGATGTGGCGTTTCAAGTTACCATGCACTCTAGCTCCTGGCGATTTTAATTTATTTCTAAATATAAAATAAAGTTATAGAGAATCGTCATTTCAACACGATAACGCTGTTATGGTAGCAATTATGAAATTGTTCTGTGATTAAAACTGCGTACCATCACCGTTGTCAATTTTTTGCATTTAATAAGAGCAAAGTGCATGAGTAAACTTCGTTGGTACGTCAAAGATAATTTTATCTCCAGTTTGCTGTGAACATCGTTTCAACGCAACGAGTATAATATTAATCTTACAACAATTACTTCATGAACAATAAAGTATTGCTAGTTATTAACTTTTCGATTTTATGTCACAGTTTAAACAAGTTCTAAAGTGCAGTATGTAAGATTTGGTGTTGAAATAAACGAATAAAGTCGCTGTGCTACAAGTTTCCGTTATATCTATATTTATTCTTAAGATTCATATACATTTGAAAAATAATATCCAACTTTACATTCTCGAAGTTAAGAAAAACTTAAAATAAAAAAAACAAAAAGGTCAACCAAAATAGAGCAATTCTAATCAAATTGTGTGGAAATAGAAATTTAAATGACAAAGCATTTTAAATAAAATATCATTAACATGCAGCTTATTTATAAAGCACATAAAAATGATATTGAATAGAATGGTACGGTATTATCATTAAAAATTCTATTTCAATAAATGGTATCGACAGTTTGACTTTCTATTACTGAAACAAAGATCAGTTAGAAAGAATCATATTAATTCAACTACATGTGACATTGTAAACGATGGCAGCTAATTATGCATTCGTTGATTGCAAATGTAACTAAAATTGGCAATGATTTTCTTATCTGCAAAAGTAAACAGTATTAGAAAGGATAACGCATGTTTGTTTCTTACATATTTGTTGTATAAAAGGGTTATTGTTGCACGATGAAGCATAATAATTGGAGACAGGCATAATTTGAGAACAAGTTAACCTAAAATAGGACATGTTTAGCTAAAAAGTCAAAACAGTTGAAAAGTAAGAATCTGTAATTTTTTGATATTTGATTTGCAGGGTTTTGAAGAATATAAGAAATCTAATAATTCAGTTACATAAAATAAATACTGGTATATACCCAGTAGAATGTGTATGTATAAAATAAAAGCGGTCATAATAAGAAGTTTTGAAGAAAGAATTATGAAAATGTTGAGGGTAGAGTGCTTTAGTTGAGGGTATGCGGAAAGCATAACTAGTAGGCGTTGCTGACAAGAATGCAAGTAAGCAGTTCATGCAGTAGATGCAAGTCTATTGTGTCAATGAAGATAAGTAAATTATAAATAAACTAGCAGTCCAGTGAGACAAATGTCTCATTTAATAAAACAAAAAAGACCGTTTTGCAAATAGAACGCGTATTAAATAAAAACTGTACCCAGACCTGGAAGGTGTCAAAGTGGTTGCCTAACCGATCGACTGTTACGCTCATTTTGACATTTTCCTACTTGTTAATTGAAATAATTAGTCAGATTTGGCAATTTACTTTTATTCTCTAAATATACAGTACTTTATCCATAGTTAGGCAACCCAAATACCTTCAGCCTCAATTTTGAATTAAAAGGAACACTTTGTTATCAGTTCTGCACATACACTCTGCACCTATAGTTTTTCTTCCTTTTTTTGAATTTGACTTTGACATTGATAACCTGGGATCGTGAACTGCTCTGGCGAATTTGCATTCCATTCTTTTCCATTGCTTCGATCGTTGAAGTTAGTGCCCTGGGAACCTTTTGCTCCTCTGGCTTTGGTTATAGCCGTCCTCGTCGTTTTGAGGGATTTTTGGAGGCAAGGCGCCCCTTTGGAACGTTCTGGAAGCCGTTGGGAGTTGCTGCCAGCGTTCGTTCGCTTTTGTTGCGGTTTTGAAATGGGCTCTTCTCGATCGAATGGAGCGTTAGGCTGTTCGTCACCATTCGCAGGTTTGTTACGATTTCTTTTCTTCAGCGTGGTTGCTTATCTGGAAATTTGTAATTTATAGCCAACTATTCTACGCCAAGGAAATGCGTTAATTAGTTATACGCCATGGAAATGCGTTTTTAAACGCCATGGAATTGAGTTTTATTACCTGGATTGGTCCTGTTCGTCGTCGTGCATTTGGTTTTGCCTGGATCATGCGGTGCTCCACGAGCCGGCTGGCCGCTCGCCTCTGCGGCCTGGATTTGCGGTCGTTCCCTCTGCGAGCGCTGCCCAACGCACCTGGACTCTTGCATCTCTTCCAACAGCTCGGCCTCCACGTGCCGTATGCATCTGAGGTTTTGTAACGTTTTAATTTGTATCGTTCGTTTATTTGAATTGCTTTTGAACTGTTTAGTATGACCTTCCGAACTGCTATTTTAGAGTTTTTGTGCATATCGATTTTTGGTGTTAATTTGAGCTACTAGATATGAGATTGATTAATTTACTTACCTCTGTGGATAGCAGCCATGTGTAATTTTGTTATGATTTGGCTTTGAGGCTGCTTTTGTAATCACTGTAGTTTTTTTTGACGTCGCGTATTGCATTAACCTTGTTGTTTATTTAAGATCACTTGCTAGAGCTAAATTTTTTTTGGCGGTGGCAAAACTGCTACCAACGGGATTTTTGTTGAGATTATGTAGCCTCCCGTTTTTGATTTTGTGATAAACTAGTTCTCGGCTAGAATACCCGCAAGCAGTTCTTAGTACGCCAGGAAATACTTTATGACTTTCCTTTAGGAACTAGCAAACCCCTGTGAGATCTCATAACGTGCTGGAACCACCCCATCTAAATTTTGTGTGTCTTAAAGTTAATTTTTAGGCCAACCGTCGGGGTTAGATGTTGGCATTGCATATTTTGCTTGCGCTATTCGCACCCTTGATTTTGTACTCCGCTTCACGGGGATTTATAGTCTATTTAAAGCTTTCTTAGTTTATTTTATTGGGTTAATGTAGTCATGCTTCGTGTCGTGCCGTTTTCCGCTTCACGGTGAACGTCATTGGTAATTTATCTAGTCATGTTTTGAGTATATTGCTTCGATATAAGTTTTGAGGTACCTAGTTGTTACGCCCTTCAGGCTAATTTCGCAGTTCGGACACCTCGAGTTGGATTCTTAGGTCAATTGTTTTATGTACTTGTAACCATTAGTCGTATTATTATTTCTGGTGTTAATTGTGATAATTTACTGTGATTTTGGATCTATACTATTATGTTGGATATGCACTATAGTACCTACCAATATTAATAAAGCTGTGATATTCTGATTGGTCGATGCTTTGATTTTGTTTAACTTGCTGGTTTTTATCTTCGACCTTGTGTAAGGTCCGACACAAGGAATTGGATCTGAGTCTAGGACCTGGCGCCCATTCTCTTCGTATTTCGTATAGTGTTCTTTTCAGCATAGTTGGAACCCTGCGACCCTCGCGGCGAGCTAGCCCATTTAGGCCGATAGTTACCAGCCGGCAAAATACCAAATACAACTTTCGCCAAAAGGTAAGGCCGACCCTCTATCTTCCCTGACAAGAAGATTTTGGCGCCCAACGTGGGGCTTGATAGGGCTTTTGTGGTACCCTGTCTACGTTGTGGTTAGGTGGTACTATAGTGCATTGTTAGTTTGTTAGGATGTATCGATTTTAGGTATTGTTTCATGATTGACTTCTAGTTATAGAATTGGTTATTGGTGTGTTTTGATGAGTGAATCTTTTTGATGATTTGGATTTTTTTGATTGGCTGCGTGTTTGCGAATTTTATTGAGTATTTGTTGACTCAGTTTGCTTGAGTTTTTTTTGTGTTTTCTATGTGTAGTTTGTTTTCTTGCTTCTTCCTTTGGAGTGATGATTAGGATTATGGAGTGTGATTGGTGCGTTTGAGGGGTACACTTTTGTGGATTTTTAGGCTCTTCAAACCATCTTTCTAGTGTGGATTGGTTTAGCTCTTCTTTGATTGGTTCTTCTCTTTATTCTTCGGATTGTCTGCTAGTTGTTCGGTGGCGATGCGCTTTGGGAGATTTGCTTCGGCACATTTGGATAATCTCCCGAACCTCTTTGGATTGCTTTGGAGTAGTTCTTCTTTGATTGGTTTTCTTCTTTGTGTGGATTGATGATAGGTTAGTTATTCGGTGGCGATGTGTCTGGGAGATTTGCTTCGGCGATTTGGATAATCTCTCCAGCCATCTTTGGGATAGATTGGTATAGTGATTGGTTGGCTTGATTTTATTTCTTTTCGGATTTCTTTTGTCCTCTTTCTTGGTGAGGTTTGAGTCAGCTTGGTGGATGCTTGTAGGGTGCTCTTTGGATATTTTGGGATTTTTGAGGTATAGCTGATGATGCCTATTGCCGTCAGCTATACGTTTGGTGTGTTTGGTTGGTCGTTGTTAGGGTATCCCCTCGCCTAGGCGGATTTCAATCCCCAAGTGAAACTCACTCCTTGCCTTTGGGCACGCTTTATGACTGAGAACGGTTTCTTTTGCCCTCTTTTAGGGCCTCAGTGTTGTCTGGATTTGTGGAACCCTACTCTTTTGTTGAGCCTCTGTCCTTTTCGGTTGTGCGTTTGGGTGTCTGGTTTTTGAGGACGGTTTCGTTCGCTCTTTTAGGGCATCGACTTTGTCGGATTTATTGGGACCTGAATCTTTCTCCAAGGCATTATGCTCTCGCCAACCCTTGTTGTCTTTGTTTGTGTGGTCTCGTCTGCGTCTTTTTGGGTAGGATGGCTGGGTGACGTCGGTCGGTTTACTAGGTTTCAATTCCTCTTTTCTTTTTCTAGAATTGGAATCCTGACATTAACAACTAGTCCCTTATTTTCTCTCATCTTTCTTCTTCTCTGTTGTTTTTTTTGTTCATTGGAAAGGGATGTTCCCTCATATAGTTGTGTTCGTCTTCTTTGATATTTTGAATTTTTGGATATTTTGCTCTGTCTTTGGTAATTTGGAGATAGTTTCAGTGTTGTAGGTCGATCCTGGGCCTAAGCACTTATCCCTAGCTGTGGTTAGTTTTCCTTTCCCTCCCTTCTTCTGTGTCGTTCGCTTTCCTGTCTCCCACTCCGAATTTTTCTGAGGTGTTTGCGTTTTAGGTGGATTATCGTTGCAATCTGACGTAACCTTCCCTTCCACCGGCGCAGCTCACGTCATCTTGCAGCGACGGAAGAGGTTGGTGTCTCGTTGTCTTCGATGGTGTGCTTGGACTCTTACATCCTCTCTTCTTAGCTAACTTTAAGTCCTCTGTTTCATTTCCCTGTATTTTCTCTTGGCAGGCATCGTTTTTTTAGACGTTTTGTTTGGATGGTCGTTGTATGGTCAGGTAAATCCGAAGGGATTTACCCTCCCTTTTGTGGGGGGAGAATTTGTTACGCTCATTTTGACATTTTCCTACTTGTTAATTGAAATAATTAGTCAGATTTGGCAATTTACTTTTATTCTCTAAATATACAGTACTTTATCCATAGTTAGGCAACCCAAATACCTTCAGCCTCAATTTTGAATTAAAAGGAACACTTTGTTATCAGTTCTGCACATACACTCTGCACCTATAGTTTTTCTTCCTTTTTTCGAATTTGACTTTGACATTGATAACCTGGGATCGTGAACTGCTCTGGCGAATTTGCATTCCATTCTTTTCCATTGCTTCGATCGTTGAAGTTAGTGCCCTGGGAACCTTTTGCTCCTCTGGCTTTGGTTATAGCCGTCCTCGTCGTTTTGAGGGATTTTTGGAGGCAAGGCGCCCCTTTGGAACGTTCTGGAAGCCGTTGGGAGTTGCTGCCAGCGTTCGTTCGCTTTTGTTGCGGTTTTGAAATGGGCTCTTCTCGATCGAATGGAGCGTTAGGCTGTTCGTCACCATTCGCAGGTTTGTTACGATTTCTTTTCTTCAGCGTGGTTGCTTATCTGGAAATTTGTAATTTATAGCCAACTATTCTACGCCAAGGAAATGCGTTAATTAGTTATACGCCATGGAAATGCGTTTTTAAACGCCATGGAATTGAGTTTTATTACCTGGATTGGTCCTGTTCGTCGTCGTGCATTTGGTTTTGCCTGGATCATGCGGTGCTCCACGAGCCGGCTGGCCGCTCGCCTCTGCGGCCTGGATTTGCGGTCGTTCCCTCTGCGAGCGCTGCCCAACGCACCTGGACTCTTGCATCTCTTCCAACAGCTCGGCCTCCACGTGCCGTATGCATCTGAGGTTTTGTAACGTTTTAATTTGTATCGTTCGTTTATTTGAATTGCTTTTGAACTGTTTAGTATGACCTTCCGAACTGCTATTTTAGAGTTTTTGTGCATATCGATTTTTGGTGTTAATTTGAGCTACTAGATATGAGATTGATTAATTTACTTACCTCTGTGGATAGCAGCCATGTGTAATTTTGTTATGATTTGGCTTTGAGGCTGCTTTTGTAATCACTGTAGTTTTTTTTGACGTCGCGTATTGCATTAACCTTGTTGTTTATTTAAGATCACTTGCTAGAGCTAAATTTTTTTTGGCGGTGGCAAAACTGCTACCAACGGGATTTTTGTTGAGATTATGTAGCCTCCCGTTTTTGATTTTGTGATAAACTAGTTCTCGGCTAGAATACCCGCAAGCAGTTCTTAGTACGCCAGGAAATACTTTATGACTTTCCTTTAGGAACTAGCAAACCCCTGTGAGATCTCATAACGTGCTGGAACCACCCCATCTAAATTTTGTGTGTCTTAAAGTTAATTTTTAGGCCAACCGTCGGGGTTAGATGTTGGCATTGCATATTTTGCTTGCGCTATTCGCACCCTTGATTTTGTACTCCGCTTCACGGGGATTTATAGTCTATTTAAAGCTTTCTTAGTTTATTTTATTGGGTTAATGTAGTCATGCTTCGTGTCGTGCCGTTTTCCGCTTCACGGTGAACGTCATTGGTAATTTATCTAGTCATGTTTTGAGTATATTGCTTCGATATAAGTTTTGAGGTACCTAGTTGTTACGCCCTTCAGGCTAATTTCGCAGTTCGGACACCTCGAGTTGGATTCTTAGGTCAATTGTTTTATGTACTTGTAACCATTAGTCGTATTATTATTTCTGGTGTTAATTGTGATAATTTACTGTGATTTTGGATCTATACTATTATGTTGGATATGCACTATAGTACCTACCAATATTAATAAAGCTGTGATATTCTGATTGGTCGATGCTTTGATTTTGTTTAACTTGCTGGTTTTTATCTTCGACCTTGTGTAAGGTCCGACACAAGGAATTGGATCTGAGTCTAGGACCTGGCGCCCATTCTCTTCGTATTTCGTATAGTGTTCTTTTCAGCATAGTTGGAACCCTGCGACCCTCGCGGCGAGCTAGCCCATTTAGGCCGATAGTTACCAGCCGGCAAAATACCAAATACAACTTTCGCCAAAAGGTAAGGCCGACCCTCTATCTTCCCTGACACGACGTTTTAAGGCGCAGAGGGTCGCAGCTCCGTTTGGCTGCTGAAACATTTTTATTTAATACGCGTTCTATTTGAAAAACGGCCTTTTTTGTGATTTCTCGAAAACCGGAAGTGTCACGTGACTGAAATTCGGTTCCTGACCTGACATGACCATTCCAAACATATAACTTTCATAACTTTTTTCTCTCTCTCTTACGGTTTGGCTGCTGAAATAGCGTCCCGGACAGACAAAACGGCGTCCCAGACAGACAAAACTGCGTCCCAGACAGACACGTCTATTAGATAAAGGATTAAAGACAAGCAAAGTTAAAAGTGTTTAAGCAAAATGGTTACTAAGTAACAATTTAACAATAAACATTAAAATAAACTGCATGTAAACATGCAGTACCAAGTATTTAAAGTTAAATTTAATACTAAATTTACTAACGATAATTTGAGTAAACTTAGAAATATAAAAAACTACATATTTATTTTAAATAAATTAGTATTAACGTGTTGTATGTTTTTATTTGTGTACGTCTTAATTAAATTTGTGCAGTAACCCAACGAGATTGAGAGTCGAATAATTGACTTATTACAAATGTATGCTAATTCATATTTTTATATGGGTATTTCGCCACTCTGCAGAGTGGCGAAATACCCATATAAAAATATGAATTATGAATTCACGCCACAAAGAAGTTTCAGAGATTATACAAATGTATGCTAGCTGTGAACCCAAAAAGATGAGATAGTATATAACGTGATAAAAACCCTGAGAGAAAATTATTCATATCAATTAAATTAAACTAAAATCATAAAGGACCGTAGCAATATAATAAGATCGTTACGAAATAGAACAATTAATCTTGAATTTTACTTCTCACAACGTTTGTCGCATCGACAACCCCATTTGTGAGGGTACATTGTACAATGGATCGACATTTAGACAGTTCTGCAATAAATTCAGCAAAAACAGATTAAAGACAATAATGTATTTACACTATGAACAAGACAATCACAAAAATCTAATAGCAAATACTGTTAGTAAACTTTTCAGAAGCTTTACTTACATCTCAATTTTATAAATCTAAGCAAACTCCGAGAAACGCTGTGTAGAGAAAACATTTTTGTCATAGCTTTACATGCTTGAAAGATAAGTACACACGTAGCTCCAAGCAATTTTCTCTTTCCTCAAATCAACTCTGGGCGCGGTGGTAGTTTCATGCGGGATTTTTATTGCTCACTTTGTCTAGTATTAAGTAGTAACCCAACCGTTGCATAAATAAAACTGTAGTTTTATTAGCCTCCGTTCCTGACATTGCTTAAAGAATATCTTGGAGTCTTATACGAAAATCCTAAATAAGCTAAAAGTTAACTAAATGTTCTCATCAGGAATAAGACCAACAAATGAATTTTGAGCTTCGTCAAGAGCCACTGTTTTGTAACTCCTGTTTACTTATTTAAAAAAAATTTCAGATTTGATGTAATTAAATCATTAGAAGAATTGTTTTATTTTACATCAAGACTCTAAATAAAGCCGATATTTAAGAAAGAACACTAAATCATTTATGATGTCGACGGGCATAAAATGCATATTTAGTTTGCAATTTAACGTGCAGAGATGAAACGAGCCTCCCACAGAATACCGTCGTTAGTTAGGTCAACAAGGTCTAAAATACAGAAGGAAATTGAGCAAATAAGCCAAGGCCCTGATTTGTCACGTAGGACTCATCTTCACTCTGGAATCGAGGTACAGATTCGAAATGGCATGCACGAGCGTCATAGTAAAACGTTATTAATTAAGACGAGTAATTAACCTCGGTGAAATTGCACAACACGGATAGAACGGGTACAAGTACGAATAAGCACCATTTAACGCTTTTGTATACCGGATGATTACCAATTTCTTTTGTTTTGTTCTTGGTTTGTTTGATTACTTTGGTTGTGTTTCAATGATGTGTACACTGTGAAAATACTTTTAAATGATCATTAAGCATAACTAAAATAGGTTTTCCAAACAACAGGCAATTCCATATTAATTTATGAAATATTTAAAGCTATGGAATACAGGAGGATTGTTCAATAACTAGAAACACATCTCTATTTTTTTAAATTGTATTTAAAAAGATAATTGCAGTAAACATTACATGAATTAAGGCACCTATCCCACTGTATCACCAAGCAACGAAAATCCTGCTTATAAAGTTACTTTGGTTACTGTTTGAAGAATTTTTGCACAGCTATTTCTACGCCTCGTTGAAGATGGCTACCCTTGACCGCGTTCTTCGACGGTTCAAATTCTGTAAATCGCATAGTGACAGAACTTGAACTTATAATTTCTGAAATGTATATAATGGATACCCAAGCTTACATACTCAGAGCTTCCACATTTGTCATGTTGCTCTTAGTTGACGCAGTAAGTGTTGCACCTGATCGCGTTTCACCCGTCGTGCTCTATCTTCCATGTTTAAACTATTTGTGCCATTTGTTTAGTCGAATACACTTACATTGTTAGAATATTTTAAATTTTTATGCACAGCAAAGAATTTAGCCAGACCCGTCTATGATTTCGCCCCGTAAATGGAGATGTTGAACGCCAGACAAGCAAATCATTCCCCTCGCGTTTGATTCTCGCTTAACATCTTGAAGGGACAAACTACTAGGCGCATTAGTTCGTGGTGGTCGGTATTTTGGGAGATTGGTGAGTTAAGAGAACGATCTGGGAAGCGAAATAAGAGCAGCCGAAGATTTTACGTGAAGTTGTCGTGTTGGCTAAAATACGTAAACTACCGACTCTAAAACATCCTGGAGCTGCGCATATTTTTTGAAGAACGCCATACCGTCAATTTAGCCTGATGGAGGTAAATATTGCATTCGATGTTTCGTCAGATCAAAGCCATTCTGCGCCATGGCCTAAA
Source organism: Agriotes lineatus (assembly GCA_940337035.1). Classification (NCBI taxonomy): domain Eukaryota; kingdom Metazoa; phylum Arthropoda; class Insecta; order Coleoptera; family Elateridae; genus Agriotes; species Agriotes lineatus. Next base: position 114,513,263 of record OW679196.1, on the reverse strand, counting down.
ATTGCCTGAATTTTGCCTAATACTATCGCGATTTCGCCATTAGTCTTGTACTTAGGTTTTGGAAGAAACGACACCAGGGCACCATTAGAATTCCCAGCAAATCCAGTTCACTCCAAACTCGTCTTGCTGCACAGCTACAAGTGCACATCTCCGTTCCATGTCAGCATTGTAGGCGCTACATGGCATTTATTTATGTTTAATTATTGTACTTGTACTTTATGAGTAGCCCCAACAAGGGAAACCGCAAATCTTGTCTAATACAGATTAGATTGTGACTAGCCTGATGGGTTTGATCAGTAATAGCTTTTAATTCCCTGCGTCACCGTTGTGGCTATTTTCCCTACAATATTTTGCTCAGAAGCTACTGAGTTCAATATACATCATTGTGATTGGTACGTACGTCCTGCGATTAAATGATTTGGTTCAACGACATGCATGAGGCTTTATGAGTACATTAAGCTTTATTAGGTGGACACATGGTAAGTACATCTTACTTTCAGGTGGGACAATAAACAATGTTTAATAACTAGATGTATCTACAGAATTATTCGTAGTGATACCTTAACCTCAAGCTTTCGTTTGCTTTTGAGTAGGATGTAAGCCGATATTTATTGCAGCTGTTAGGGATTTAGAGAATCTGGACTAGTAACACGATATTTTTAGTATATGGCTAAACAAACGAGGCGGCCAAAGAAGATTCCAAAGCGATACTAAATTATTAGGCAAGATTAGAACGACACAGCCGAATACCGCAAGCTAATTCAGTGTGGAGCCGGTAGATAACGAGAGAACGAACACGTGTCGAAGGCAATTTCGGGAAAGCCGTGAAAAGCACCTATTCAAAATTTTATTGGAAAAGGATTAACAAATTGTGGGAGGCAGCCACCAACTAGCCTGGTTGGCAGCTCCACGACTCGGAATGAGGAGATTTGGTAAGTATAAAACACATCACTTGCATCTGAATGAGGCTGCAGAAGGAAGGAAAACAGGGTATGGTACATGTGGTACATCTACGAATAATCCGGAAAATTTTGCAACAGATTATATCTTATCTGACTCTTAGTTGTTTATGTGAAACACAATCCAACACAGCAGTATCATTACTGTTAGTAAGATAGCGTGAACATCGACTTTGTGTCGCACTTTTACTTCTCTAGAAAAAGCACATTCCAACACAGCAGAACCATAACTGTTAGTAATATTGTGTGCACACCGACTCTTTGCCTCACTTATAATTTTCTGAGTGGCTCACAATCAGACACCGTGGTATTTTATTAACCGTTTGTAAGATTATGTGCACGCCGATTCCACATCTAACTCTTAATTCGCTAGGTGGATCACTATCCGACACTGCGGTTGTATTAACTGTTAGCGAGATCGTAGTTACGCCGACTCTTTGTCTCACTGTAGTTCTCTAGGCGAATCACAATCCGACACCGCAGTATTTTCACTGCTGGTAAGATAGTGAGCCGTCCTTTTTCTTTCCTTACTGTTGTTTCTACTACGTGAGGTGCCAGACGAGCATCCAGCCTTTCTTGCTGCTGATCGAAGCCATCGACAATCGTCTTACGCAATTAAAGTCTTCAAAACACCGCAATACTTGCAGAAGTATGTAGTGCATTGGCACTTGTCCTTAATAAGGAATATTAGATCTCCATGACGTTGCTTCTGCTCGATGTGGGAAGTGAAAATCTTTAGTCTCTATCTTATTTGCGTAAAGTCATCATAGCTATCTGGAGATATCGTCAATAATCCAGCTGAGGCACACCGTAATAACACAGAAAAAACATAGACAATGTAGGTTCAACCCAATCAAAGTGTGCACCGTCACATTACGCCGCTACCTAATTCCGACGACCCCATGGGAGTTATTTTTTGGATTAGAGAACGTCAGAATTACGGTAGAAAAAGTCACTTGCGCCCGGAAACTTATTATTATTGATTTTCAACGTTCTATGCCGAATTAAGTTAGACAGAATCGCTTACGCAGCTCAGAGTAGACTGAACTAGCTGTGCCGTTTTCGTTCGTTAATAGATAGTAATTATCATTTTTGCCAGTATCAACATACATTCTCGTAAACTGCTTGAATTGCATATGAATCTGCCATGGTTGAACACATTCAGCTCACAAAAATTGAATAATGGCGGGCTGATCTTTCTGATGCAGATTATCGACTACAAACGACATTTTTATACTAATATTTGTGTTAAACAGGCAATGTCATTTAGATGTTTACAATTTGTTAGTGGGTTAGCTTCAAACACTACTAATATTAATAAAAATCGAGAAGGATTATTGCAGATCTTTCCAAGACTAATTTAATCAGGGTTTCTTTTACATCTTTACACCATTATACACGTCAGAAGTTTCCGATTAATCATTTTTAGAAAAGTCTTATAATGAAGATTTTGACAACCCATTCACATAATCATGATACAAAATGATAACATGGTTTCTTAATTTTTGATAAAGATGCAACTAAGGTAGGAAATTCACACTTTCAACATAGAAATCATGATTTATTGACAAAGAAAGCCTTTCCCTTGTTCTTTACATTTGCTATCCAATTTATGAAAATTTTACAACAAACCATAAAATGTGAAGGTCCTTAGTATATACATATATTTTTTAATCCGTTCTATAAATAGCGCTTGTTGGCGCTGTCCGATAGGTAAACTCCTCAATCATTGCATTCTGTCTTGACTCTACTCATCTTCTAGGTTTCTCTTCCTCATAGCTTCTTTGATTTGTTCTAGGTATTCGTAATTTTCTTCTTTCTGGGTATTGTCATTCCCAAACGGCTTTAGGCAATCGATTTTTTCCCATTCTCATCATGTGGCTGAACTATACTAATTATAGTTTTTTACTTCTTTTGCTCTTTCTAATCGTGACATACTACATAATCTCCTCATAGCCTCCATTTTTATTGCTACTGGCCTTTTCCTGTGTTATACTGTTGACAATAATATTGTACGCATATGTTATGTCTTCATTCTTTGAGGTCTTCGTTCCTCCATGTTACATTATCTCTTTATACTCTCTATACTCTTTATACAGCACATTATTAATGTTGTTATGACATGTGCCTTGGCCAAATCAATTAACAGAATTTGAAAGCTTCTTCCAGTGTTAGTCCTCTTTTCTATTATTTGTTTCAAACACAACAAATTATCCAAGTAAGAACGACCTTCACTAAACCTATTTTTCCTTCTGCCTCCTAGTTGCTATATTCTCCCTGTATTTGGTCTCTCAATACTCCTCCATCATCATCATCATCATCATCATCACGTAGCCTCTCTCGTCCACTGCAGGACATAGGCCTCCCTTAAAGTTTGCCATCTAGGTCGGTTTTGTGCCTCTTTTATCCAGTTGTTGGACACTCGCTTAAGATCATCCGCCCATCGAGTTAGAGGACGTCCTCTGTTTCTGTAAGCGTCTTGTCTTGGTCGCCATTCAATAATCTTCTTCGTCCACCTGTCGTCCCTCATTCTTGCCACGTGGTTCGCCCAACTCCACTTGAGGTTCACAACCCTTTCTACGACATCCACAACCCCAGTTCTTCGCCGTATTACTTCATTTGTTACCCTGTCTCTTAAAGTCAATCCCAACATAGAGCGCTCCATAGCGCGTTCGGCAACTTGAAGCTTTTTAACAGATTTTCTTGTAAGGGTAAGGGTTTCTGCTCCATACGTCATGACAGGGAGTACACATTGGTTAAATACCTTTCTTTTAAGGCAGATTGGAATTTCTGATTTAAGGGCGAATCGCTGTTTTCCAAAGGCAGCCCATGCCATACTAATTCGTCGACCAATCTCACATGTTTGGTTGTCTCGTCCAATTCTTATTTCATGTCCTAGATATTTATAAGATGTTACTTGTTCGATTGGTTTACCCTCTACATCGATACTTTGATTGATTACCATTGTTGGTGAGCCTCCCAGTTGTCCGTTATGTTTGGAAAATTCCTGGTTGCTAGCTCGCCTTGGACGTTAATGGACTGTATGGATTTATTCTTCACTAAATTATACACTCGTTGAAAGCAAAGTAGGTAATTTATTCGCAATAAATTAGCATACAAACATTGAACATTTAAACAAAGAATTCGCATTTCTCGGAGTGGACTGCTCGCGTCCAGTCTGGTCGACTGTCGGAGGGTAAGTGGTGAGGGCAGTCGCGCCTAAGAAGTGCTGAAATGCGCATAGTACAATACGCAACTACAAGCGAGGCGGCACAATTTTATGAAACACTTAACATACCTCCCGCCTTGGAAAGGGTAACCTTTCAAATAACAACAGTACAAATTTGACATGTAACATCTAGAGTAAGACATGTAACCAAAATCGACATATACAAAGCATAATAATACATAAATCTTAAGGTAATACAAGAAAACCCGAACAATGGATAGCCAAAAGGCTTTACGAAACACTGCGCAAGACGCTAACGTACTAGTTCACAACACTAGGTAGCGGGCACAATTTGGCGAAGAATCGCTTTACGATTCCTGACACAGTTTTCACTGACGCAACACGCGTAACGCCGTCAAGGCCAGGGTGCAGCTCGGTGACCCGGCCTAACCTCCACTTCAGAGGGGGAAGATTGTCATCCTTGATGAGGACCATGGAACTAGGCTTGAGGTCCGAAAGGTGTGTGCGCCATTTGGTGCGCTGTTGGAGTTCTGAGATGTACTCCTTGCTCCATCTTTTCCATACATTCTGGTGGAGCTGTTGTATTCTTTGGTATCTAGACAGCCGAGACTCGGCTATCTCAGTAACGTTGGGATCAGGCAGTGACACCAAAGGACGACCGATCAGAAAATGAGCAGGAGTCAAAGGCTGAAGGTCGTTTGGATCAGCGGACAAAGGGGACAGGGGTCGGGAGTTTAAGGTCGCTTCCACCTGTGCTAGCAAAGTGCAAAATTCATCGTAATTTAGACTAGCGTTACCTATAACGCGCCGTATGTGATGTTTGGAGGACTTAATTCCGGCCTCCCACAATCCGCCAAAGTGGGGACTGTGAGCGGGTATAAAATGCCAAGCTACTCCGTCGCTCGCGACTGATTCGGAAATAGAAAGGCCTTGTTCAGCAAGAAAATGGCCTAATTCGATTAATTCGGAATTAGCGCCGACAAAGTTAGTGCCATTGTCTGAATAGACATGAAGCGGTTTGCCTCGACGAGCTACAAACCGGCGAAAAGCCATTAAGAAGGCTTCAGTAGAAAGGTCATCGACCAATTCAAGGTGCACTGCTTTTGTGACAAAGCAAACGAATAGACAAAGGTAGGACTTCACTAGTTTAGAACCACGTCCTTTGCGAACGGTCCACCATAATCGATACCAGTTGTATGAAATGGGGGCAATGATTGAATACGAGAGGCTGGCAGATCTCCCATTATGGGTTCGGTTAACTTAGGAGAAAATCTAAAGCACCGCAAGCATTGATGAACCACTTGCTTGACTATATTTCTGCCAGAGGTAATCCAATATCGTTCTCTGAGATTAGCTAGCAGCATTTGAGGCCCGGCATGGAGAAGCCGAAGGTGCTCATGTGAGACTAGGAGTTTGGCGAATGGATGTTTGCCAGAAATCACTAGAGGAAACTTCTTGTCAAAAGGTAATTAAGAGTTGTGGAGCCTACCACCAACTCTTAGCAGTCCCTTGGAATCCAGAAAGGGATTCAAGGATATCAAAACAGAAGATTGTTTCACAGGCTTGTTCTGTGACAACAGCTTAAATTCGTCAGGAAATGACTCTCGTTGTGAAAAACTTGCAAGCCTTACAAGGGATGATTGCAGTTCATCTGTAGAAAGGGGCCCAGAAAAGCGATCAGCTTTGGGGGTCCGCGCATTGTTATAAAAACGAAAGCAATAAGCTGTAACTCGTTGTAAGCGAGCCAAACTTGAATATTGATTGAACGGAAATGGTTCAACAGAGGTTACAGAAAAACTCTGAACTTCTTTTTTGAATTCTGGAAGCTCAGCAAGAACATGTCTGAAAGTAGGCCAAGATGCCTCACCTTCGCTTAGCCAGGCGGGACCATGCCACCAAAGGCTTAATTCTTTTAAGACTCCGTGGTGGGGTAGATAATAAGATATCTCGTTTGAATTAGGGTTTGAAACGGACATATGACCTAATTCAGAATATTCATTCATGAAATTCGAATAGCGATTGGACAAGTCAGGGTTCGCTTGTAACCGCTTTTCTAATTATAAGAATCTTTTCTGAGCGATTTGCCATGAATCACCCAATATCTCTACAGGTTTCTTGAGAGGGATAGAGACAACGAATCGACCATTCGCTTCTCGTTGCGTATTTTGCACGAAATGTGTCTCACAGGCGTTCTCTTCATTTGTGCGGACCTTTTCCTCTGGGTAATGTTCGAGTTGCCAAAACCTAGCAATGGGGTCAGAAGCATCCTCGATCGTGCTAAGATTGCACTGTACAGGGTACGCAGAAGGGGGGCCTGTAGGGCCAGAAACAATCCAACCAAAACGAGTTTTTTGGAGGATGGGAAGATTTGGGCCTAGACCAATTTGTCCAATACAAAGGAGCTGCCAGAAAATGGGCGAACCAATCAGAATGTCGACGGTGCCCGGTTGGTCGTAGGACAGATCTGATAACTTGATATTATCAGGAACCTTGAAACTGTTTCGCTGGATAC
>OW679196.1:114294383-114506502 GCA_940337035.1 Agriotes lineatus | reverse complement strand
TAAACAGCACTCGTGAGAAACTAAATCACTCACTTCGGCAATCGACAAACGCGTGAGTGAAAATTTTAGTTTTTCCACTCGTCCAGTAATATACTATTAATCCACTAGTGAGTTTTTGGTTTAGGCAATAATGTTGATGTCATCCGTGTTCTGATGTGACCTGGCAACCGTAAAGATTAAAACAAACAGGAACTGTAATTTCAAACAGAAATGTTGGCTTCTTCTGTGTTTATTGAGAGACGTGAATAAAATGTACTGTAAGCGTGGTGCTACGAGGTGTTACCCACACGAGAAAATTAGCCCACACGGTCTACGGCCTCGTGGACCAAACCTTTTTTCTAGTGAGCAATATTCACATAACACTACTTCAACTACTTGTATACTAAATAACTATAGTTCCACTTGTCATACAGTGATCAAAGCATTAAATAATTGTAGGTTATTTGTGAAAGTATCAACATTATTTTGTTGACGTGCGTGCCATACTATTTTTATAGTAAAGTAATCAGAACTAAGTCAGTACCAGTTACATATCCTATGTCAAACTAACTCCTACGTAGTGTTAACAGATTTATATTTCAGAATAACAAAAGTGCCTTAGTGGTAAACGCTTACGAAAGATCAATATTACCTACCTATTCCATGAAGAACTTAATAATTTAATGCAAAACGATAGTTTTGAAGAATTGGCAAATTTTTCATCAGCGTGTTGTGCTTCTACTGTTGGATCTTTTGTTAGGGTTGTTTATTAGTGCTGAATAAATCAATTTTATAATTCCAAATCCTAATCTTCATCAGAATCGGACGACTGCACTAACGAAATTACCACAGAGGGAACGTCAACCACATAATGTTCTCCCATATAGTTTTTCCAATCACTCCTGATAAGAAATTCACAGTGTTTAATGTAGTTTCCCTACTTATCAGCAACGCATTTGCTCAAGATTTCCTCCCAAATCTTTCTGACTTTTTCTTTTGAATTTGAAGCTGACATTATAACATATTATATAGTTTTCACAGAATGCCCATCCAGGTTCAATGGACTTGTAAATACAATGATAGGGAGGTAGCCTTAGAACATTGATGTTGTTTTGCTTTAGAAACTCGTCAATTTTATATATTTTGATGAAATCATTTAAGTTGGTTTTAATTAGATTCCAAAGTTGTATTTTATCGTCTTCATCATAATTAATTTTGTCTTTGTACAGGCAGCCCTGGGGAGTTCTTTTAGTTGAATTAGTAGTTTGTTTCTCATCTAACAACATTGAGTGATAAGGAGCATTAATCATAACGATGACACTAAATTTACACTAAATGCCAGTTAGAGCAGGCACTAACTGATTTTCTACTCACTTTTAAACAATTTCGCTGTTCATGTTTTTGTAGTAATTTTGATGTTTAATGATTGAGTTTAAAAAATGGCCACACATCGATATTTATAAGAATTTGAGTGTGCTTGCCAACAAAAATTTTGAATCAATCATGTATTACTTTTTTAAATCATATTCTTTATATCTGTACCCCACCGATTTCACTAGTTTTGTGTATTACAAATTCAATCTAGCAAGGTCTAATAAATTGTGAATTGTAAAGTTCACGTTTTTCTTGTATTCGTAAACGTTTCGGCCCAGCTGGAATTTCAAAAATGTATTAGCTAAGTATCTTGACTCTGTTGGCAGTTTAAATACAGTCGGAACATTATATTTTAAATAGCTATAAACAGTACTGATCGAAATCTAAAAATTAGTCAACAATAATAACAATAATATAGTGTACTATAAACTAAGTTACTTACAGAAACTATTTTTTCTAACTTGTTAGGAAAAGTTTTACGTTTCCCTATCAATTTACATAAATTTTATTAGGAAATTACATGCTTTTCAACACTCGCTGACGCTCGGTCAGCAAACTTGCGTCTCGTGATGGAATGTCCTGTATTTCCACACTTGGTAGACAAACAACTATATTTTTCTTCATCAGCATTCATATTACCCGTTAATCGGAAATCACTGATTTAAAATAAGCTTTGTTTTGAGTGACATATAAGTCTTTATCAGAAACTGCAATGTTTTGATCTGTATTGATACATTTTAAATTTTCCTCCATGCAAGATGAAAACTATGAACATTTAAAATTACAAACTAATGTGGAGCCAACAAACAAGTGCTGCCTAGTGTCCCGCATATGTTCAAAACGACTATAGTTATTTTTACATATTCCAAATATGGAAAACAGTGGAGGCGGCTTAGAGATAGAGCGTGTAGATAGTTGTAAACCACTACATGTGGGTTCCATTCTCACAGACGCAGTGGCGACAAAAATTCAGTACTTAGCCCAGTATGACTCCCCACGGGGATGAAGCTGAGGTCTATGGGTGGAAACATAAAAGTGAGGGAGCCACCCCATCGGGTCGGGGTGAGGAGATTTACAACCTGTAACACGCAGGCGCAGACAAGAATATTGATTTTTACGTTATATTGCACATGCTGGGTTTCGAACAGGCTGGGTTTCGAAACAGGCTGGGTTTCGAAATGGGTTTAGTACTATTGATCATTTACAACTAGTACGAACAGTAATAGAAAAAAACAACTGAGTATAATATACTTATACACCTACCATTCGTAGACTACCACAAAGCTTTTGACAGCATAGAAACATGGGCCTTTTTAACAGCATTAGACGAAGCTAGGATTGACCCAAGATATTCAAACCTCACCAAGCACATATACCATAAAGCTACGTTCCAAATAAAAATAGATAACGATCTTTATTTTATTTATTTATCAGATAACACAGGGATGCAACAGACCGAAGTCCACATGAGCATCCACAAAATACATTTTTAAGGACGTACTACAAATATATTACATATATATCGTAAAAACTACTGCTTAAAAGTACGGAAAAAATTTACTACTTAGAAAGTTTAACAGGAAAGAGTGAAATACAGAAATAAAACATTTATATATTAAGCACAAATACAAATACAAACAACAATTAATTACAAGACAAAAAATGTGACTTTAATTTATATTTTAAGGAGTTCAATGATGCATTGTAAAAATCAATGGTGTTACCAAGGTGGTTGGCATTTCTTACAATTCTACAAAGCGGAGAGTTTTGGGAACAGATAGTTCTTCGAAATGGCAAATGAAATAATTCAAAATTTCGCAAGTCTCTTTGAGGTACACTTAAATGTATTTGAGATATTAAATCCGGACTTTGAGTAACACCATTGATAATTATATAAAACATTATAACATCGCTCATAGTTCGCCTGTCCACCAAACTTAGAAGGCTGGAGCTATTGCCAATATTATTTTTAAAATGCAAGTATGATATACATTTATTTTGAATATTATCCAACCTGCTGATGTATGCTATATATCTAGGAGACCAAATTACACTACCGAAATTTAACCTACTTAGCACAAAGGCATTATACACATTAACAATTGGTTTCGTTGTTTGAAAAGGTTTACATTTTCTAAATATATAACCCAACATCCTGGAGCTGGTGTTAACCAAATAGTCGATATGCCTTCCGAAAGTTAACTTTTTGTCGAAAATTATACCTAAATCACGAATTTCATTTACAGTGGAAAGATTTGCGTTGTTTATATGGTACGTATAATCGATAGGTTGTAAATTTCTAGTAAATCTCATAGAACAGCATTTATCGAGATTAAGGAAAATGCCACTGTTCTCACAGAATTCCACAACTCGATTTAAATCGGCTTGCAGACTGACAGTATCATTGGTACATTTAATTTCTTTAAATATTTTTAAATCGTCAGCATACAATAGGAACTGGGAGTTTTTAAAACAAGACCTTATGGTGTTGGTATATATAATAAAAAACAACGGCCCCAGGTGGGACCCCTGTGGCACACCAGAACTTACTGAGTAGCTGTCCGATTCAAAACCATGTACGGATACAAACTGGGATCTATTTTTTATGTAGGACTCAATCCATCTCAGGAGAGTGCCACCTACGCCGACCTCAGCAAGACGAGACAGTAAAATATATAATTATATATAATTAAATCAGAAAAAATACTGTTGGAGAAGGGCGTTAGGCAGGGTAATGTTATATCGCCAAAATTGTTTAATTTGGCATTAGAAAATGTATTCAAGCAGTTGAACTGGCAGAATATGGGTTTAAACATAGATGGCGTGTACCTAAACCACCTGAGATTTGTGGACGACATAGTCTTAATCAGCACAAACATCCAAGAACTAAATACCATGCTAAGTAAATTAAACGAAAAATCTAAAGAAATAGCCTTGACTATGAACCTTAACAAAACCAAACTAATGAGCATTAGTAATGATAATATCACTGTGGACAACGTCAGTCTAGAAAACATAGACCAATATATCTATCTTGGTCATAAAATCAAAATAGGAAAGGAAAACCAGACTGCAGAACTTAAGAGAAGAATTCATCTAGCATGGGCGGCCTTCGGTAGACTCAGTTACATTCTCAGAAATAAAAGTGTGCCAATAAACCTAAAGCGGAAGGTGTACGATAGTTGTATACTCCCAGTATTCACATACGGTTTGGAAACTATGGCTCTGATTAAAACAATGGTAGAAAAACTGAGAGTCGCCCAGAGAGCTATGGAGCGCGCCATGCTGGGAATCACAATAAGAGACAAAATCCGAAACGAAGTCATCCGAGAAAGAACAAAAGTAACGGATATAATGGAGCGTACGGCGAACCTTAGGTGGCAATGGGCTGGGCACATCGCTAGACAACAGGACGAACGATGAACACAAAGAGTGACTTTCTGGAGACCAAGAGGCACAAAGCGAAGTATGGGAAGGCCACAAAAGAGATGGGCCGACGATATTAAATGTGTGGCAGGAAAACAGTGGATTAGAAAAATTAGAGATAGAGTAGCATGGAAAAAATTAGAAGAGGCCTATATCCAACATTGGATGAATAACGGCCGAAGAGAGAGAGAGAGAGAGAGAGAGAAAGAGAGAGATATTACACAGAACCCTGCTGTTCCCCACCCAGCACTTGCTCCGTATCTTTTGCTTGTTCAGGTTAATTGTGCTGATCTGCATAATTGACAGTTAAGTATTACCTATATCTTGTTTAAATATTTGTTAATTCTGTCTATCGCTTTGATTCAGCTCGTAAATTGCTATTCGTAGTTTGTTTGCAGCGACATAGCCAAATAAACAACCATTCTTAATTTTGTAATATTAGGTCATCTACCCATCTAACTAAATAAATGTTTTCAGTTATGGATATCCTTGGCATGGTGATAATGGTTAGCATGAAAAAGAAGTATTCCTACAAAGATTGGCTGCAAAAATTGGTACTGTATAGGTCAGTCTGTCTAAGCATTTTCATAAAATTCTGTGAGGCGTTCTTTAGCTTCCAAAGCATTAGAAGAAGTAATCGTTACTCCTTTAAATGTGGTAGAAGTTAATACAGTTTTATGTTCATGTTATGACCAGCCTTCGACTTCTTCAAGTGTATGTACAGTCGTGTGCAAATAAATCTGGGACAGTGTTTTTTTCACATGCAGATTCAGTTAAGAATTTGAAGAATATTTCCATGGATTTCCTCTCATCAGAGAGAGTTACGGGTTTCAGTACCTGTTAAAGTTTAATGTAACTCTTTCTGATAGCAGGAAATCCATGGAGATATTCTTCAATTCTTAACTGAATCTGCATGTGAAAAAAACACTGTCCCAGATTTATTTGCACACGACTGTACATGTTTTGACGAATCAACTAATTTGTTTCCTTCACAAAATAATTAAATAACAAGCAACAGTAGTAATTTTTAACGTAAGGTTATTTAACAAAACTAGTCAGGATTATTGGTATGCATTTCTTTCTGTTATCGAGTTTCAAACTACTTTAAAGAAGCCGTTCTACAAATCATGGATAGGTTTTGAAGAAAGGTACTGCCCCGACGATGACCACATCGTCGCGATGTCGTCGAGTGCACATGTGTGTGCTCGATGCTCAGATAATTTTATAGTTAGTTCAAAATCAGTTTCATGCAAGTTTTGCGTAAAAAGTTATCATGTGCAAAGTGTTCAAATCAAGGATTCAATGCTAAAATTGTTAAAAGACTGTCCTAATTTGTTTTGGTTCTGTGATATGTGTATTTCACTGGTAAACGACAAATTAAACATTGCCAGAACCATTGAAAAACTTGAAGTACAAACTGAACAGTGCGTTAAAAACTCTACAGAAATTCTAAGTAAATTAGAAAATGCGAATGGCATTCTTCCAGCGAAAGAATCGTGGTCAAGTGTACTAAAAAGGGATAGTTTTCCACCACTATTGATTAAGCCAAAAGACACAAACCAGGACAGTTCAATCACAAAACAAGTAGTCACAGAAAAAATTAATCCATATAATCTGTTAATATCTGTAAACAAATTCAAATCTGCGCGCCAAGGAGCAGTTATTATTGAATGTAACGATAACGAATCTTTTAAAAACCTGCAAAACACAGCTGTTGCCGAGCTATCGACGGATTACAACATTGAAATGCCAAAGATAGTGAGCCCAAAATTAGTCATTGTTGGTGTTCCCGAGAAATATTTGGCATGTGAAGAAGAATTTTTAGATACGATTAAACGGCAAAGTAATTTATCGGAAATGGATAAATCAGGTGTAAAAATCATTCGCAAATTTATTCCCAGAAACAAGACAAAATACAACGTGGTGTTGGAAATACCACCGGCGTTTTTAAAGAAATAATAAAATTTGGAATTTTTTTTATTGCTTGGGAGAATTTTCCAGTGTATGAATATATTGGTATCTTGAGATGTTTTAAATGTTGGCGCTATGGCCATAAAGCAGTAAATTGTCGTAACAGTAATATTGTATGCCCTTTATGTAATAAACAACATAAAAGTAATGAGTGTAAATCTGATGTTTCAGAATGCACAAATTGCAGATTTGCTAAAGATATTTTAAAAATTTCGAATATTGATACTAAGCACACCGTTTTTGATAATGATTGCATAAGCTATAAAAGAATACAAGAGAAGGCAAAATCCCGAATTCAATATATATAGCAAATAGCAAATACAGTCAGCATCTACTGATACATCAAAGAAAAGTTTTCTCTTGGTACATATTAATATACAGGGTTTATTAGGACATTTTGTGGAAATGGAACAAATATTAAATAAATATGGCCCATCAGCTGTGTGTGTAAGTGAAACGCATGTTACAAAAGTTATTGACGAGAGCAAATTTGTAATAGTTGGGTATAAGGCTATTATATCTTATTCAAATAGTAGACACACTGGAGGCTGCATAATTTACGCCAAAGAAAATATAAACCTGGAAATTATTTGGAATGACTCAGAAGACTACAACTACTAGTCAGTGGGAATAGAGCTCAAATTAAAAAATGAAAATACTACTTTGGCCTCAGTTTACAGGTCTCCGAATGGATTTGTTAGAAGCTTTCTCTTATATTTGGAGAATAAAATAAATCACATTACTCAGAGCCAAATAACAGTTGTAATGGGTGATATCAATATTGACTTGTTGAAAAATGATTCCGTATCCAGAAATTTTAAGAACATCATTCAAGCAGCAGGCTTTAAACAAGTTGTCACTCAAGAGACTAGAGTCACCAATCGCTTTGCAACTTTAATAGATCATATTATAACAAATGACTATAACTTAATTGAAACCCCACGAGTATTTCCTGCAATCACCGACCATGAAATTATTGGTGCGTATATGACCCTGTTCAGCGACCAATCTTCACCAGCGGAATTGCCGTTTTATCGTAATTTAAATCGAGAAAATGTAAATAAAATTATTAAAGACTTAGTTGGACAAGATTGGAATTATACCTCCACAGAAGTTAATGTAATTTATAGTGCATTTATAAAAATCATACAGGAAGCACTGGGTAGGTACACTCCACTTCAGGAAAGACATATTAAGCAACAAAAATACCCTTGGATAACCCATGAAGTAAAAAAAGCACAAATTAGAGATACGACATACAAGAAGTTCAATATTATAAGAGCAGAAAACGACTGGAATGACTACAAAAGAAATAGGAATAAGGTAATTTCTGTTTTAAGAAATGAAAAGACAAAATACTTCAACAAAAATATTGATGAATGTAAGGGAAACGGAAAGAAGATGTGGTCTACATTGAAGTCGTTAGTGGGCAGACAAGATAAGACTGCAGATTTTACAAACATTGACTTTGGCCAATATTCTAATAGTATGGAAGAAAATATAAACGACTTTTATGCTGACAGTTTACAAGAAATTTCTGACAGTATAGAACCTTAACCATGGATATCCGTTATTAATAATATGCAGTGTAGTTTACCAAATTTCCAAACATTAACGTTGTTTCAGCTTAGAAAAATGGTGTATGGTCTAAAAAATAAAAGCACTAGTGATGGTATTCTTACCATAAAATTTCTTAAAGACATCTTTTGTGTCATAGGGATTCCACTTCTATATCTAGTAAATACCTCCATAAAAGCAGGAAAAATTCCAGATGAATTAAAAAGAAGCGTCATAGTTCCCATACCAAAGGTTTCTAAACCATGTGCTATTAGTGATCTACGCCCTATAAACTTGTTACCTGTGGTGGACAAAATACTAGAAACTGTTGTGTGTAAGCAATTAAAAGGCTATTTTGAAAATAATTGGTTACTATACGATGGCCAATCAGGATTCAGGAGCCGACACTCGTGTGAGTCAGCCCTACGATATGTGTGCGCAAACTGGAGGAGAGACATGAGTGAGTCAAAAGTAACCTTAGGTGTATTTGTAGATTTAAAGCGTGCTTTTGAGACTATTGACAGGGATGTACTTGTTCAGAAGATTGTATTTTATGGCTTGAGTGGTAGTGCTGCAGATTGGATAAAAGATTTGTTGACACATAGAAACCATTGTACCAAAGTAAATTATAAAGTATCATCCCCAAGAGAAAGTGTGTGGGGTGTCCCACAAGGAAGCGTGTTAGGGCCTCTTTTATTTATTGCTTATGTGAATGACATTCAGAACTGTCTAAGAAACTCATTGTGAATTTATTTTCCGATGACACTTTACTATCGGTTTCTGGTACAGACTTTGAACTAATAACAAAGATTTTAAACGAGGAACTTCAAATATTATACGGATGGCTATGTCAAAATAAACTAAAGTTAAATAGCTCTAAAACAAAATGTATGGTTATTGGTTCCAAGATAATGTGCCAAAAATATTGTGCTTTGGGATATAAACTTAACATAAATGGAGATGATATTAATTTTGTTTCTAGCATTAAGTATTTGGGAGTTATGTTAGAAGCTCAATTAACTTTTAGTAATCATGTTGATTACTTATATGTGTAAGAAAATTGGTAAAAAATCGTGTCTCAAAATGTTTGTCTCAGTGGGCAAAAATGATAGTGTATAATACTATAATTTTTCTGCACTTTTCATATGCTTGCTGGTTATTAATTTCTTGTACAAAGGAAAATATTTATAGACTACAAGTACAACAAAATAAAGTGATGCGCATCTTATTGAACTGTGATAGATACACTCCAATACAGAATATGTTGAACATGTTAAAGTGGCTTAATATAGGTCAATGTATAGAACGGGCAAATCACATTTTAATCTACAAGATTGAACATAACTTACAGCCGGCGTATTTGAAATCATACCTTGTAACTCGTGAAAACTTTCACGATCACAGTTTAAGATCGAATCATCATTTTAATATCCCTAGGATAAGAACAACAGCGCTTCAAAAATCATTGTTTTATAGTGGGATTAGCTCGTACAACTCTCTACCCGAATGGGTAAAAAATGCAAATAGTTTAAACTATTTTTTTCAATAATATTAGCATTCTTTATGTAATTAGTTTAAGCTAGCCAAGTGCTAAATAAACGTATATTTATTTATTTATTTATTTACATCTGCGACGATTTGATATTAAGTAAATTCACCACTTCTTTAATCTTCAAATTTGTCAAGGAGAAGAATAAGCCATTACCGAAGGACATTTGAAGAAATTGGCTGTGAAGTAGCTAGTTATTTACGTTTATGAATATACATATATTTTATTTATTTAAATGTTGTTTTATAAGCATTTATTTTTTGTTGTAGAATTTAATATTTGTTGTACTGTATATTATTTTTAATACATTAATAAAGTTTTTTGCTACTACTAAATAATTGTTGTATTGACATTACACGTTGTACTTTCGTAATTTGTATTTAAGAAATAATTTTTAAATTTTAATTGCTAATGCCTAATTCAGTACTATCAATTTAAATTTATGAATTATTTTTAAGTAAAATTTTAGTTACAAAATATTTTTTAAATTAATGAGATTCGAGGATTGCCTATACGCGCCATTTAAATTTCCCCCTCATTGTGTAATTGGGCCAACCTATTGCCAGGGTGCAGCTCTGTGAAAAATGGCGGTGTGTTGCCAACTTTTAATGGGGGATTCGCTTCTATTAGGTATTATTCTGTGTTCCCGAGTCTAGCATTGGTAACCATGGAGTTGATATGTCTAAACCCTAAACAAAAAGAAGCCGATTTCCTGCAGTGGGGATGTTAATACCTGACGGCCATGAAAAGTTACTATGGGCCTCAGCAATGGACTTATTCCATAGACATCCTTCTATGCAGAAAAAGCTCTACAATAACAATCGCTCATTTTCGTTTGATATCTGTAAGGTGACATACACCGAGGTCTTATTAAATTAAACATTCATTAAAAGCGTATTTAGATATAGAGATTTCTCACAGAAAAGCCGGTTTTGTTAGGGGACAGGTACCCACAAACTTATAGTGAATACATTTTATGGCAGATAATCGAAAAGACCAGAGACATTAAAACTTCTATGTACATATTTCTGCGAATTTAGAGCCAACTTTGAAATATTCGTCTTACTCGAAATGAGTACCTATACCAGAACACCTAGTGTAGCTAACAAGTCACCTCTATTAAAATAACACTGCATCAGTACGGATAGATAGCAGTGGCCCACCTTCATTTACATAGTGGTGCGGTTAGACAAAATTGTAATTTAACACTCCTACTATTCAATATCCATACACGATACATTATGACAATTGTTTTAGAAGACCGGAATGATGGTATATCAACTGGGAAAAAAATCGAACTTACGGTTTGTTAAAAACAGGCTCTTGGCTAACGAAAAACAGCACATCACAAAGGAAAATATTGAACTAAGCAGCTCTAAATCAATTTACACAAAACTAAAGTCGATGATGGTCGATTCTTTGAAGAACAGTTGACTTGAAATTATGGAAATTGGTGGATGTAGGGTCGTAAATCACATTTATTTTAATCGATGTTGTAGACTACTAACCAAATTAATTTTAGTATCGTTAACAGCTTCCTTACTGCACTGAGTGTGGTAATGGATAGATATTGCCGCACTCTTTTTATATAGAAAAATACATTGAACCAGAATTTATTGATGAAGATAAAATATTGAACAATACACGTTTGCTTATGGCACTTAACGAAAATCATTTCGTTAAGATGTTCATAATCAAACGTATATCATTAATATCTATTATCCAACACCTCTATTATCCAACACCTCCTAGTTATATGGCTACTACTAGATCAATTTTAGTCCTCCAAAGTGGTCTATAAGTCACTAGTGAGTTATACCATATCCCACTAGTGAGATAAAAACATGGTCACTCAATACTGTATTATTGGTAGATTGCATCAGTCTGTGTTAAATAACAAACTAAACTTAACCCTCTAACCTCGAATTTGACATAGACTGACAATACACTTCAATACTGCCAAACGTATAACACGAATCATAAGCGACTCTAATTATAAATGTATTTAATCTTTAGGTACTTTCCAATTTGTCACTACGCTTTTTCAAGGCTGTCAATACCAAATATATGTAGTATTTTAGATGTTTATTGAGTTGTTGGATAAAATTTTGTATGGCACGCGTGTGTTATGACAAATAATTCACTCGTGAAATGATCCTTCTCGACCTGGCGGCTTCGAAGGCTGAAATTTTCTCTCGTGGATTATTTGTAATATAACACACTTATACCATAAATAACTATTGCACATTCGGAATCTTTAGTGACCAATCAGGATAACTGCCAAAACAACAAATAAAGGGAGGTCTAGCAATGACCAAGTCGGTAATAGACGAGTTACAAGTTGCTTTCAACATGGAATAACGAAAGTGTAACAGTATCAATAAATAAAAATATGTTTAGAAATTTGATACCTTATTTGCCGCCAAGGCCTGAACTACCAAGCAGCAGGATAGAAGAAGAATTGGCACTTCTAAGATATGGTGTTGCTGATGTATGCTTAAACTTAATCAAAAACTATCTTCTATCAATTGCAGTAATGATCTTTGTCTTTGTCAGACCCTTTCACCCAATAGCGGATATAGGCCTCCCCAATTTGTCTCCAGTTGTTACGATCTGCGGTATCCATCCAAATCCGGCAATCTTCTTTAAATCATCCCACCATAGCATTTGTGGACGTCCTCTTCCCCTCTTTGCAGTCCATGGTCTCCAATGTTGGATTTCTTTATTCCATCTATTGTCTCTCTGTCGCATAGTGTGACCAGCCCATCTCCATTTCAGCGATGCTGTGTGTTCCACGTCGTCAATCAGTTTTGTCCCGTGTCTAATATGTTCACTTCTAATTCTGTCTTTTAGCTTTACGTTTAGCATTTGCCTCTCCATTGCCCTTTGTGCTTTAGCTAGCTTGTCCACGATGTTTCTTGTCAAGGTCCATGTTTGAGCACTATATGTTAGTACAGGCAGCACGCATTGGTTATAAACATTTCTTCTTAAGTGTAGCGGTATTTTCTATTCTTCAATATCTTATTTTGTCTACCGAATGCTGACCACGCTAGTAGTATTCTTCTTTCGATTTCTGCTGTTTGGTTTTGTTTTCCGCATTTTACTGTCCGTCCTAAGTATATATACTCTTCTACATATTCTATTTTGTGGTTGTCTATTTCTACGTTCCTGGCTTCGACTTGGTTGGTTAATATTTTGGTTTTCTGCCTATTCTCTCCGATTCTTGTCCTAGCTCACAGATCATCGACAGTAATTCTTCAAAGCTCTAGGACATCAACACGATATAATCTGCAAATCTCAGATGGTTGAGCATTCCAGTAATGATATTAGAATAAAGGAATGGATCATGAGTAAGTAAGATTAAGGAAGAACCGAAGTTTTCGAATGAAAAAACTTAAGAAAAATATATGGGCCACTCAGAGCGGGACCAAATGAATGGAGACCGGAAATGAGATTTGAGCTGAAAAATCCAGTGAACACAGACATTATATGTCACGATCAAATACCAAACACGGAGATGGTTCGTGCAAGTATGATAGGCAAGACTGGCCAAATAGTGTGTGAAACAATGTATATAAGTGGAGAGAGAGAGAGAGAGAGAGAAAGAAAGAGGGGGGGAGAGAGAGATAGCGAGATAAGGGGAGAGAGAGTACTGACACGCTTTGGTCATGTTACAAGATGTAAGTATGTAAGTGGTCATTAGTATTTGTATATGAAGTTAAAGTAATCAAAGAGAGAAGTGATTTTTTAAGTTCTATGCATAAAAAAATATGCCATTGTTGCCACGACTGTTAAAAGTGGCTTTAGTCTATCTCATATTTAATTTTCAATTCATTTATTGTGTTAGACGCATTATTATGTGTGTTATATTAAAATTCAATTTCCGATACTTTTGAAATGTGTCAACGTGGTGGATGCAATTCACCCATGACCACAAAGCGGCAACGGGGCGCAAACAGTGCAGGTTCGTGCATTCCTTGACCCAGTGGCGGAGGCAGGCAGTTAAATGTAAAGGAACATAAACTTACTGATCTGTAAATCGCATCGATAACAATAATTGTACAGGGGGTGGCCTCCCCCTGGCCCCTCCGTACTGCTGGCAGAGACGCTACAATGCTTGGTTTTGCATCAGGCGGCATCAACCCTTTGGGCCCTCACCGCTGCCTTCATTGGCTGGGTTAGCTGTCGGTGCCTTTCGCTAGTACTGCCCAATAGTAATCCATTAGATTAACTATTGTTACAACCCATACAGAGTCGGTAATAACTACCGTAATATACTGGTCTTTCAAAGTACAGCAATTACCGTAAATCTTGCTATTGCTCTAACGGGGCTTATAATTCGGAACTCCATGCTTCCGGTGCGGAACCACATGCTTCCGCGAATCACTGTGCGAAACGTCGTGCTTTCGCGGGATTTAACTCTTTGACTATCACATAGTCGACTAGCAAAGCAAGAACCTCCGACGTATGCCGGACGCTGTAATTGCCAAAAAGTCTACCAAATACCATTCAACTAACTACGATAGTACGTAAATTCTACGCTAGCTAAATTAACTCACTACCCAGAAAATACGCATGGCCGCGCTCGCAATTTCGCCTCACATTGTTGCATCTTATCACCTGATAATTAATTATTGGTTCGCTTACGCCAAGAAATAACTACGCAAATAGTCCATTTTAACTAATACGTCGCACCTCTAGCACAACCCCAAACGTTCTGTCCTGTTTTTAATTACATTGCTAACCGAGCCCCCTTCGACATGGTGCATTAGTAGCACATGTTCTCCGGGTTCCTGAAACAACGGACCGCGAGCCCAATACATTCGTCAAGATTATATTACATTCCAGGGCTCAAAACATGCCAGAAATGGCAAACGTACTAATTAAAACTTAAAAATAATGCGCTCCAAAACCGTCAAACATTTCATCCCTAACAATTGTTTCATTACTTTCTACATAACTTTTTGTATACCTAATTGTTTTGCTCTTTTATTAATTTTATCTTCCTGAACTTTTCAGTTTTCCCTAGCTAAGGGACTTTTATATTTCGCATTTATAGTCGTCAATTATTTTTAATTCTGATTATAATGATCTTAAATGAATTAAGCATGTCCATGTCAGATTATGTAACTATCACACTTGCTCTAAAAAACACATTAAAACTGAACCATCATTAAGATGTTTAATAAAATAAAACGATACGTTTGCAATAGCGTTTGTAAGGCAATTAATTATGACATTTAGATATAAAAAGCGACACGAATATTCAGTTTGTTTTAATAAATGTAATTAACGGACACACCGCTCAGCAAGGTTATAATTTGGTGTTGCTCTTCGATCACTTTAAACCATTACGCCCGTTACTATAACTGTTGTGTCTTGAATATTACTATACACCGCAGTGAAAGTATATAGCGTCGCTTCCATGCTTCTGGTCCAGCTGGTGAAAGTGTACCACCGTTTAAGATGAAAGTGAGATGGAGTTTTACTTATTACGAGACTGTTATGTCATTTGACTTCGCATTACATTACATTTTATTACAAAGTAAATACTTATCTGAGGTTCATGTAGTTTTTTTTATAAAAGGAGCAAATTTTACTATTGATTTAAAACCCCCAAAAAATACGATGCTGCTAATTGGAGATTATGCATAATTTTATTGTGACATTTTTTCTGGAACTATGTCATACTGATAATCACGCCCTCGATATTTATTAAATGTCACTTCCTACTTTCTTATATATTCTTATACAGGTTTTTGACGATACAAACATTTAATTAGGCCACAGAAGAATATTTTGTAGGTCAAAGTTGTATAAAATAAAAGTAATTACTGTCAAATAACCGATATTATCTATCTGCTACTAAAAGTAAACGCAACCTTTGTTTAGAAACTTGTTTGATTCATGCTACGCCAACAATAATCTAATTGATATCTTCGACGATTAGAAGATTATAGACTTGTTACCGCTTGTAATTTATGGGTGCCTGGAATTGCTAGATAAAGATTATTATTATTATTATTATTATATTATTATTATTATAGGTGATGAAAATATGTACACGCTTTTATTCGCTGATGATCAGGTGCTACTTGCGGAGGATAAGGAGAATATGTCATATATGACACGAAAACTGATCGATGAGTATAAAAATTTGGACTGAAAATAAATTTGGAAAAAAACACAATACATGGTAGTGGGTGGTCAAGGACAAGATCTAGTTACGATAGAAGGTATTATTAAGAACACAAATAACTATAAATATTTAGGAGTTCAAACCACATCCGATGGTTTAGACGAAAAAGATATTCGGGAAAAAATAGTGAAGGGTAAAGTAATTGCACGACAACTGCACTCACTATTATGGGGAAAAGATATAAACGATGACACAAAAAGAAGATTTTTTCAAACTCTAGTAGAGAGCTGTGTCACGTATGGATCGGAAGTGTGGATACTATATAAGCGATTGGAGCACAAAATAAGCGCAATTGAGATGAATTACTGGAGACATTGCTGTAAAGTAACATGATTAGACATGATACATAATGCCGAAATAAAAGAAAAATGAACATCGAATAACCTCTAATAGAAGAAATAGAAAATAAACAACTTCTATTATATGGCCATATAAAAAGAATGGAACAACGAAGATGGCCAAAGAAGATATATGAATGAACACCACCTGAGAGAAGACGAAGAGAAACGCCTAGAACAAGATGGAAAGAGAAAACAGAAAAGTCAATGCGAACACGTGACACAGAAGAAGACGCAGGAGAAAATAGGAAAAGTTGGCGTTCGCGTTCTCTTGGGCTATGGCGAAGCAGCTCTTATGAGGATTGAACCCTTGGTTGATGCTAGGGTAGGGTGCAGTGTGCTGTGCGCGAGAGTGCCGATCCAGTAATGCAGGTAGCTTTTTCTTCTTCTTTCTTTGTTAGCCGTTTTCTATCAGATTGATATAGGCCTCTCTCATATTATTCCAAGTTTCTCTATTCTGCGCCACTTGGTACCAGTTTAGACCAGCTGTTCTTTTTAGGTCATCATACCAACGTTGTTGTGGTCTTCCAACGCTTCGTCTTTCACCCCACGGTCTCCATCTTGTACAAGTGCCGCTCCAGTGTTCAGGGTGTCTAGCTACGTGGCCTGCCCAATTCCATTTGATGGTAGCTACTCTTCTCGTTATGTCGACAACCTGGGTTCGTTTACGTATCCATTCGTTTGTTTTACGGTCTGCAAGGGTAATTCCTAGTAATTTCCTTTCGATGGATCTCTGGCGTACTTGTAGCCTGTTTATGGTTTTTCTGTTCAATACCCAAGTCTCTGAACCGTATGTGGTGACTGGAAGTATGCATTCGTTGTATATTTTTAATTTAAATTTCAAGGACATCTTCATATTTAAGACGTCCTTTAATTTCCCAAATGCAGCACAGCTAAGTTTGATTCTGCGTTTTGCGTTTTAACGCAGAAAACGCAGGTAGCTTAGTACCGTTGAATTAAGTCGATTAATTCTACTGTGGCTAAAGCCGGATATACACAAAGGTTTTCCTAAAGAAATTGCTAATTTACGGAGTAGTTTGTTGTGTGTAGTGCCTTTACCTCGAGCCACCTTCCATCTCACAATAAGTGGATTTTACGACTACCCCCCCACCCTTACCAACTGGCTGCCACCCCTAGTCGCCGTTGTAACGGCTTTAATCTAAACCACATCTCCTCTGGGAATGTTTATTTACCTCCTGGACTTACGAGGATGCTCTCCGAGGAAAAACATTTTAGAATTACCATCACGCTCTGTCAGCTGCTAAGGTAGTGTAATATTGTTTTCTTTGTATGTGTATTGGATGTTCGAGAACTGTGCATTTATATAGTGATTCAGTATTATTAAATGCTGAATAATTTACGTCGAGGTTACAGCCAGCAGTTTACATTAGGTTCTTAAGTTGACAATTTACGTTACGTTTTGATATTCTAGCAACTTAATTAAATCGTTAGCCCTTAAAGCATTATCTTGTCAACTAATTAACCCAACATTGGTTAGTTTAGTTTACAATGTTAGTTTGTATTTTTGGCGACGTATCTAATGGTAGATATAGTGTTAACGCAAGTACATTTTATTCAGTCAATATATATGTTCATTAAAATCTCGCATTTGCTTTGCTGTGTTATTTGTGTTCGGTCAAATTGTAAACTAGATAGCACACAGAGCACAGATATTCATCCAAGGTAAGTCCGTAGAAGAGAGTGCCGTGGTACACATCTCCCAGAGAAGCGATTGTTCCTTCTTTCGAGTTCTGGAAAAGCTATCGTAAATGTAAATCAAAGAACTCGGGGCGCCTGCAACTCATCGTTAAGCGAACCCGACTTTATGTCGCGATTGACGCTGATCGGGGTAAAATTATGCTGGGCTAAACATCAATTAGTTGGGGTATTGTACCATCACCATACGTAAGATCTGACACCTCCTTGAGAGGCGTGTTATTCAAGTGTCGAGTAATGTAACCAACTGAAGCCCACCTAAGGGACGGTTGCCCGTTTGAAGTACCGTTTAGCCATGTTTAGCTAGTTTCTTATTCTATTGCAGCCACGGAAGGCCTAGAATTTTCAACGGCATATAGATTGCAGTTAGTATTGAATAGAAGAAAATTGTAAACGGCAATCGATGCTATAAAGCTATTAGGATATGGGTGCAAGTATCCAATCATAATAATAATAATAATAATAATAATAACAAAAATCATTATTATTAGCTATATAATCAATCATCAGCTGTAAACCTCCTATAGCTCTTTTCATTTATGTCGATTTTCGGCCTTCAGTTCTAATTTCGGCATCAAAAGTCATCGGAAGTTTTGTAGGCTTTGGTTTTGTCACATGTCGTGCCCAGTTCCATACATATACGTTTTGCCACATCCGCTCCTCATGCTCTTTCTTATTTCTGTATTTTTAATGTAGTCTCAGACTGTGATCACAGTTGCGTATATGTTTCTCCTTGTTAGTAGAAGAGCACATTGTAGATAATATACGCATTTATTCCATCTGTACATGGCATCAAGGAAAACATCCACGGATCAAACCGTAATTTCCAAATGCAGAAAAAGTTGGAATAGGGCACAATGCATTTCAGAAAATCATTAGAAGCTTAAATTACCGGAAAATATGTGCCCGGTAGGTATTCCATTTTCTAATTTGTTTGAACTTAAGAAAAATGAGGCTAAGGCCCACAGAGGACTGTAATGCCATGGATGGATGGATGGAAGAAAAATGAGAAAATGGGGTGACAAGTTTCCCCTCGCTCTCCGTACAGTTCTGATCTGGCACCCTTCTCTATGCCATTGTCCTTGCCTTCGCGTGGTAACTGTCTTTGCTTTTCTAGAAAATGTTTCGTTTCTTTATTTATTCGCTTTCTGATTTGTTCTTTTGAAGTTTCTGATGTCTTTAAAAATCTATGAATTATCTTTGTAGTCAGGGTGTTGATCGTTAAGCTGTCATTTATATTACCAACTTCTCTTGATAGAGAGTATTGCGTATTTTTAATCCTTCCGATTCGACATGTTAATCCGTGTTTGTAACAGTTTTATTTGTTTTATTTTTTGTTTGTGAAGATTTTTGCTCATATCATATGGTGACTACTTCTCCAATTGATTTGAATTTAGTATATTGACGTTTAGCGTTATACGTTGTTAGGTCAACTTAAATATTGAAGCCGCCACTGCGTTTTTGGCACACGGAGAAGGACTAACAATCCGTTGAACTTCTTCGCGCTTGTTCAAGTTAGCGCGGAGACAGTACTGAGGTAAGTAACGTCAAGCAAACAGGATGTGCGTGGTGTGAGTGTTATCGTTACTTGTAATGTCGACTATCGATCTAAAACATTTTGTTTTTGGTCTGGTTGTGGTGCAGTGGAATTTAATTTCGACCCTTGATTGGATATTTGCAAAAAATGTGATCGACGTTCATTACTAGCTAGCAGCTAACCGTCTCCCACTGTCCTCCAAATTTGTTCTCAACGCAAAGCCAACTTACCTTGGCTTTTACTTCAATTGTACCAGCTTATTACTGCATCTAACTACGTTGAACCATTAAGTAATGAATGTTGTAAATTACCGCGAATTTTTAGTATGCTAGATTAAGTTAATCGATGCATGTTGTGAAACAGTTCAGAATTGACAGCTTATGCGGACCTAAGTTTTGACTATACCCCTGTTAGAAGTGCAGTAAGCCCTAATCGAATTTATACGTTTCTCTCACCAGGCTATCAATATTATTTTCCTTTGTGAAATTGTAGCGGACGTATTCCTGCTAGGATTTTCTTATCGCACAACGTGACGTTGCAAGCAAGATTTTTTGGTTAGAATTGTTTGTTGCAGTTCTGGTCTAATGTCGTGTATGTTTGTCTTACTATAGTGGTTTTCAAATGACCTATATCTCATATCTCCAAGGTACTATTACTTTTCATCATCGCAAGCCTTTTCTTCAAGCCTACACCCCCCTTTTGTCCACTGAGCTAACTCGAGCATCTTTTTGATCTTGTTGCCCGAGTTTTAGCCTGCAACAATGTTCGTTGCTATTCAGAACAATCACTTTCATTTAATATTTTCTCACTTTCCATCGTCAAGTATTCCGTTTTTTTAAGAACATGTTTATTGTGAAATAATAGTTTATTAATCTTCTCTCTCTCCCATTTTTCCTGAAACAACCAAACCTATTTCTATCCCTTTCTCGTTTTCCAACTTTTAAAATCTATAAAATTGTTTCACTTTTTTCGTATTTTCTATGATGGACGCATATTTACATAATATGCCTTTGAATTCGGTCAGGTTAACGACTATATTCTTACTTAATAAAAGCGCGACCTCTCTCACTTTTTTAGCTGCTCTATCTTTGTAAAACAATATGTGGCTTCTTTAAAGGGGTTTATATTTTGGCAGAGAATCTGAGATTACTTGTGCCATCGTCGGAAACCTTGTTACTGGTTATTACATAGCCGCTACACGGGAATCGTCTTCTCCTCTTTGAAGAGGTTTAGGTATTAAGGCCCCATAGCAGTTTAGAGAAAAGTTATTATCTTAACAACACAATGCAACCAGAAACGATTAAAATCTGCGTTAAGAAATAATTTAATTAGGAAAATAGTAGAACTTAACTGAACACAGTTTTGTTATTTTTAGTTCAAAATTTACACTAGGAATTTCCATGCATACGTCTTCTTGCCTAAACAAATAACGTTTACTCTAAAAGTAAACTTCTTGTTCAGATGTAATTACGTTGTTATTCCTAGCAATGCTTTTTTAAAGTTAAAGTTCAAGTAAATACTGCTGCTGGAAATTTAAAGCAAACTGCATTTCCTTGTCATAAGCAAGCAAATTATTTTATATACAAACATTGCGTTTATGTAGGAAATCCTTGATTTAATGTGACATCTAAAGGTCATAACTGAGAGAAGTATACAAGGTGAGTATTACTTATTTTCTGGATTTGCAAGCTAAAAATATGAACTACTAAATCAAGTAGGATTTGTGTTTTTACATATTAGTTACTCACTACATGGTTTAATATTCCCAGTTCGGTGAAATGTAAAAGTCGCATATATTACTAGCAGATGACGCAAAAAGGGCCATGCCCATATTTTTTAAAAATGTAACAGACGCAAGGCAGTTTCGGTTTGGGTTTTTACTAAAGGTAAAATTATACAGTATCAAAAGTTGAGCAATTTTATATCCGTTATTTCTTCTTCAAGAAAACAGAAAAGCTACGATATCAAGATTTGCAGAACCATTTTTTTTTTACTTTTTTCCTTGCTGAAAAACAACTCTTTAAGTGTGTCGAGTATTTTTGATGGAGGCATTAAATGTTATGACGAGTTGGCTAAATATAGTTGCTAAAGTGAGACGTGAAAAAAGCATAGAAGAAAAGATAAGTTTCCAAAATGAGCACTACCAAAAACAAAACTTTTATAAAATTTCTAAATAATTTACGAAGAACGGAAAATCAGAGGAAAAAATCTACTAGAATCTGTGTATCCCTAGAACTTAAATTGATTAAATTGCAGAGGTTGTACAAGCATATTGTAAAGTACTATACAAAATAAATTTTGCTCTGTTTAAAAGAAATAATACAGTAGCATGGAAAATAGAGTGAGGTTAAGATTCACAGGTAGGAAACAAAGGCTAGAAATTAAAGCAGCGTTGCCAAAGTGTAAATAAAAGAACAAATGGCGAGGACATATTTTCTTTGGGTTTAAGCGGGGCTAAATAAACGAGGAAAGTCCCACATGAGGAAGCATAAACAGCACAGGCTCCTTAGATGACTTTCTGAAGAGAAAGAGAGAAAAATGAAATGGGACAAAAATAAACGAGAAAGCGGCTATTTAATAAAGCAAAAAGCATAGGATACGAAGAACTAAACAAAAACAAAATGAAAGAAGTAAAGAAGTCAATACAGACCTTGACCAAAGAAAATATAGACGAAATTAGGGAAGTAAGAAATGAAGTATAAATTGAAGTAAAGAAATGAGAATCGTAAAGGAATAGATGAAAAAGAGTGAGTGCAGTAGAAAAAGAAAAACCCCAAATGGAGAAGAAAATTTAGGGACTAGAGAGAAAACGAAGGAAAACGTAAAAAACGGGAAGAAAAATATCATTGTGATTAAGGGAAAAACTTTTCAGGAAGAAAAATTGAGGGAAAAAGTAGGAAACTTCTTAAAGAACGAGGTAAAAGGGACAGTAGGAACCAACGAAAAATGCACAGCAAGGAAACAGGACGGAAGAAAGGTAGTTGTGGCAGCTACAACCAAAAAACTAAAAGAAAAAGTAAAAGTCAACACAATGGCGAAACCGGCGAAAAAAAAGAAGCGTGAGACAGAAATCTAGAAAATGAAAAAAAAATAACAAGCCCTAGAATCGGGGATTCAAGCAGAAATGCCAACAAGAAGATTGATGGATTTGACACGGAATGGAGACGTGCTACATGGCATGTCATAGAGTTAAGCGGGAAAGAGACTGAGTTATTAATCGATCTGCAAAAAAGGAAATTCAAAATATTAGTTTTCACAAAAACGACGAAAAAAGGCAGAGGAGACATAGAGGTAGAAGGAGGTCATATGGTATTTTACAGCCACGCGTGGCTTGTATAGTTGAAAAGAAATGGGTACTTTAACGAAAGAATAGTGACTTTTAAAGTAAAAATAAGTGAATATAAAGTATACAGGAACATAATATATTGTTATGATACAAGCTTAAATGTGTATTGGAATCAAATTTGTTAATATTGGGAAATTACAGTGAGTTGGAAATTATTTGGGTTTATTCGGGGATAAGGCAGATATTTGTTTGGAACATAGCTATTTGAAAAGAACAGGTGGATTTGTAAATAATGTAAAATTAATAAAATACAGTTTGAAAATGAATGACAAATGCTAATTTTGAAATAATATAAAATGCTAGTAGGTTTAACTCAAATAATTAAGACTAGAAGGCATAAATAGCGAAAATGAGTAAGTTAGAAAATTTGTTTCAATTATTAAAAAATAACAAACTGAAAAATGTAGAAACGTATTTTGGTCTAATTAAAAATATGGAATATAACCCTGTTTTATTAATGTAATATTGGGATAAGAAAATAGGGTAAAAAGGCAAAATCTACGAGGTGAAATAAAATGAAATTTAAAATAAATAACCATAAGAATAGACGAATTTAATTAATAAAGATTATTGGTATATGGTAGACAAGACTAATGGATAGAAGAATTATTATATACACAAGTGAATTATTAAGGAAGCATACTGGGTCAGTTTTATTTTGGAGATTACATTTGAGATGTAACATAAGTCAAATGGGATTACGTGAAGCTATTTGTTGTTGAGTGGAGCTTCCAAAAGGGTGTTTTCGGAGAGAGGAGGTACATTCCAGGAGGTAGTTTGCTGTAGCAGGTGGATTCAGTGTTCAGGTCTTCTCTTGCTGATAGCTGTCAAGAATTTGGAGTTTGGTGATATTGGACGATTGAGACGTGGTCTGTCTGTGAGCAGTGCATTGCAGCAAGATGCTTAAAAAGGGTCAAGTTCCAGATCAAAAATAGGTTGCTGTCTTGCACTTTGTGTAAGGGAAAACTCAAGGTTGGTGATTTCTTATCAAATCCTAACTAGAAAATAAATAAAGACAATAAGAAGATGAAATTTATTAATAAATAATTACTTACTGTGTTTTCAATATTATTGTGTACCATTCAAAAGATTGGGCATTTGTCATTAGGATTTTAAAACTGTTTTGACATTTGGTTGACATAAATTGTGACTTATGATGCAAATGAAATTTGAAATATTAGAAAATCAATTTTTCAGCAAGAAGTAAGTAGATAAAAGAATCCACCCCGGTGTGGGGTTTTCAGGAGCTATTTTATTATTGACATTATAATACAAAATAGGGCAATTTGTAATTAAAAAAACTGATCAATATTAATACTTGAAGGTTCAATTCTTAGTTAAAATGCGGTAACCAAGATAGCAGTGCAATATACATATATCCCAAAGAAAATTACAGTAAAGGAGCCAAAAATATTTTTTGGGAAAATCTACAGCAAAAGACTGATAGTTTTAAATGTCTCTTTACTGAATTATTTAATATTAGCCAACACTTGGTATTAACTTAGTATTAATACAAAATATACATAAAAACAATAAGTAATAAACGACTTCCGGAATTTGACCGTGTCATTATTGAGGTCTAAGAACTCAACATCTGGCCCACTTTTGTAAGGTTTCATCAGAAGGAAAAGCAAACGAGCACGGTAACTCAACGTGTAAACTACGCCAGAGGCTTCGCAAATCTTTTTGTTAAAGAGGAATGGGGATTTGCAGATAATGGAAGTTTCATCAAAAAGGATTTTATGGCCGGTTCGCGTTGGTGTTCGGCGATGGTTAATGATAAAACGAGACCCGACTTGTGACAGCGCTGATGCTCAGAGATGTGAGTTTCACTGAACGTCCACCAATGTATACAGCATTACAAGAGCAAGAAACTCTATAAATACCTTTAGATAACATAGTGTTTAATATATCTTTAGGTGAAGGAAGAACCTGTGAGATTTTGCTTGGGGATTTCAATACTGTTTTAATGTTTTGTTTTCGAAGAAACTTTCCTCCGCAATCGGTAACTTTGTGGATACAGGGAAGAAAGACTGTTGCTGCAGGAGGATCGGTTTTTGGAAGTTTGGGTGGCCGTGGATGAAGATGGCGATTTATGGCAGACTGTACATCCCTAGCACGGTAACCGTTGTTCCTAAGAGCTTTCCGAATCTGGTTTAGTTCAGAGTGACATCATCGAGTTGGGATATGGAAACAGCTCGAAGTACAAACATATTGATAACGGAAAGTTATTGTGTAGAATGATGGTGGGAATCGGTATGTAGATAGCGATCAGTCTGAGTGGGTTTGTGATATACAGGATGACCAAGTGTGCCACTGGGTTGGCGAGAGACCTGTACATCTACGAAAGGAAGGGAGCCGTTATTTTCTATCTCCATGGTAAATTTAATGTCTGGATGTTAACTACTGAGATTGTTTAAGAAGACGGGTAACATGTCTTTACCACGTGTCCAAATAATAAAGGGATCGTTAACGTATCGGAACGAAACCTTTGGTTTCAATTCAGTCGGAACGAAGGCTTTCCCCTTTCTTTTATGTGGAAAGTGCAAATTCCCAAGCCTCGCCCACCGTCACTGACCCGCGACGGGATTTGCCTATAAATTCTCTCCTTTCTCCTTCTAATCGTTCGAGTTTCGCCTCTGGTGTGGTTTACACGTTGAGTTACCGTGTTCTTTTGCTTTCCCTCCTGATGAAGCCCCTTACGATAGTGGTCGAAACGTTAAGTTCTTCAACTTCAATAATGACACGGTCCAATCCCGGAAGTCGTTACTTAATTATAATGGCCATGAAAGCACCCGAAATCATAAACATAAGAACACACTAAAAGTCGGGAGGGTGAAAAGGTATTATACAATTGGGAGTGGCCAATTCTTAGTAGAAGCGAAAAGAACAAAAAGGAAGAAAAGAAATCACCAAAGAACATAGAAATACAAAGTGTAACAAGCTGCAGCAGTAGATGTTACAAGAGAATAGGCTAGGCAAATAGACTACCAAATTTAAAAAATAGAAGAGCAATGGAACTGATTCTATATGGAGGAGTTATGGAAATGGAAATCCTAGTAACAACATGAAAAAAGTATGCGGAATTTCCAAACAAGACAGTAACAGGAAGAAACAAGGTTGTGGACCGACACATAAAGGTTAAATCAAAGGTGATATGGAAAAAATAACTAAGATAGAAAAATCCTGCAAACCATCAACAATATGAAGAGCATAGAGAATATGCCAAAGATTAGTTCGTAAAGGCAAACAGATAACCTAGACTGAATTTGGAATTAAATAAATATAATCGCGGCAAGAAATGCAAAACCTTTATCAGACATTGAAAGTGTTAAAAAACGAAAAAAAAATTCTGTAAAATGAACTGAAGCCAACATCATTCAGACTACAGCAAAGGAGCCCCAGGAGAGAATCAACATGTCAGAAATAGAAGAAGCATAAGGAGACCGAGGGCTGGCAAAGCTTAAATATCTAGGCAGTAAAGCTATTAAACTAGTATAGAACATAGTTGATATGACTTGAAAGACTAAGAAAGTATTAAAAACCGGCAAGTTGTGGTAATTATCCCAACACACAAAAAAAGGCATCGGTCACCATGTGATAATGGTCGAGAAACCTCCTTATATACTCTCCGGGCGGCTTTATCGATACAGCGGCTCTGGGTTCCCATGAAGTAGGAAGCGACGCCGTCGTTCATTTAGTGCGACTTCGCGCATTGCGGGTGCCTTCGCGTTATCGGAAAACCGAGCGCTGGCTAGATGTAACGCTCGATTACTCGATGTACAAATTAAATACATTTTACGTATAGTTAAAATTTGCTGCAGGAGCTAGCGTTACAATTGTAAGTACTTCTTCTTAGAGCTTTTGTGTAATTTTTTCGAAAATAGATTAAAAAAATTATGCGACAGTGCGAATACAAGTATTTTTTTTTTGCTTGTAGTACTTGAAACTTCTCGTTGTTCTGCAAGCAGTTATACCGATAAGAACTAATTTATTACCAAAACAATGCTCGGAGTACTACGATTTTTTTTCGATATCAAAAGTTTCACCATATTTACTATAGACGCGGTGTTATTTCTACCCTCAGATTGCATTACATTTCGGGAGCACAATGTTTGTAAACGTGACAATAAGCGCGTGAGTTTACGGGGATCTCGGGTGCAACATCGTTAACCTTGGCGTCACATTGCAACTGCTGTATCCCGATTCTGTTGCAACAGCGTTTCTGCTCATAATTTCCATAATAAACCAGATTCATACCAAGAACAACCGATTGTTTTCTGCTTTATATTAATTTTGCCAGAATAATGTTCTCGTGAAGTATACTAAATAGAACAATATTTACCTAACACTATTTTAATGACTTAACGAAAGAACGCTGTTTAAAATTTCAAATAAAAACTTTCTTTCCTACTACTGTAAATGTCTTTACATAACCTCAAACCATAGTAGTAAAGACGAAAGTAGTAGCGTGACTTCATCTCGAAGACTAAAGCAAATATTTGTAGTTACATAGTAATTAGCAATTGGAATTACGCATTTATTACTATTTAGTGTAATTAATATGATTTAGTGCCACACAAATGCGGAAGAACTGACCTTTAATTATTCATTAGTTCATAGTTATCTGTTCAGTTACAACGTTAAAATTCGCTGGTCAAGTAGGCCGTGCACAATCTTATTACCGGCTACTCGCCTTTTATTTACTATTCTTAACGATACATTTACCTGTGATAGCTTACAGCTATTATTAAAAAAAAAGAGTTTGCTGCATGCTTGAAGCAAAACAAAATTGAGACTCAGATCGTGGGCTGTTACTACAATATTCAAATATCTCGCACAACTTTCTTTTCATAATTTAAAGAAGCGTGTTAAAACGGGTTTTTAATTTGAATATGAATTAGGCTGAAATATAAACTTTAATTTATCTCTCTAAAAATATGAACATTGTTTCTGAGGTGACATATTATTTTATTCAATTTTGACAGTTTAAAGTGACATTATTAACTCCATAATAACCGTCATAAACAGTTTATTATTCACAAGAGAAATAGAAGTGTTTTAATTCAAAGTTTCAATGAAGAACAACATATTTTGATGATTTTTACAAATATTTACATTCAATTACTCTTTCTCTTTATAGTGTGTGCGATATAATTACTAAAATTTAGATCAAATCGACGATGAATGGGCAAATTTATATCTTGATTAGAATATTTTTTATTTCGCCAAAATTGAATAAAAACATATATACTCCGCGCGAATTAAACATTTATTCACTTACTGTATAATATTTATTTTTCACAAACATATATGTAATAACGTTATTATAGACTTTTAAAAAGTTGGAAAATGAGCCACTACTAACTTTTACTTCCCACCCCGGGCGGGAAGTAGATTACAATGACAGCGGTTGGGAAGTAGTCCATTCCCGACCTCTGGCATGGCAACAGATTTTCGACCCACTATATTATTATTTGCTTAACGTCATAATTGAAGAACTGTCAAATAATTTTTTTCAAATTATTGTTTAGAATAAAGTAGTTATACGTAATATACTATTAGCAGCTGCATAATAGTCGATTAGTAACCGTAAAACAACCGCTGTGCCAAAGTAATAATTTTTATATTATAAATATTTAAAGACAAATTTGTTGCTTCACTGTTATGTATCAGTTCATTCGCGGGTATAATGAACCGTTGAAGTAGGTTAAATAGTCACCAATCAACGAAAACACCCATTTTATAACTGCTGTTGCAGAAACCGAGAAATTCGTTGAAATTGCCCGTGAAAACTTTATTTTCAAATTTTACGAAAAGAAAACTTAAATTTTTAATCAAAGTTTAATTATGTTAATGTAGGCCAGAATTCTATTTTATTGAATATTCATGATTCTGGTCTGACTGGATTTCTTCAAAGGGTGTTAATATTGTTGTTTTCCAGTTCGCAGCATACTAGCTTTTTTGCAAATTATTTGTCACTATCAAGATCTTTTGGCTGATTTTTAAAATGGAAATTATAGTTGATCTTGAGGTCGTTTAATGGTTTTCTTTTTTTAATTTTATTAAAGCAATCTATGCAACGGAAAAAGTTGTAGTCTTTGCTATCGGATATTAGAAGTATAGTGATCTGTGAAAAGTGTGATAACTAAACTGCAATTGCAAATCAACTGTTAAATTTGCTAATATCAACAAGGTATACATTCTTCCTTTTGGAGAAAACCTGAAAAACGATTGACAATTGAGAATAATGTATCAATTATAACAATGGACCGAACGTCTTTAATAATAAATGAAAACACATTCTTGGTACATTCAGTTCTTATCAGTGCCAGTATTAGAGAAAGTACCTGCAGGGATTATGCTGCACAGGCTTTAATAATCAAGAACTTCACATGGAAGTGAAGCAAGTGAATCACAAATAGAAGATGAAGACGAAGAAGAGATTAATATATTCAATATGAACAATTACTGGAGGCGAATTCTATGAATACAAATCCTAACCGTCAAGTCGGGTGACTTGGGACGGTTGTGACTTTTCTTTGACGATATCTACAGTAATATTTGACTAGTATTTATAAAAGTGGTGTCATATAATGAGTCTTGATTTGTAGAATCGATTTTTGACATTAAATTTGGTTAATGTCTTGATATCGATTTTATATTTTTGTTTTTTGACTGTCTCAAGTCCCTTCAGGGTGTCTTGTGACACCAGTGTTTAGAGATCGCTTATGCATGTTAAAAGTGGGGATGATGGCTTGGGACTTAAAAAATGATTTTTAAAAACATTTTACAGCATATTAAAAAAAACACAAACATTATTAAAAAATTAGGTTTTATTTATTAAGGTAACAGATATTATATAAGCTTACAATAACTTTTGTTGTATCATTTTGAACATTGCAAAAAATAATAACCCATGAAAAAAGAACTATTATTATATTTCAACAGAAAAACTGTGCCTCCCACGTTTTATAAAATTTGGTTTCACATGGCCAATTATTTGAGAAATTTCTGAACAATCTGGAATTTCTGGAAAAACATAGATATTTTTTGCATTGGAACTTTTTTGCAAAAAATTACAAACAAATAACCCCTTGCTTGTTATTTCTGAAATTTGTCCAATAAATTTCTTCTGCACTGTTTTTTTTCCCTGGGGCACTCAGGGCCGGTCAGAGGCCCAAGTGACACAAGCGGCCGCTTAGGGCGCCAAGATGAAAAGGGCGCCACAGCGTGAAAAAATACTGTGTATTTTTTTTCTGCAAACACACAATAACAGAGTTCTAATAATGATGTTTGTATGACATTAGGAAAAATCTAACTCATGATTAAATATTTATTTACATCTGGGCATTTCTTGAAATTAATAGAACACATCGCCATATTTGATGTTGTCTTGAAAGAATATTTGCGAAGAGCAAGTTCTCATGAAACCAGTGTTTATTATCCCAGTAATAAAATGCAAAATAAATTCATCACTCTGTTATCAACACGCACTCCAGATTATATTTCAAATGAACTGAAAAAAGCGCCTTACTACTCAGTTATTTCCGACTGCACCCCTGATAGTCACACAGAACAAATGTCAATCGTTTTCTTCAAGCAAAGTCTGGTGAATAAATAATTATCAAAGAACATTTCCTTGATTTTATTCTCTTGTCCTTTTGCTTGCTGTAAAATTTTTCAGCACGGTTTAAGAAGTTTTCATTTTCTTTTCTTTCTATCTAACAATGGCGTATTTTGAAGAAGCATGTATCTAACCTGACTGTAAAACCTCTTAGTAATACCGCCCGGAAATCCGAATAGATGCATTGGAGCCTCTTCAATACTGCATTGAACATGATGCTGTTGATAAAACCAGTGAAGATTCTACAGTAGATACTTTCGGAAGAAACACTGACATTGGTATTGCGCAAGAAAGTTACAAGAATTTAAATTTCTTTGTTGCATAGTGGTCTGGTACGAAATTTTATTCAAAATTAACAAGGTCAGCAAAGTTTCCCAAAAAGTTACTGCAAACTTACAGAGTGCCATAGATCTAGTGGAAAGTGTTGGCAGTTTTTAGAAGAAGAATAGATTAGAAGAGGGATTCAATAGTGTGATAACGGATGCAAAAGAGCTTGCCGGCAAACTTGGATCGCATTCAGATTTTGAAAAAGAAAGGCAAATTCGTCCCAGGAGAGTGAATCTGCCGATGATCTTATTGATGAAGCAAAACGCTCCTTTAAAGTAAATTTTGTCCACGCCATTTTGGATACAGATATCAGCTCACTTAAAGACAGATTTGAGCTTATGTACAATCATAGTAAGAGCTTCAGCTTTCTATAAATTATTTATGGTCTGCAGAAATGGGATGGTGAATACCTAAAAGCCGCGTGCATGACTCTTCGGGCTGTTCTAAGTGAAGGTGATTAATATGACATCGATGGGGAGAAACTCAAAAACGAACCTTTGATGTTAGCGCCCAGTCTTCCTTCTGGAACTTCTCCAGCAAGCTCTATTACAAAAACCAGTTTTATTGACATTTTTCCCAATAGTTTTGAAAGTTTACGGATTATCCTGACTACCTATATCTGCAGCTTCTGGCGAAAGAAGTTTTTCAAAGCTCAAGTTGGACATCTTAAGTCAACACTTTCTCAAGAACGATTGTGTGGACTGTCAACATTAGCCATTAAAAGAAACACTTTGAAGTCAATTTTACAAAACCTAGTTTGACAGATTTTGCAAATTTAAAGGCTAGAAAAATTACAGTGATTTTTTTTATTCAAAGAAACAATGTTCAGTATATATGTTACAGGAAATGTATGAAACCTAGGAATTGTATACAATTCCTAGGAAATGTATATAATGCCGAGCCAATTTAGGAAATGTGTAAAATAATTAGTCAAAGGTTTTTTAATACATACATTTCCTAGGAAATGTATGTATTTCCTAGGCATTGTATGGAATTCCTATATGGTACTAGGAAATGTATGAAAATCAACATTATACTGTAGAATTTGTGAATGAATGAACAATAAAATACAGATGAACTGAAGTTTTCCTTAGCAGTGAGACGATTTTGCAGTGCTACTAACCTAACCTAACCTAATTTAACCTAACCTACTGACATAACATCCCGAATTTAACACATTTCCGATTCTAGTTTAGGAAATGTACACAATTCCTAGGAAATGTGTATAATAAAATTTATTTCACACATTTCCTGACGATTTTAGGCATTATATACATTTCCTAGGAATTCTACATAATGACGGATTACATACATTTCCGGTAACATATACACGATAGAAATGTAAATAATTTGTAAGCTATATAATTAATCAGATGACAGAATTTTGGTAACTGTCGATTTGCAATTTGTATCTTTCTTTGAAAAAATTTCAGTTTGTAGGGAAAGCTATTTTATTTTGGAAAATGTATTCGTTGGGCTGTTGCTCGTGTTTCTCTGTTACGCACTTTAGAAGCCCTAAAAGTCGTATGCAATCGGTTTCAGCATTTATGTCATGGTTTTGAGCTTTGCTGTATTCTGTCTGGTTAAACAAGAACCTCACGGTATTTAATTATCAACATCGCGTCGCAGGTATAGAACAACTTCATCCCTCTCGCACGTTGTTTGACATGTATGTGTATATCTGACCTTCCAAGTTATTTTCTAGTTACTCTATAAGTACTTCTTCGAGTCACGTTCGAGTGCTCTTAATTAATCTTTTCGCCGTGAACCTATCGAAGTATTAGTGGAGCTATTCTTAAAACACTTTTTGTCTGCTCGAGAGCAAATAACACATGTACGAAGTCTATTCTTCCGGCCTGCAGCCCACTTGGCTGGATCGTAGAAGAAAGCATCCTTCAGTCTCCTGAACTATGATACAGGTCAGAGACATTTATACCACCAGCCGTGCATACGTGTTCTCTTAGTAAGTCGACCCTACGTTCTTAGCTGAAACAGACATCGGGCATTCCCTTAACGAAGATTACTTACAGTTTTGCTTCGATTCGTTATGATTTGCAATCAGGACACAATAATTGTTGCTTGCAAAGTTTCACTGACTTTAGTTTTTCTAATTTGATAAAAGTAGCTGCTTCGGCAGCGTTACACTCATTTACCTTTAGTAAGGACATTTTATAATTTTATATAACAGTAAACTGTCTTGTGACCAAATGTTTTGTAGCTCGGTTTCTTCCCTCTTTGTTTTGTTGATTAGGAGTATGCGTTGAAGCTTTTCCGCGCAAACATATATTCAGGTTAGTAAGTGTTAATTAACAATTTTGAATATGATATTATGCTCACCTTAATTTTAGGGAAGCATGCTTCGCTTAATCGCTTCTGAACCCTTTTAAATAATTACATCTGTATGCTTTTTTTGTACGTTCGTTTGCTATTAGGGAATTGAATCCTTTATAATTATTTTTATTGCAAATTTCATTTTGTGTGTTTCATATGTATAATTAGTAATATTAGGTAGTAAAATTGAGTGTTTAAGCAACTTTTCCCATTTTGTATTATTTATAAATTTTATATAGTTTCGGGTTTACGTTTCCATTTGTAAGTTTTTTGGTTTGAACTGCTTCGAACCAGTGGCGCTCCTGAACACATTCACTGCTTGAGAGTTGGCACATTTACTACACATTTCGGCAAGACCAGAGTATAGTACAAGTTTTAAATAGTTTATTATTATTATTATTCAAAAATTACATTCTGAATACCAGTTGTGCCAAGGTTTATTAGAAAATAAATTAAACAGAAATATAGGACTGTATTCTCAAGGTGGATTAAGGAAGACATAAAGTGCTCCGGTTTCGTAGCCCAAATCTTCGTTCTTGATTATACTATTTCGTACAGCTTTACCAAGCGTTGATCTTCACATCCTTCGTTGAGCGATATTAAGTTTTCATGCGAATGTGATGGTTAATGTTAGTGTTTCCGCGCTGTATGCGGGGACAAGCAAAACACATTGATCTTATACCCTTCTTTTTGAACAGGTCGGAAGATTGCTCTTGAATATATCTTAGAGCTTTCAATATGCTGCCCACACTATGTCGATTCTGTCAGGTCATTTTGGTATTTTAAATAGCCACCTAGGCTTTAGGGCAGCGTGCCCGTATGCTAAACCCTTTTAGTTACTTATTTGGCTCCATCGCCTAATTCCAGAATCATGATTTTGCACATATTTGGCCCCAAACGCAGTATTTCTCGTCGGTTGGAGCCCCCCTCTGATGGCGCTTTGGCAGCCGAGCGTTATCGCTCGCAAGAATTCCGAATCTTCTAGAAAACACACCGTTGCGGCGTGCTACCATCGTCGCCGGCATTAATTTGTTTCATCTTATCGCCTCGCGATTGGCTGCCAAGGTTTAGTCACGTGGGGACGCGACCGATGTGACCTGTGGCAGCGCTTCCCTCTGGGCAGTTGATCGCAGCCCGTTGCAGAGAGCGTTCGTGTGGTGGTTGTGTGGGAGTTCCGATTTGTTTTCGGCGTAGCGTGGGTGCTTCTTGAGCCCAGTTCCTGCTCCCGTAAGTAAGGGATCGTGCCCCTTCATCTCGACCTTCGAGGATCTGTCCCGCAGAACGAAAGTGGCCCATTTTTCGTCGTCCAGTTGTACGCGTCCTGACGCGTCTCACGTCGCCATTATGGCGGATGTCCACTCATCCCTATAGCCGTCGAACATCGAATGTACCTGCCACCTAAGACTGCAGCCTGTCGCAACTCAACTGTACCAGGCTCCCCAACCGCCTACATATTAAGGTATGTCTCTTTGAACTGATTACCGCTGTGAACGCGAGTGTACCTGTCCCGCGGAGAGCATTTAAGCCCCGCGTACGAGCTGTATTGGGACGCCGCGAGCGAGCCCGTCACATCTCTTGTGCCTACAGGCACTGTCGTCATATTTGTACATTCATTCCAAATTACAGACTGTCTATGTTACAAGTGCTACTTTGTTCATTATTGTTTGCTGCATAAGGCGTCGCGCCCGCATATTTGTACATTCATCCCAAATTACAGACTGTCTACGTTACAAGTGCTACTTTGTTCATTACTGTTCAACATCTGTCGCTAGGTTTAGAGCGCGCGCCAGCTGGTGTTTTCTTAGATATAATCTATTTATAGATATAGGGCGACGCACTCCGCTGCCCCATTGTAACCCGTGAGTCAATACATGATTTGTTAGTTAAGGGAACTATTGTTTTGTTTCGACTTGTGCATGTTCTGTTTCAGATAAGCGCCCCCTTCAGTGTACTGATTATTGTGCGACGGGACGAGGGAGCTTTGAGCGTACAGGTGGGTGAGACAGCTGCGTAGTCGCGGTCGGATTGGCACCTAGTTACAATCCTTGCATAAGGCAATCTCGAACTTGTTATTTGACCTTGCAACTCTTGAGTAATCCTATCGTCGGAGTATTTTGCGTGCTTCGCTCCCGTCTAACCGTCCAGGCCCGGTTAGTCGGGTTAAGACAGGCTTGGTGGCGCCCTCATGATTTTGACATACCCTATATATATATATATGCCGCAACACGCTTGCCCAGAACGTATCGTGTGACTCACGCCCGACTCCCTGAGCGTTCCAGCCGTGGCCTTTAGCCTATTTTTAGCCGATCTCAGGGCAAGTGTGCCAGTTTTCAGGACTGACTCCGTGGTGCGATGCTCACCTTGGGTGGGTGTCGTAAAGTTCTTTTAATACCGTAACAATTCTTCTGCTCAGTTCGCAAGTCTGGTTATATCTGGAAACCATATTTTTATGGGCGAGGTATATGTATTTGTCCACCAATTCGAATTCTGTGGTTTCAGTGAAAATGCCCTCGTGAGGACCATATTTTCCATTAGTTTGCTTTTGGAAAGATTTTCAAAACCACTGAACCTGAAGATCGTGTAGCATTTCTTTTGTCTCGCATAGATTGTCAGCTATCAGAAGTATGTTATCTGGAAAGTTTTTGGCTGTCTATGGTTATACCTTTGCTATACCAATCAAGTTTTTTTAAGACATTTTAAAATTGCAATAAACAGTTTTGGAGCCATAGTGCCCATAGTATACCCCTGCCTAATTCCTTTTCCAACTCCGATCCGGCTATCGTTTTACTGACATTGAAGCATTCTTATACATGTTGTAAATCAATCTGACGTGTTCAGTAAATTCTTCAAGATCTGATAGAGTTGTCCATGCTGATTTGGTTGCTCATATCCGAAATTCCGAAATTATATTAGACTAAATAATATTTAATCGGGAACACTTAACATTGAACGAGGCTAAAAGTACTGTAGTAAGCCCAATCATGCTCATACTTTGCCATGGTGTTGAGAATGCTGTATATTCAAACGAATGAGAATTCATATTTAAGCAATGAAAATGAAATGTCTAAGAAGACTAAAGAAGTTACTAGAGTTAATAGAATTCGAAATGAAAGAATAATATAAGAGTTAGAATCATTATTATTCTTAAAAGTAACAATACAAAATCAGCTGAAGACGTTTGGCTAAGTGAGTAGAATAAATAAAAAACAGAAAAATATATAATATAAAAAAATAGTAACTAGACGAAATGTACTTTATTTTTTTAATATGGACAGAAAACGGCATTTAAAGATAAATAAGTTGCACACAATTTTTAACTTATTGAATATAACAAATGCCAAGGTCTACTACCTATTTATCTGCTACAGCTTCTGAGATCACCATAGGCTTAATTTAAAAAATCAGTAAAGAACTGAAAAAGAAAGAAACATTTTGAAAATATTGGAAAAAAATAAATTTATATTTTTAAGGGTCCAAAATGCTTCTCTTTTCGTAAAGGGTAAAACATAAGATGTGCAATATATTACTTTGATTTAACGAATGGTTCTTGAATGAACGCAACAATAGACAGAATTTAATTTTTTAAAAGTGCTCACCCTGAATATGCGGAAATATATTTGGTTTTGTGTCAGGTAGACATCTAATCCACATGAAAAGTATCGTTTCCCTCCAACAAGTAGTTTTTGAGCTATACTGCCAACAGACGTACAGACAGACACACGACATTGAGATAAGAAAACATGTTTTT
Source organism: Agriotes lineatus (assembly GCA_940337035.1). Lineage (NCBI taxonomy): Eukaryota > Metazoa > Arthropoda > Insecta > Coleoptera > Elateridae > Agriotes > Agriotes lineatus. The sequence goes on along the minus strand of OW679196.1, from coordinate 114,469,477 downwards.
CCGGGGACTCTGAAACCTGAAGATCTGACAACAGCTCGGAAAGTGATTTTTTCCACGGTTACAATACTTTCTTTGTCATTTAGCCTAGGGAAGTAAAAATAAATGTAAAATTGAATTTACTACTACAAACATTGCAATATTTCATAAAATTATTTTATCTATAGCTGTTTGAATAAGGACTTATTACCTCATTAATTTGACACTATTTCCGTTATGTAATGAAGTTCATTACTCCACTAGTAGTGTAGTGAACCACTAGTGGTGTAATGGCTACATTACTTAACTGTAAATGACATAATAATATTTTCCTACTAAAATATTTTTGAAAATGACAGATCTGACATTTTTCTTAATAGACTTTCTCAATTTTGGGCAGTTGTAGAGAAATCATTTTTCTACGATCTTGTCAAAATGACAACTTTTTCCACAGTTGCTAGTGTCAAATGTGACGTTTGTAGCACTCTTAATATTAGCGCTCGAATTACGTCTTTTTCGCACGTTGCCATTGGTGGGGTGTTTTAATACTATATTAAAACACGCTTTGCCGTAAATTTGAATGTCAACATAACCTAGAATATCTAACACAATGTGATGGAAATGGTGTCCCCGAACGAAGTTTTTATATTTTTGTTACTTTCGTAGAAAAAATAGCGTATGATACACGCGTATAAGTGCTATAAAAGCACTAGCGACGTTAAAAGCACCCCGCTTCGCGTCGTGCTCTTCAACTCGTCGCACGTACTTTAAAGGCGTATTTATGCACTAGTATCATAATATACTATTATATAATATTAAGTCATATCAACTTATCTATAAGAAAGAATATATTTAAAGCACAGGCAAGCGTTTAGAGGCAAACAGGTCTGGATGTTCACAGTTTTCAGTCTGTAGAGTGTCTTTACAGTTACCGATGCTTCATTTTTACTTCCCTCGTCTAATAGACGAAGAAAGTATTGCTAATGCAAAAAAATCACCTTTCGCGATTTCTTCAGATCTTCACGGTTCAGGCTCCCTAGATGACAGGTTTTCTCAATTCCGTCTGTTTGTCTCTCTGTCTGTCTGTTGGCGGTATAACTCAAAAACTATTTGTCGGAGGAAGACAATATTTTGCATACACATTTTATATCTACCTGGCATAAAACCGAGAAAATTTCAGAGAAATGTATACAGGGTGAGCACCTTAAAAATACATTTTGTTTATTTTTTATTTAACTTAGTAATAATTTGTACATATAGCAGGATTTATTCTTACCAAAAATAGGCCCCAATAGATATAGAATAAATGTTGTACGATACAAAAAGGAGCAACAGCAACAAATTAGTGCGTTACTTAATACAGCTGCAACGCAGGAATTCGAAGGGTCGGTGCTCCGTAGCTCAAGTAGAAATAGCCAGTTCCCTTGCAATATTCCACAAAACGTTGGGACTGCATACGCGGTCAGCCTGCCCTTCGAATTCGACCACCGGTAACGTCTTTTTTTTTATTTGAAAATGTATTTAATTTATTGGAAACGTGAAGATATTTTTACTCCTAACTGAATTTGATTTTTAAAATTATTTAGTGTCATAATGTCGACAAGGGAAGTTTTGGGTAAAGTCCTTTACATATTTTTTCCATTCAGTTCACATTGCCATGCAGTTCTGCATCTATTTCGCTCTTTAAAACATCGTTTCTGCATAAATCACTTTACTCCCCATTTTCAAGAACTAAAGTGCAATTTTAATCCCCAGGAAACAAGTGGGGAAGAGACATAGTTTTCTAATTCAAATTAATAAAAAAAGTATACTTTTTCTCGCGAAATTACATAAACAAATTTAATCAGTCGGGGAATCAAGTTAGAATAATCAAGTGTGGATAACACGTACAGGCGTGTTCATTAAAGTGCTGTACAGCATTTGTGCTGTGTGAATATGAATTAAGTTCACAAAGTTAAAAAAAGTGTTATGCATACAAATATTTTGAAAGTATACATCTATGTTTACCTAGTTAATGATACAGTGTTAGCCGTTGTTGAGGAAAAGCACGTCCACCAATAAAAAATTAACTGTCTCTGTACGACACATTTTTGAACACGACTGTACTTTTCTTCATTAAATTTCGCTTGAAAACAGTTAACCTTGTTTACAACGTTACTTTAGTTAGTTACAAAATTTGCATAATTCTTGTGTAATTACTGTCCTCGACTTCGTGGCGGCCAACAAGCTACACTCGACATTAAAAAACTCACTTTAACATTATACATATAATATATTATTGTAGTTCTACTGTCTATATGTCTCACTAACCTGATTCTGGAAGCTTTAATATCATGTGCTATATCGTCATCCAATTTATAAAGAAGAACCCAGCGTACAGCCCTTTATTTAAAGGTTTGAACCCAATAAAATACGAGTTTATTATTAAATGGTATACTTTTACGTAGATTTTGACGATATTAGTTTGCAGATTACAGTTAACCGTTTTGACCTTTTTATTTTAAATAGAACACTCTGTATATTTTTAGATATATTGATAGGCTTTTAAATTTTCTTTCTTTTGTTGTAACATAATTTAGGGTTTTCGTTGAAGATACTGCCAAAAAATGAAAAAATGTATCAAATCTAGATTTCCATGGGAACTCGAATTTAAATCGAGAAGTCTTAGAAAACAGAAGTAAAGAAAGAACAATCTTTGCTGATGATTGTTTTTATTAAGTAAATCATTAAACGATACGTCAGACTTGGTTGTTAATAATGGCAGAAATTGACGAAAGAGTCGATAAGCTACAGATTTATTAAAAATACAGTAATAAAGTGCTGCAGCCTTACGAATGTTATCACTTACGATTATACGATTTCCTGAGAGAAAAGTAGTAAATTAGAAAATCAACCCAGAAGAACTGGATCTATTATTAAAATCAAGAAACTTTGAAGAATTAGAGACCCTCAGTAAGAACTAAACGTTTCACTTCATGTTCAAAGAAATACAAATACGTCATTGCGATAAAATGCTTTGAATTTTGGCATTAGCAATAGTACTGTACATCACATTCTACGTAAGAATAAAGTACGTCTTGATAAAGTTCCGCTTCTTCAGACAGAAGAAGGAGAAGAACGCCAAACACACACTGGTATGACGACATAAAGAGAATCGCAGGGTTAAGATCGAAGAAAGCAGCGTAAAACCGGAATAATTGAAAAGCCTGGCGGAAGGCCTATACTCTATACTGGGTGCAACAAGGATGAAAAGAAAAACTTCCACTTTATCTTCTTTAAATTAGGAGCCATATTTTTCCGTCACCTTTTACAACTAAGTTAAAATGGTTCATCACTTTTGTAAGAATGCAAGATTTATTCAAAAGGATATGTGGCTCTGTCCAGATTTTTTTTTAAATTTATTGCTTATTTGTGCTTAGGGATGGGCGAGTGACATGAAAACAGTCGGGTCACGCCGGGTCCCGTTGTGAACGTGAGCAAAATTTGAAAATCCAAGGCATGAACACGTTTCACATTAATTTCATGTTAAATATTTAGTAATGAATAAAAGAATGCAGGGTGCCCCGCTCCCCGCTGCCCGACATGTGGAAGACCTAGAGCTGGAGCGGAAAATAATTGTACTGCTGTGTGGCAGTCTGCACCGACGGAGCGTCGCACTTGTGTTGTATTGTGAATGTTGTGTCTACAGTCAATCGCGTGTGTGCGTTTATAGGCGACCAAGTAGAACTTACTTTTAATTCCTGGGATGTCAAAGTACTTTTAAACCTAAGAATTAAACGTGTTGCCTAGCAACATATTCTTTCTTGTCAGTATTTATCCCTTGTTGTAAGCTATAGTAGTCAATTTTTATTTACTTGTTTGTGTCTACTATTCTAATTGCAACATATCACGTAAATTATTTCACGTGCAAAATATATTTTATTTTATAGTTTTTAGTTTTGTTGCGATTCCTTTAGTGGTTTTAAATTTGAACATTCTGTTCTATCTGAATTTAAATTTTCAGATAAAAGCTGCGGGTCATGTCGTGAGTGACGGGTCACGCCGTGAACGTGAGTGTACGTGAGCGTGAACGTGCGTGAACGTGAGTGTTGAAAGCAAGCGTGAAATGTGCGTGATGTGAGAGAATACTCACTTACACGTCCACATCTATTTGTGCTCCAAAGACAAGAATTTTTTCTCCAAATATTTTCTTCATTGCGTATGTTTGGGAACTCATGGGTATAAAAAAGTAACAATTTATTTTAAATCAAAACCTTATGGCAAATAAATATAACAAAAATTAAATTGTTTTACATGGTGTAGTCCATAATAATTATCAGGATGGAGACCAACGACGTTGGGTTGGTATCTTAGCCACCCAATGTTTCTTGGTGTTATATCTGATTTCAATCAAAACGTTTGGAGCTGATTTAGGTTTCGGCCCAGTTTTAGAAATTGCATGGGCAGAGGAGATATTACAATGGCTTCCTGTTAGAATAAATACCACACCTTTACTACGGTGCCATTCACCGAGCTTTGTAGGTTAGTGGTTAACACGCCTTTCTAGCATTCGGGAGGTTATGGGTCGATTCCCGCGGCCGTCTGCTCTGATTCAGGGTTTTAGGTGGTTTTCCTGAGTCAACAGAGTACCTTATCTGAGGCGAATACCGGAGCAGTACTTCTCCACCTTTCCTGGCCACTCTTCCATTCTCCACCCCTTCTTTCTCTCGTTCATCCTACAATTCCCATTCTTGGCTGAAGAGGGAAGCAAGATCCTTATAGCAGCCGGCCCCCAGTTGGGAGAATTCAAATTACTTTGAACTTTTACCTTTACCTACGGTGGCATTGAGACAAAATTTCAATAACGGCCAGTCCCACATTTTTAAATCTAATTCCAGATCTGTAATGCCCACGCATTTAATCAAAGTGATTTGTGCCACCAATTCATATATTTCATACATTTACCACTGTTGGTTGCTTCAGAGACACGCGCTTTTTCTTGTTTCGCCCCAACACAGCGTTTGCTAAATTTTTAAGTAACTATCAGAACTGGTTTTTTTGCATGCTTGTATTGTTGTGTTCCCCGATTGGGTGTCTTCCGTCATTTGTAGATACAGTCACTATTTTCATTTTCTGGGCCAGTACTCTTGTTCCTAAATCTATAATACTCAATAATATTTTATTGTTGCTGGTTGCATCATCTTGATCACTGTATGTGGGACACAATCTGGATAATTTAAGGTTTCCATTGTGGGGCGACTGTTGTTTTAATGTAACAGGCGATAGAGAGTTATTATGCTTTGCGTTTCATAAAGTATCGAATTTCAAGTGACGCAATTGCAAACTGAGGGTAGACTGCATTCGTGGTAGTTTTCTTTATCATGGGTGTGACGATGTGAAATTCAACTATCGATCTCTTTGTTCTGTAAGTTTCTGGCACCGTGGAATCGGGGAAAGTTATTAATAAATAAGACATTAACGTTGATATAAATTTGAATAAGAGGAACTAGCGTACACCTGCAAAAAATCTGAATCGGCATGTAGGCTTGGAAGCGAAGTGTTTGAAATTTCTGGAAATCGATCGATATATTCCCTGCGGGGTCCCACTAATCAAACGTCGTCAAGCCAGTAAGGTTTCATAGGGCACTATTGGCAGTGCAGTCGTCTGAATTTTTCTACTCCTTTGTTCCGAGTCGAAATCAAGCGGAGAGCGAGACTTCAAGTGCAGTCTTAGAGTTAGGGTTTTTATAAGAGTATCAAAACAATAATAACGTTTTTGCGGCTCTGAATGCGAGCCTGCCGCTTTCAAGACAGCAGTTATGCTAGTTTGTGCATTTGGCTGAAGTACTTTGAGCAGAAAGAAGCGTTTTGACGATTTAAATACGCGGACATTCTGCGCCGGTGTGATAACTATAGGTGACGTTGTATTTTATTTTAGCCGTAAGTTTCATACCGAAAGACAGTTTCTTTGAGTCGCATTAACGCGCATTCAACAGGGAATTCTATTGTGCTTTGTTTATCAAAGAAGTGCGTTTGCCGAAAACTCCCAATTGGTATAGCTTGCGTTCTCCTGGTTGGAGTAATTCTGGCGCGTAACTCCAAGTGGTTCCGCAAAGGTTGGAGCTTGCCGACGACCGACACAAGGTGTGACAGCCACGCTTGCCGACGGACATCGAGTGAGAAGTCCTCAAAGTTCTAGAAAGGTATTCTGCTATAACAATTACGCACTCATCCCGATTTGACTGTGTAAAGTGTTGTGGTCAGTTAACCGCAGAGTGACGCTTTTTAAGAACACCGTATAACGCCAACATTGAGTCATAAACTCTAATTTTATTAAGCAATAATTAACCTAAGTTTAAATGTTTGATGAGTCATTAGTTGTTGTATAGCAGCACGTGAGCCCTCTATGACGTCATACATGTGTAAGGACAACATTTTTGTAAAGTTTTGTTGCGTTTATTATACTTACATATATTCAAAGTTAATATAACTGGATTAAACTAACTCTTGCTATTCTTTTATGTTGTTTGCATGCATTTTTATAATATTTGTTGTTGTGTAAAGGATCTTAGTGGCTACAAGATATGTATCGAAAGGTAAGGCCGTGAAGGCAGTAGGCTGAGTCATCGCACACAAACGCTGTCAGGAACCCATGAGATTGTCCTCACTTCAAGGGGCAACTTTTATAGCGATTAAATTCTATGGCGTATATTTCATAACATATTATCTAATTCACCAAGTCATCGCTCTAAGTAACAAATATCGAATTGAACCACATCCTCCCGGCTAGCTAAGGTGGCAAAATGTTGTTACATAGACATCGTAAGGCCGCGCCGTTGGGGCGAATGGCATTTGATTTTCCAGTTTGTCGCCCTACAATTAGTAAATTAAAGCTCTGGCTTTGTATCATAGTTCCCGTTTGCCGAGAAGCTGGCTATTATGCCGGAATTATTGTGTTACATGTAACACACTGTACATAACACCAACACGTATTCAGGTGCAGACTGTGGATCTGATCTTCTACGTCTTATAACTAATAAAAATCTATTTGAAGAACAGTTGCATCGATAAATCAAAACAAAGACTAAACGGATATGAATTTCAGAAATATCAAGTAGTTAAAGACACTCCATACAGACTGTAAATCATAAACATCTAATCAAATTTGGCAAAAACTTGAAAACGGCACGTTTACAACTAAAGAAGGAATAACTAAAACAACTATAAAACATCTAAGAGAGCAATTAATGACAGAAATGACGTGGGAATTCGGCAATGCTCGAAAAATACCTAAATCATGCTGTGTACCACGGAAAGAGTCCCAAGCTCAATAAACTAATCCAAAAACTATGCATAAAGCCTACGTGTGATGTACTTGGTAAACTACTCTAAAACCTTTGACAGTGTGAAGTGAAGTAAACTATAGGCAATTTAAACAGAGATGGGTTTACCATTGTTGATTAAAAACCTCCACGGATTAGGAGCTGCTAACATTAAAACACACGATCGACTTTGACAAACGTTAATGAAGGGATGAAGCAAGATCACATTCTTGTCATAATAAACACCATGTTCAAGCTGTACCCACGTTGTCTTTCAACAAAGATTTCTCCCAATGAAAAATATGTATGTATGTATCGTCGGTAACCTCATTTTACTTTATGGTGCAGAGGCTGGTGTTTTATACGCTTGCGTTTGGAGGTACAATGCTCAACTTGCCCCGGATTCCGGTTACAAAGTTGGAGCGCGCCTTTGTGCTTGCGCAGCAACCATTGTATGAAATGTGTGTCTTGGTGATGTGTTGACCTTGTTACTCTATCTCTTAAGGTCTGTGATTCTGAGTAGAGCACAGTTAATTTGGTGTTCCAGTGTAAATGGTCTCATCGATCCCGATTGCAATCATCAAGGCTGCGAACAAATTCCGGCCCCCGCGGGATTGCCACCGAGGACTTGCTTAATACCAGCCTAGCGCTTTCCAAAATGCGCTACCCGGCTTATTGTATTGATAGGAAGTAAAACTCGCAATAAAGAAAGCACTAAGAAATGATTGCATCATCAATAGGGGACATGGAAGTAGAAGTTCTATATATTACCTGTCGGGAAGCATGGAATTTCAGTAAATAATCCAAAGATTGGTGGTAGTCCATTGTTATACCATTATACAAAAAAAAATCTATTACCAGCTGCGGCAATTGCAGAACTATTGCCTAATACCTCATGCTAGCAAAAGTCTGCTACACATAATACACTAATGTTTGAAACGCTTTCTACAAATTCTTCTCCTTCTCCTACAAATATCAGGTGAGCAAAGTGGTTTTGTGCTAGCAAAAGGTACCTTTGAACAAATCCCAAATGCACGACAAATGATAGAAAAAGCAATAGAATTTGGCATCTCAATGTATCTCTGCTTTGTAGACCACACACAAAGGCTTCTGTCAACTAAGTGAGATTTGGAAATATGAGAACGAATGCGCCCTCCTAAACCCACATGCCTAATAAAACAGATTTATGAAAACAACAAAGCCAAAATACGAATAAATAGAGCATAATCCAATAGTATGTCGATTAAATCAGGTTTTAGGCAGGAATGCATCTTGCGTAAAATCCTCTTGACGTATATAGCGAGCACATCATGCGCAAAGTGTTAGAGCAATGAGCAGACGGAGTGTAAACCATATATCATGAAATATTTTAGCCATATTTCCCGCAGAACATACTCTCTAGAAAGGTTAACCGTAGAAGAGAAGGTAGATGGGTGTAGACCTAGCCGCAGATCACTTCGAAGATGGACAAACCAAGTGAGAAGGGTGATTGGACATAGCTCAAATAAAGCGATACGTCTGAAGATCAAATTGTCTGGGTAACAACAGTTCCTTCTATTTCCTCATGATGCCACCATCCCTTCTAGTAAATGCCGATAAATGCCAAGGAGGTGTATATGTCGATGGTAGAGGAAAAACAAACCTCCGATTTACAGACCACACTACCATAGTAGCAACAGACTAAAATAAAATTACAGCAAGGCTGCTCAGGATAGAAAATGAGGGTAGAGAGCTTGGACTGATATTAAACCAAAGCAAAATTTAACATCGACAAGCAGAGAGCATTGAAATCGTTGAAAACTATGTATTTTTTGAGATTATTGGTCAGCAACAAAGGTGGTTGTATGGAGTTCATAAAAATTTTAAAAGATAGCAACTACGCCATGAATACAAAGATAATATTAGTAGAAACACTGGTCTTTTCAATTGCGTTAAGACCAGCCTAATCATAGACGCTAAAATTCACGAACAAAAGAAAGAAATGGCATAAATGTGGCCATGTTCAGTGGTTCTGTAATTAAGTATCCTGGCCATTGACGAATCTATTAATTAAACAACAACATTATAATCAACTTCATGCTGGTTCAGAGTTAACATTGGCACCAATCCCTCAAAAATGTTGTCTTATTTCTGTTCGATACAGGAAATACAAAATATATACATTTTATTTTTCCAACTGCAGAAATATAATGATTATCGGCTTATGTGTGCTTTTTCCATAGCAAGGAATTAAAACTGCACTTTCATTTTTAAATTGTAAGTAGACTATAATACCGATCCAATTTTTATAAAGAAAGGCCGTGGTCGGGTTAAAAGATCAGTCAAGGCATTCGTCGCTCTATTCGGTTGTTAGTCGTAGTTAGTCAGTCTTCTCAATGCTCTAGAAATATTTATTGCTGACGAGGTAATGTAGCAAATATGTATTCGGCACTAGTTTTGTCAATAAAAATGGAGAATTAATAGAATTGCACACGTTGTTTATTTCTATGGTATTGAAAGGAATGAGCTAAAATGAATAAATAAAGCATTTGGTTCAGCTCTTGATTCATTGGCATCAAAACAAATACATTGGCATTTCATCCCTCCCAGATCGATTCATTTTGGAGGACTTTGAGAGGCAGGCATTAAATCAATCTACCAGCACTTTAAATTAATTGTAGAATATTCTCTATTAATATAAGAAAAAATTTATACTTTTATAACGCTAATCGAGACATGCCTTACGATCCCAATGATCTGAAGCATTTGGCCCTATGCCATTTCCTGATTGATAGCCATTTCTGGAAAAGAGTCTAGAAAATTCTTTCATAATCACAACCAGCAACGTACAAAGTGGAGAGATAAAATCCATGAAGGTCTTGTCATCCTTTGTGACGGAACTGACTAAATATTTCAATGAAGGGGGAGAATTGAATTGATACATCCTGAATCAGGAATATATATAGTGTGTCTCGCAGAGTATCAGACATAGGGAAACTAATATTGGGAAATTATGAAAGGATCAAATATTGCCGATACGCAGCGAGGTAAGCGACTAGAAAAGAAATTTGAAATTAGTGTGACGTTTGCCATTTCTGACCAATTACGTACCTCGACGCCTACACATCAATAGTTGATAGCTTAATCATTTTCCAATGTTAATTGAGCTATATCTGACAGTGGAGAGACACATTGTATAATTCTTAACATAGAAGTTTAAATTTATACAAAACATCAATCAATGTTGGAAGCTGAGAAGCTTAAAAGGTCGATGGCAAGTTATTTAAATTGAAAAAGATTGGGGTGAAATTTACGACCAAGCTCAAAACTCTAAAATTTAGCAGTCAGGTTCAGCTCACCTCCACATTATATTTAGTATAAATGTTTAAATAAATGCTCAAGTCCCGAGGGAGTAATTTTATTTCACTACGTCCACACCATACCAAACAAATGCATGGGGATCCTTCTTATCTTAGGAGATACGATGTCGGTTAATTTCATATGTAGTTAAAAATAGGTTTTGCCTTTGAAAAAAATCAGTACAAGCAAGGAAATTTGGTAGAGATGTTGCATTTACCTCTTTATTGAATATACTAAAGTCCCCTAAAATCTAAGCTGTGCTACGGCCGCCATATTAAAGCATAGCGAGTTTTTTTTTTAAATATAATTGTTTAACTGTTGCAGATATAAGAAAAAGTTTTAAATAGAAAATATAGACCATAATAAAATAAACAATTTCTCTCATAGTCATTTTTTAGCCAAAGGTAGTCACAACTAAATAGAATTCAGCTAAGGAAAAAGATGGAAGGATTAACCACCAACCCCAGGCAGTTGTTTCTAAACTATTTCCCATCTATTGCTGGACTTGGTATGTGTGATATGAGTGATTGAAAACTGCTGTGCTTGTAGAAGGTAAAACTACCAAGTGAACTTTAGAATGTAATTGCTGTTTACTGATGAAACGATTATAGGAAAATATTCTATTTATATCTTATTTTGTCTATTTATAGACATCAAGTGCCTGGAACTTTGTTTGTATTATAAAACAAGTAACAATTTCTACCCTTCAGCTGTAATGTCCACAAGGAATTAATAGGTCCATGTCCTGGCCAACAACCACTACTCGAGAACCATTTCTTGCTTTCTCAGTAACTGCTGCTATGTTGGAGACATCAGTAACAGGTTCCGTCTCTACTGCATGAACTTTTTAACTGGGCCGCGAGATATTTTATAAGCACTTTTTTTATTTCTATTGTTTACAATAAAATCCGCTTGCTTTGTAACCTAGGCATATTACGCAAACTCTAAGACAAAAACAAACTGCCCTGATTTTTGGGAAAATATTTCCTTAGCACCCTAGAAGCAACCCTTCAAAGGTCTCAGCCCAATAATGATAGGAAAGTTTTAAATTAAACATCAAATAAATAATATATTAAAAGTCCTCTCCGGTAGAGTGCCGGCGTCGTAGTTTTTCAGGGCAAGAAGAGGCCAAAAGCCCAGTGATATTAAGCAAACCTTATACGAAATCTGAAACAAATAATATAGTACTGATTTTTTGCTCAAATATTCTTGAGTATTCTAGGAGCAAACCAAAAACCACTAAATTATTTGTTTGAGGTTTTCTTTAAAACTTCCTTTATAATACTGGATCCGTCCCTTTTCTTGCTCCAAAAAACTACGACTGCGGCATGCCGGAGTCGAGGACTGTTGAAGGTCATTTCTAAGGTACTAAAAAACATTTGCGCCAAGCCAGGACTACATTATTTGTATGAGATTTCCTGCAACATTTTCCTAATGCTACTGGACCGTTGCTCTTTCTTGTCCCAACAAACTAGGCTGCTGGCACCTCAGAGACGAGAAGTTTTATATGGTCGCTCCAAGGATACTAAAAGAAACAGTCGTGTTAAAAGCCAGGACTACATTTTTTGAGGTATGTACCTGTTATACCTGGACTATTGTTGTGGTGACAGTATTCTTATTGATATCTAAAGTTTACACATTACTCTTTTTCTCTATAAGGAAATGCCGGAAACAATTATCTGTAATTCTTGGTCAGGTCGGTTTTAAGTACAGCTTATTTTATACAATGCTGTCAATGTGACATTTGTCCGAAATTACACTAAAAGTGCCGCGCTATAATGAGCAAACCCAAAACAATATTTTAAACGTTAGATGCTTCTTCAAAAAGCAGCAACGTAGGATTGGCATAAGTCAACAATGTCTTGGAGTGAATAATGTGCTATTTAGAAATATAGAAACGGTTTGGTCGGAGTCAAAGCGAAAATATGATCAGTTAATAACTTTGACAAACTCAAAACCAGAAGAAATTATTCGCCTTTGGAATCGTGTACTTACGTTTGGAATTCGGCTTTAAACCTTAGTCCTATACTCTACTGTACTATTAATTTATATTGCCCTGCGTTCACTAGCTCAAACAGTCGGAGAGGTATAAGACTCTATTAACATCGTCAATGCCACTAAGGGAAAGCTAATATTGTTTTGGAGTGGCTCGTTGTTACCTGGCATGCTGAAATGATGCATGCAAATACTGCCAGCAATAAAAACCCAACAGTTTACATAAACAGATATATAATCCGTAAGAAAAACAGTACAAATACAAGGAAATACATGTACATAAAACAACAAGAATAAACGAACTCCAAACATACAGTGAAGCTTTTAATAATACGGCAGTTGTTTTTACTCTCATTATTGCATGAAAATACATGGAAAATACATAATAAAAAGGATGTATGCTACATGCATAAAAGCTCCTTAAATAGTGCGCTAATGTTCAACTGTATATGCAAAGTCAACCACCGAAAGCACGAAATGTGTTTGAATTCCGCGCAAAAATGAACTGGGCGAAGTTGTCTATTCTTGAAATGCGCTTGTGACTATTCTGGAATTCTGCTAAAGCATACGTTGCACGTGGATGAAGAATGCGTGACTCAGGGAGGCGCCAAGCTGTGCGTCCACTGCAAGCAAACGCGCTGTCTCAGCCGATGACGAAATAACTTCGTACTGGCTTGTAGGTAAACTTCCGTTACCTTCGATACGCAATCATTCATTGCAGCGATTGCCAAAGAAGTTGCAATCGCTTCTAATTTCGTATCACGATTTCGACTAGGAACTAACCTTGCATTCGGTTGCTCCTAAGGATGACGCTTCAGCGGCGTGGACACAACGGCTTCCTTCTACAGCGGCAGCAGCTTTTGGTGGTGCGGCCCAAGTATTTGATGCCTTAGTAGTCGGTGTTCCCACTTAGGAAATTCTTTGTGAAGGCGGCGATGATTGCAGGTTAATACTTCACAATTCTGGGCACTTCTGGTGCCGTTAATACCGCGCTTCGTACCGTAGTTAATTGACACGCACATGCACGAGTCGCCTGTCTGCTTGCCACTAAGACCCCGCTTAATTGCGCACGCTCGCATCGTACTAATTTTAAATCCGCGTCTTCGATCTGTTGCATTCGCACAAATCACTTCCGTACTAGCGATACCCTTATAGTACGTGTCAACTTAAGTAATTAGTACATAATAAGAATTACGGTTTGGTTTTATAGCTAGCAGGATATAGTGTATACCTATATGAAAAGCATATACACAGGTGCCATGAATGGGTCCGTTACACGTTACTATTGAGCACTGGAGAAACTATGTTATGGTATACTATGAAAGTTTGCGATGCTTCTAATATTGACCCAATTATTATCAATAGGTACTGTCAGCATAATACATATCATGTATAGTATCATGTAGGCATGTAAAACAATAGTTTAGATAAATAAACGTATTGACATTGACATGGTGCCGAAACCCTTACAAGTAAATTTGTAAAAAATAAGGAAAGAAAGCGTTAGGATGCCAAATGAAGCGAATGACGGAGTAACATTAAGACCGCCTAAAAGTTTGATAGTAAGCAGCGAGTTGGATATGACCTCGTCTTGGAAGGTTTGGAAGCAACAGTTTGATTGGTAACCAGTAGCCACTAGTTGGCTAATATGCAAAACAAATTTGAAAAACACTTTTTACCGCAAATAAATGTCACGTATGAACGTTACATTTTCAATAAAGCACAACAAGGTCCAGAGAAAGCGTTCGATGACTTCTTAACATCACTATGCAGAAAAATAAAGAATTGCAGTTACGGTGCACTTGAAGACAGCCTGCTCCGTGACAGGATCGTCTGTGGTATATATAGCAATAGCCTAAGAACGAGACTGCTAGAAGAAGCTAAATTAGAGTTAACTAAAGCAATAAGCATCTGCAGGATAAATAAACAGGCAAAAAAGCAATTAATTACCATCAACGAAAACGCGGAACCGCAAATGGATGCAGTGAAACTAAAAAACAAGAGTAAGAAGAAAGTCACGAAACGGGACGAATAATTCGATTGCAGAAGATGCTACAAAAGCCATGGAAAAAAGTCTTGCCCAGCATATCAGAAAAAATGTGAAAGCTGTTATAGACAAGGGCACTTTAAGAATATGTGCAGAGCAAAGGAAGTAAAAACAGTTCAAACAAACCACCGAGATGATGAGGATAAGAATGAACAGGTACTCTACGTTTCAACACTTGAATCAATTGAAGAAGAAAGTAATGATTGGTTCGAAACTAACACTCCCAAAGGGGTGCAAGGTAAAATTCAAACTCGATTCTGGAGCTCAATGCAATGTAATCACAAAATGCATTGCTGAAGCAGCAGACCTAAAACTAAAATCATCTAAGGTAAAACAACTGTTAACATATTCAAATCATGCACTCAATGTTGCAGGCGAGATCTTAAAAAAATCCAAATCAGACATCACTGCAGAACAGTCAAGTTTCTTCTCTTCTTTCAGCCTTGTGGCGCCTAGTATTGAGCATAGGCCTCCCCTTTGATTCTCCAACACTCTCTATTCTGTGCTGTGTCCATCCATCTCAATCCTGCAACCCTTTTAATGTCGTCGTACCAGCGTGCACTTGGTCTTCCTCTATTTCTTACTCCTGTCCATGGTCTCCAGCGTATAATTACAGTGTTTCACCTATTATCGGTTAATCGTGCTACATGATCTGCGTAGCTCCATTTCAATTGTGTAATTCTGTTTATTATGTCTGTAATTCTGGTTCTTTGTCGTATCGAACTATTCCTTTTCCTGTCTCTAAGGGTGATACCAATCATCCACCTCTCCATGGCTCTCTGTGTAACTCCCAACTTTGTGACTATATGTTTAGTAAGCGTCTATGTTTGTGCACCATACGTTAATATAGGGAGTATGCATTGGTCGAATATTCGTGATTTTATATATTGGGGAATTTTTTTGTTCTTTAAGATCTTTGATAGCTTACTAAATGCTGCCCAACCTAAACGCCTTCTTCTTTCCACTTCTATGTTCTTATTTTCTTTGCTCATTTGTATTATTTGACCAAGGTATATATATTGCTGTACATTGTCTATAACCGTGTTGTTTACTGTTATATGTGTTACCTGTGGACACATTATTTTGGTTTTGTCTAAATTCATTTTAAGTCAAGTTTCTAGTAGTAGATAAAAAGGTTCATCCAATACTGGGAAAGGACACATGCGTAAATTTAGGTCTAATAAGAAGATTAGATTCAACGTATACACCGCCATCGGAAATATTCAAAGGTATGAGGCCTGAAAGGATACGAGTATGAAATAGATTTAATCGATGATCCAAAACTGAAAATATTCCGGGACGCAGAATACCATAGGCAATCAGAGACGAAGTAAAAGACGAATTGAATAGAATGACGGAAATGGGAATAATAGAGCCCATAAACGAGCCAACACCATCAGTATCGCCAATGGTAATAGTCAAACAAAACAAAAAGATGGGCATTTGTATTGATCCATTACAGCTAAATAAAAATCTTAAAAGGACACAGTATCCCTTACAAACATTAGAAGAAATGTCAACCAGTATTCATGGGTCTAAGTGGTTCACATTGCTAGATTGCAGAAAAGGTGTCTGGCAAATAAAGGTAACGGAGAGGACAGCCAAGTACTTAACGTTTGCAACACCCTGGGGAAGGTACAAGTGTTTTCGACTCCCATTTGGTCTTGCTTCAGCACCAGAGGTTTTTCAGCAAATAATGTGCAGCATACTAAACGATATAGAAGGGGTTGAGTGTTCGATGGATGACGTACTAATACACGCAGCATCCAAACCTGAGCTAGAGCAAATGTCAAAGCTGGTAATACAGCGGTTCAAGCAAGCGGGTTTGAAATTGAATGAAGAGAAATGTAAATTCGCCAAAGAAAAGATAAAATTCCTAGGTCATTTACTAACAGCAGAAGGTCTACTCCCAGACCCGCACAAGGTAGAGGCGATTAACAGATTGAAAACGCCAACGACAGTAAAGGAATTGCAACGATTTCTAGGCATGGCAACGTACCTCGCAAAATTTATTCCAAACCTAGCAGAACAAACAGCTCCACTACGAACCCTGTTAGAAAAAGAAAGTGAATGGGCATGGGATAACCAACAAGACAAAGCTATACAAGCAATAAAGAAAGTGTTTAAAAAACCGTCAGTTCTAGGTTATTTCAACCCTAAAATACCAGTAGTTCTTTCAGTCGATGCCAGCAGCACCGCCGTAGGAGGAGTGTTGCTCCAGGAGGACCGACCAGTAGTATACTGCGCCAAGTCTCTGACTAAATCTCAAAAAAACTATAGCCAATTAGAAAAAGAGGCATATGCTATACTCGTAGGGTGCAAGAAATTTCATGAGTATATCTGGGGAAAACAACCAGTGATAGAAACAGATCACAGACCCCTAGAAGCAATATTCAAGCAATCTATCTACGAAGCACCGGCAAGACTACAAAGAATTTTATTCGAAGTAATGGCATACAACCCCATTATAAAATACAAAAAAGGTTTAGAATGATTAGCAGACACACTAAGTAGGAATTGTCAACATACAAAAGAAAAAGATATGAAGGACATTCCAAATAACCTGCTAATACACATAGCTATTCCAATGTCAACCAATAGAAACTTAGGCAAGCGGTTAGCAGCAACAAAGAATTGCAAACATTATTAAACACAATCTTAACAAACCGAAAAACAGAACTGCCAGTCGAAATACAAAAGTACTGGACTTATAAGAAACAATTAGCATACTATGAAGGTTTGTTATTTAAGAATGACAGAATGTTAATCCCGAAACAAATGGTAATCACTGTTTTGAAATACAGTCACCTCAGACATAAAGCTGTTGAAGGGACATTAAGAATGGCACGACAGAGTGTCTTCTGGCATGATATGACCAAAGATATAAAAAACTACTAGGCAAACTGTAAAGTGTGTCAGAAAAAACAGAAAGATAACACTAAGAAACCATTACTATTGCAAACAGCAGCTGAACGTCCATGATCAAATGTAGCATCGGACATTTTTCACCTAAAAGGAAAAAACTACATAGTAATTGCAGACAGTTATTCAGGAGTTTTTGACTTCGAACAGCTACCAAACATGAACAGCAAAACAGTCATCAAAGTGCTGAAAAAATGGTTCGCGTTGCATGGAATCCCAGACATATTATCAAGAGACAATGGAAGAATTTAGTAAGTTCAGAAAGGAATGGATGTTTGACCACCGATTTTCAAGTCCCGGATTTCCTCGGTCAAATGGATTAGCGGAACGCTATGTACAAGAAGCAAAGAACTTGATAGACAAGTGCAACGAAGAATATTCTGATCTTTAGCTAGCCCTTTTACATCATCGCAACACACCACGTGATGGTCTAGGTTCGCCGGTACAAAGACTCATGAGTCGAATGACACAAACATTAATGCCAACAACTAAGAAGCTATTAAGCCCTAAAGTAATAACAGGAGTCGAAGAAAAGTTGAACAAAATTAAATACGCAGAAAAAATGTATGCCGACTTTGAAAAGGGGGAGAAAATACTATACAGAAACAACAAGAAGAAATGGTTGCTAGCAGAAGTCATAGAAAGAATACCAGAAACTCGATCATTTAAAAACAAAACACCCGAAGGCAGACCATACAGAATAAATTCCTGGTTTCTAATAAAGACAGACAGCTTAAGACCACCTACAGAAGTAGTACCCTCAGGACAACCACCACCAAAACCAAGGGAGATGTCGGCATAATACATATCATATATAGTATCATGTAGGCATGTAAAACAATAGTTTAGATAAATAAACGTATTGACATTGACAGGTACTAATGAAGACGATTCATTAGAAGTATCCGATTTTAATTCTTGCGAAGTAACTATAGTTGTTGGCCCCGTTTCAATATTTTAATATCCCATCAGCGTTTACTTTGCTTGTAGGAACAGTACTTTAGTTACGAAAATGTCAAAAAAGAAAATTAAAGTTATCATTCAAATATCAGTTTAAATCAATATTGAATTAGAGACAACCAAGTAAGTTCAATTGTAAGTTTTATGCACCTGCGCTCTTTTACATATTCCTTTACAAGAAACTTTTATAAATCAACTAACAATAATTAATTTGAAATGTTTGACATCTAAGTGGCACCAACAAGATAAAATAAAAATTATATAGTGAGAAATGGCAATGGTGCCAACTTACAGCTAATCTGACAATGCTGATGCCATATATGTCAAATTCTTTCTGATGTCAACTATCTATGATCCAAATATTACTTTTTCAATTTCATTTTAATATTAGACATGTTTTTACCGTTATGTTTTGTTATTTATGACGTAACAGAAAAAGAGTAATGTGTACACTTTATATCTGCTGATGCTCTTCTCCCACTCATAGTTCGTATTAGAGGAATAATGGCAATCATAAAATTTATTTATTGTATCATAGTCTATAGTTTTTAATTGAAACTTTTTTATATCTGCATCGGTTATAGAATTATATAAAAAAAACTAAACTGA
Organism: Agriotes lineatus; assembly: GCA_940337035.1. NCBI lineage: Eukaryota > Metazoa > Arthropoda > Insecta > Coleoptera > Elateridae > Agriotes > Agriotes lineatus. The sequence goes on along the minus strand of OW679196.1, from coordinate 114,450,328 downwards.
GCCGCTATTTTCCAATATGGCGGCCGTAGCACAGCTTAGATATTAGGGGACTTTTAATATATTCAAGAAGAAGGTAAATATGACATTTCTACCAAATATCTTGCTTGTACTAATTTTTTCAAGGTTCGTATAATTTTTAGCCTGTTTTTCCTGCACTAATGATGCTTAAAACGTTGTTTCGAGGTTTTCAATTAGACCAACTCTCCATCAAGTTCCTTTTTTCGTATACACACTATAATAGCCTGTTATAGCATTATACAAATTATATTCTTCTGATTTCAGGGATATACAATATTTTTAGGTTTATTTGCGTTAGCAGTTCATAATTTGACTTGAATTTAATACTTCTGTCAAACTAAATCAATGAAGTATGATTTTTGTTATTGCCTGCATAAAAATCTTGAAATGCCATTTTTAAACAAGAAAGGTATAATATTTTCAAAATGCAAGCGATTAAGATATTACTTTAGATTTTCAAAAGCTTCAAAGTGTTGACATAACGATTTAAAAATGTATTCTAATGGTAATGAATATGTATATGCATTAATTATTTCTATAAAACCTACTTTATAATTAAAAGATCTCGTTCGTCAGCTGTAAAAATCTATCAGTTAAAAAACGTGTCCGTTTCCACTGCGTCTTAAATAAATATGCTCTAAATCAATTATATAACATTCTTTAAATTTAATTAGAATCGAGAAATGTGCATTGGCAAGTTATAAACTTTGCACCTTGAATACATCAAAACAGGTCTTGTTTAGTTGACGGAAAAATATTAAACAAATTCAATTTACAAAATTTTTAAAAAGTACTAAACCGAGTAGCAGGTTTAGTAGTTGCCTGTCTACACAATATTTACATATGAATACGTTGTGTTGCCTACTCTTTAGTGCGATTTATTTGTACTTTATGTTCAAATTTTAAAGTAATAGATCACACCATTTATTAATACACTCAATGTTCTTAGATATCGGGCTCCCTTAAGCCAGGTTGTGAAAAGGCGAAGCGCAGGAATAACACAATCATACAAAAAGTCAAATTGATTAATTCATACAGACAACATACAAGGCACGAAAATTTGAATTTTGACCAATAGCAATAGTTTTATACTAAATAAACACCAAGTTGGTGCTCATATTTGACATTAATAAATTAATTTCACAGTTGCAGCAGTCAAGAGGATTGGTTTTATGCATTAAAGCTCCGAATATCATTCGAAATATTCATTTAATTGATTAAATTTGCAAGGTTAGCCCTCAAACACCTTACTTCGGAAAATATCCATCTCGATATTTTCATAGGCAACATGTTTTCAGGTAATCTTTTAATTTAATCGACTAAATGAATAGTTCTTCTTCTTCTTCTAAATTTTTAATATTATACAACGCGTACCTACGTAGGTACCAGTAAAGAGGAGGACACAGTGGATCTTGTCACTACTACGTCAAGGCAAAAATGTTATTCTTGATACAAAGAATAAGGAAAAAGAAAGAAATTATAGATGTTAGTAGTAGCACAACCATTAGAAACAACATCACAATAAAAGTATTTTTGGGGTGAATCCAATACTTCCTTTATTGTAAAAGGAAGTAAAAAGGAATGTTGGCAGGCGGAAGATATCGTGACTGAAAAATCTGCGAGATTGGTTTAACTGCAGCAGCACCGAATTATTCGAGCGGCCGTCAACAAAATACGTATAACAATGGTGATAGCCAACTTCCAATATGACAAGGACTATAAGGAGGAGAAGCCAAAGGAAATAGAATCTATTATAAGGGAAATATCAAATATGACTGCCAAAAGAGAATACCAAAAATTATGCAATTCATTAAAAAACTGCAAAGGAAAACTAACATTTAATTGAGAAAGAAATAGGTATGTAGACCTGTCAAAAATATGAAGAAAAATACCTTATAGAAAAAGGTGATAGAATACAAGCAAGTGAATGGGTGAATCACTATGAGAAGTTTGTTACGATTTTATTGAGCCTCTATTCGATTTTAAAGTCTACTCTACTCAGTTCGTATTTCGGGCGCTTGTGCCACGTCTACTTCTTTACCTTGCAGCGCACAGTTTTATAAGTTCGCATTTGTTTCCTGAGCGTTCTTTTCCGCCTTGCTCGGCGAACGGCATGAAGTCGGCGTAAGCGTTAGTAGAAAGTTTCAGAGAATTTATGGGCTACAGTTTGTTTCGTTTTGCGCCTTTTGGGGAGAATTGGAATTCCTGAATCATCATTGAGCGAACGTTAGTTCCACGACATTTTCGGCGGATCTCACGCTTGCCGAGTGTTCGCACGTGCCTGGAAGATCCAGGCAATCACCAGAGAGCCGATAGGGCAATATTTGCAAAGGTGGTCGTTTCTACCACGTGTGGGATGCGGAATGTCGTTTAAAGCTTGTATTCGGATCATGCTATCGTCTGCGAGAGCAGGAATAAAGTCCGGATCACCGATGTGACCTTCAGGGTCGACCGCACCTAGAGCACGCAGAGAGTTTTTTTCCAAGCTGTGAGATAGCCACCGCTGTAACTTTGTTGTCCTAACCTCCGTCTAATTTTAATGTGTGCAACAGCAGTTTATTGCTATTCTGTGAACCTGTGAGTATGCACTAGATCGTAAGCGTTTGAATTGAAGTACCTCAAAACTATGACGTATTAATCATAGTTGTTGTTTTATCACAACCTGCGAATTCAAATGTGATATTTGCATTGTCGCTTTATTATTTGTTACTGCGATCTGTACTTGAGTTGAGATTCTTTTTCAGATTACTTTGTGCTACTTGAGCTTACGAATTCTTATTTTGAATGCCTGGATACACTTGTCGTTATTTGATAAAAATCCGTTGGCGCCCTTTTTGAGTATATTTAAAGAACTGTACACGCCTTCTCCAAATCGAGCTAGTCGGCCGGCAATTGTATTCAATTAGTCACAAGTTTATTTATTTTTCTTGAGAGAATAATCAACGTAGATTTCTTACGGATCAGAACAAGAAAAACTGTTTTGAGCGACGTTAACGGGACACTTAAGCAAACACATAAATCGGAAATTGAAATTGCCCTAAATGAAGTAGAGATAGCTTAAAGTTATTGAAAAATGGAACAAGCTGAACCAGAGGGCAGAGGAGTTGGTTAAGAGAAATATTGAAATAATGTGTCTTATTAAAGCCTCCAAAAGCAATAAGGCATCTGTATTTCATAGAATATTATATCAGAAACGACGAAAGCGGCCGGATAGCCAGGAATTGATATTTTATATGTCATATGTAACAAGGTACCTATGCCACTCGGAAATGTGGTCTACTGATTCGGTAAAGTCAATATTTGTACTAATTGAGAGCAAAGAAGCGAACATCAACTGCAGGTACTATACATAGATCAATTACATACAAGCTACGGATCATTAAAGAGAAGCTTAGATTAATCATTCATCCACGAATTCCAGATGAATAGACCTCGCAAAGGTACAAGAAAGCAACGGTCGTCAGATTATCTAAAAACTAAGAGGATTCAACAGCCCCATCATTAAACCTTCTTTAATTCACAATCTCTACTCCACAAACTAAGCTCAGGTCAGAGTAGACGAGCAATAAACAAGATCTTCTAAGGTTGGAAAAGGAGTGAGATGAGGTTGTATCATTTCGCCAATCCTGTTAGATCTGCAACCTTAGAGACATAGATGACATGACTACCGATAGCTTTTGATGAGTAAATGGCAAAGCAGTGGATAGAATAAAAAAGGGAAGGGCATGGCCCTAGCGTGAAAGAGTAAAATATTAGTCATTTACCGTGAAAATTAATATCAAGGCAACAACAGACGAATCAATGGAATCGAGGTCCTCCAAGAAAATACAATACCGAAGAGGCCATAATTATATATAACAGCCATAAGATAACATGAACGACAAAATAAAATGCTTGAGTAAGAAAGAGATGACCATACGATAAAATTATTTTAGTAGGCATGTTTAGTTGACTTATGTCATAATTAAAATAAGCGTCATGCTACTAGAATATTCACTACTATGTTTATCTCTTTCTTACTCAAGCAATACGTATTATTTTCTTGTTCATGTTATCTCATTGCTGTTATATATAATTATGGCCTCATCAGTATAAGTGTGGCCCTATCGGCATATTTTGACGCTTAAATAACTAGCGCCGGTGACTATGAAGGCGAAATCCGATGCAGATTCACACTTGTTAAACCAGCAGTAGGAAATTAAGTACGTTTTGGGACAGTCGCAATAATTTTTTTTTCGATTAAGCAATGTGGATTCGCTAATTTTTACATACCCTACTACGTATTGCTTTATAGGAACCTAACAAGAACAGTAAATACATTTATAAGCGATTGTGGTCAGTACATATACCTACATTCTACTCTCTCGCCAATGTCCCAACCATGCCTACAGGTGGTAGGTTCGGAACGGTATTTAGGTGTGTTGGAGACAACACAGTTTTTTGGTATTTGTATAAAATTACTACAGATAAAAATCTGGCTATCTCAAGTTATATTACATTAAGGTTGCTCATGTTAAATTTAAACCCTTTTCGCTGCTCTGAAACGACAAAAACACGTTTTACGATGTCGTTTTTATTAGCATTTAGAATGTAATCTAATAACCGAAAAGGAAAAAGTGTTGTTTCCTAAAGAGATCTTTTTGAAATTTCCACTGACAGCTTTCAAGATTTGACCTATATAGTAAACATAGGAACAATTATAAAGAGTGTTTTTTTAGAGCGATCGAACTTTAAATTGAAATAAAACACAGAAAAATGTTTTTAATATCCATGAAATTGGCTTTATTTGAAAGATAATTTTATGGCATTTATGTTTGAATATGATTTCGGGCATGCGACCGTCGCGGCTGGCGTGTACATGACGTAATCTGAAAATCCAATTTTCAAACACTCTTCGCAGTAAATCTGGCTGTATTTCGGCAATAACGCGTCGAATGTTGGCTTCCAAGTGCTCAATTGTTTCCGGTTTATCGAGGTAGACATGCGACTTTACATATCCTCAAAGAAAATAATCTAACGGCGTCAAATTGCACCAAAGAGGTGGCCAATTAACAGATCCACAAAATGGATCCACGAAATGGATCTGTTTACTGGCCACCTCTTTCGTACGATTTGGCACCGTTAGATCATTTTCTTTGAGGAAATGTAAAGTCGCATGTCTAAATCGATAAACCGGAAACAATTGAGCACTTGGAAGCCAACATTCGACGCGTTATTGCCGAAATACAGCCTGATTTACTGCGAAGAGTGTGTGAAAATTGGACCTCCAGATTACGTCATGTACACGCCAGCCGCGACGGTCACATGCCCGAAATCATATTCAAACATAAATGCCATAAAATTATCTTTCAAATAAAGCCAATTTCATGGATATTAAAAACATTTTTCTGTGTTTTATTTCAATTTAAAGTTCTATCACTCTAAAAAACACCCTTTACCTACTCTATCAAGAAACTTACAACGTAATCGTTTATTTTAGAATCTCTAAATTCATATGCATTGTCGTCGGAAGATTCATTCGACACTTTTTCTTCACATGGAAAATAATCACTTTATTCGTTATTCTCTCTGCTTGCATTTGGAACATTGGAACTACTTAATGTTGTATCTACTCTGTCAGTGTAAGCTCAATCACAATTAACTTTTTGATCATTCCACTTTTCTAACAGATATTTACTATAGGTGGGATAAATGCATCATTAATATACGTGTGTGTCAGCAATGAAACCATTACATAACTGAGTGGTGTAATGAGCTTCATTACCTAACTGAAATAGTGTCAAATGAGTGACGTAATGCGTTACTTATCCCACTGGAGTAGATAATAGTTATTTACTATACAAGTGGGATAAGAGTATCAATAATATACGTGTGTGTAAGCACACAAGTATATTTATGATGCATTATCACACATATATTGTACAAATTTTATCTACAACTGCCTAAAATTGAGAAAAGTACATTAACCAAATACAGCTAAAGGCCTTTAAAAGGTACCTTACATCAATCTGCTTTTTCTTCGAATATCAGACGTTGTACTTAGGCCGATAGATGGCGGTTACTATTTGTCGTTTATAAGGTCACTATATCAATAAGGTACTGCCATTCCATTCTAGCGTGAGAATGTGAGAAAATTGTGAGATAAGGATAACAAATACAAATTTCCCAAGTGCAATAGGGAAGACACTAGTTTTTGGGGATTTTCTTTTTGGTGTAATGGCACTTGTAAGTGAGGATCTGTTAGGTTATGTGTTTTTATCCCCAGTTGGAGAAAATTGTGCGACAAGGATAGATATAAAAAATCACTAATGGCGGTACCTTATTGATATAGTGACCTTAGTCGTTTAGGATACCATTTTTGACACTCTGCACTGGTTTGTCGTTGATTTTGCAAGTGCAGTGAAAAACTGTTGTTAAATATTTGTTTTGTGATTTAAAAAACTTAACATGGCAAATTGGAGGTAGTAAAACCAACAATTTATAAATATTTAAGTATTGCTCCATGATATAATGATCTTTCTGGTTTATTACACCAGAATTTAGATATGGAGTGAAAAAATTACAATTACTAGGTGGTAGTTTACTCCAATATGGCGTAGTCCTTTTAAAGTGCTTAGCCTTATAACGGTCTACTCCAATTTTTCGTAAAAATTAAGTAATATGTCGTTTTAGGGTTTTCGCGTACACAGATTTTAATTTTCCAACCATTTTACATTTTGACAAAAATTAGGGGTGAAAAGGGGAGGGGATAAAAATGTAATATGTTTGAAAATTTAAGTAATGTATGTTTTCTTATAACAAAAGGTTTTTTCGGGCTTTTTTGTTTACTCGTAATGTGAAAGTGTCGATTCTATTGGCAACTGTTTTTTACGAAGATTGCCGGCCGCTAAATTACACTACTTAATGGAAGAGATCGACAGAATTACTTCAGAACAAGATTTGCCAGTATAATTACCATATTTCCCCCTGATAACGGCAATGCCGCAATTACTGATGAAGATTCGGGGGGGGGGGGGAAGGGGGAAAGACAATGTAAACATTGACAATCTTCCTGGAAGTCAATTAAGGGTTGAAGCAGAGATGAATTATGAAGAGCCAAACAATCTACCTCATTAAGACGAGCATTTGGAGAACTCATCAGACGAAGAGGACAGTTTACCTCTATCACAATTCGTTCCGCTAAAAAAACTTAAAACTTTCAATTGGACTTTAGGACAAGACTTATCTGAGCCAACTATAAGCTGGAATCAACCATGTACAGCTGAAAATCAAATGAATCCGATCCAGCTTTTTTTGTTTATTTTTCAACTCTTATTGCCGATTTGTGTGGTTTTACCAATGTATATGCATCACAAAATAATTGCTTGGGAGATATATCCGCATCCGAACTGTGGTGCTTTTTAGGTGTCTTTATTCTAAGCGGGTACAATCAATTGCCTCGAAAGCATATGTATTGGGAAAATTCAAGTGACACCTAAAACGAGTTAGTGCAGAAAAGACTGGTCGAAAGGTATATTAAGGATGAAGCATTGGTTGCTTTTCAGCTGCACACATCACAACACGCCTACCAACAAGGCAGATCAGTTGAGACGGCACTGCATGAGATCGTCTCCAACATAGAGAAAGCCCTGTACCACAAAGTGCTCTCGCTCGGTGTATTTCTAGACATAGAAGAGGAGTTTGATAACACCACTCAGGGATTATCCAACACTTTGTGAAGGTGCCAGAAGTTCTCACAAGGAGCGATTTCATGGCTCTGCTATACATGTTCCACACAGAATTTCAGGTACCCATCCCTGATAGGAACGATTGGTGTCAGCAACAGCATCTCCTCGTTCCAGAGGGGCTTGTCTGGTACACAGACGGCTCCAGGCTGGCGGAGAGATCTGATGCTGGCATCTACAGCTGAAGGCGGAAGGTAAAAGCAGAGGTATTTTCCATCCTAACCTGTGCCCAGGAGAACCTCCAAAGAGGTTATTCCAATCTACATATCTATATTTTCACAGACAGACAGGCAGCACTAAGAGCACTGTGTTCGCCCAAGAGCAACTCTAAGTTGGTTCTGGAATGTTGCCAGATACTGAATAGACTCGGTACTAAAAACTGAGCCAAACTACTATGGGTACCAGTCCATAATGAAATAGAGGGTAACGAAGAAGCTGATGCTCTAGCCAGAAGGGGTTCTCAAGAGCCACTCATTGGCCCTGAGCTAGCCTTAGGGATTGCCCATGCCACTGCAAAAGGGCAAGCTGAGCACTGTCTAAATAACCAATCCAGTGCCAAGGCTACGTCAGGCAAAACTCCTTATTGGGGAAATGTCGCCTGGTAACACCTCCACTCTCCTGTCAATAAGCATGAAAAATATTAGGATCGTGACTGGTCTACTAAGAGAACACGGTCACCTACAGAAACACTTATTTACAATTGGAATCACAAATGATGTAGGAATAAACCTGAATTAATGTTCTATGTCAATGTGTAGCTCTCCTAACACTGATACATAAACATTTTGGAGCCGGCCTGGTAGAACTCCTGACGATAAGGGACGTTCCTATGGGTAGGAATTTTTCCTTCCCTTTGGAAACCGGCCTCTTCGAACGAGACTCATAGCAATTTAGGTGGGAAGCACAATGAACCAGTAGGTCTCAGTGCAGCTAACAACTTTCACCACCAGAAAACGAAGAAAAAGAAGAGGCTTGTCTGATAAGCGGTTTGGGATCTATTAAATTAATCTGGTATAACGTGACATTTGTATTAATAAAATTACCTACTTTCTGAATCACTACTGCACATACAACTTATGTCTATCTTATTCTTACATGGCCCTCTTTGATAAACTTTGTTTTTTGAATCACATGTTATAATGACACTTCATCGTTATAATGGTGTACTGAGTCAAAATTAAACAACTTAAATTCAGCCAAAATCGCCCCAAGAGTTGGCTAGAATTTATTAACCACGCCTGTATCAACAATGAAATATGTTTACCTATTCTGTACAAAATTATGTGTACCACCCTTCAGCAAAATGCGATTACAACTCAGACTAGCTCAAATTTTCTCGGCGATTGTTGTCATGGGCAAGAATCAGGTGATAATTCGTAAGGTTAATCAAAAAACCGAAATGAAGCAAAATACAATGGAGAACTTACTAGAAAATAAAACGAGGAGGACTTTATAAAGGAAAAACCAAAAAATAAAAATCAAACACCAAAGTTTTAATTAAGCATCAACAAGGCGCTACTAAACAGACAGCACAAGTGCTAGTTAAAGTGGGGTATGGCAGTTAACCACAAACTCCATATTAAAACAAATAAAAACTACTGAGTAGATACAGTCAATAGCTTGTGATAAATAAATAACGTCAAAGACGCATAATAGTTATTTACGTATTAAGGGCGTAATCAACAGATTACAGCATGAGGAAATGCTTAAAGCGCTAAGTAAAGCGGAGAGCTTTTAATTTTACTAGGGCTGTAATCATGATTAAGCAAGTGGCACATACGTTTTAGTTTGCTTTTCAAAATAGACAAAATTCAAGGATTCAGACTGCTACGTCATCAGCGTGCAGGCGCTGTAAATTTTTGGTGTGCTATGTTTCTGTGCAGATTGTTGGTGTTGCTATACTACATTCTTGGTGTTTGTTATAATGCTCAGCAACTTTATAGGTCCTCAGGCTATAAAAGCCATGTTACGCCGGCTGTTGAGAGGCAATAAGCAAGATTATGGTTCCAAAATGAACTAAAAAGTATATTAGACTAATCAATTCTAAGTAACTTGAGGTTAAATGTTACAATTATTCAAAGTGGGCACGTAAATGTTGCACTGATGCTGATGCAAAATGACCTAGGAGTTGCATGTAATAAAATAGGCAAAAGCTACGTTAGGCATCAAAGCAATAAAATGAAAGTAAACTATCAATATTGTTCTCAAGCGCGAATTGCGCATTTATAATAGTATCAAGGTTTATAATCATAAAACAGTTATAACCATGTGTTAGGGAAACCTATGCTATCTGACTACAACCTATCAGGGCTGGCACAAAAAACTAATCTCTGACGCAAATTTGTGGATAGAATAAAATAAATATTAGTTTGCCATAAAAAGGATTGCCACGAAAGAGATAATGCGAGATGAGCAAAAGGGTCGCAAAAACTTCAAAGCTAGAGAACGTAGTTATTTATTCTCAGCATTTTTAAGCATAAACTGTCCTGTTTAGAAGCCGAAACATGATTTTTAAATGTTTATAATTCATTGTTCAATTTATATTTCGCAATCAACGGTTGGAGATAGAAATACGTTGAACATGCATCACAAGCAGTCGGCGCTTCTTGACTAACAGAGTGAATAAACTGCAATTATGCTTAACTTGCTGATGTTAATATTACCATTTGTTATAAAAAATATAAAACGTTAGGTAAAATTGCAATTTAAACTAGATCATTGTGTTTAACCTTTGAAATTTACGTCATATTTTTAAGTGTATAGATAGGAAATTTTCTAGTCAATAAACTAATGCAGTTAGATATCGTTCTGTGTATACGAACCTCTGCCAAACGGCTCCAAGTCTTTACTACCCTTCTTATGTGGGACTAAATAAGGCCGCTGACACTGCATCCTTTTACATTCCTGTACCCCAAAGAATTATTCTCTGTCTAGGCCACCACAAATTAAAACATACAGTCCACTACAAGCTCCGCCCTCCACTCTGAACAGTCCCGTAAAATGTTATTGAAACCAGCAGTTTCTTGAAAGACGGTAGATTTAAATACAAGTAACAACAATTTAGCAACTCCTAGATGCAGTTCACAAAATAATACCAGAGATAACTCAACTACATTCAACGTATTGATTCAAACAGTAGGTCATTTTAATTAATACAACTGTCACCTCATGCCAGCTGCCAGCTTAATTTGACAAGTTCCAAGCCACTTTTCAGGCAATCTCTTTAACTTTGTATATTTTAAGTCATGATTTTCACTGATCATCAAATATCGCGCATGATAGAAATGCACTTTAAGAACATAGAACGGCCAAAAATCAATTGTGATTGAATTTACTCTGACATGGTAGATGCAATATTAAGTAGTTCAAATGTTACAAATGCTAGCGACGAAAAATACAATATTTACACAGGAACTAAGAACATTTGCATTAGCACACCGTTGTTATTCCCCAAAAGCGCAAAGTTAATTGCGGTGCGTATTTAACAATTGGATCAACACTGACGCAATGGCAATCAGTCGATGGTATTCCACAGTAGATGATGATTCAGGATTTACGAAAGAAACGTAGAGTGGTTAACTTAAATTTACTTACTCTTCTATGTTACAACCCTGTGTGGGTTTTAGCATCTCTTGTTACACAGTTCCATTGTTTTCTGTCTTTAATCTGCTCATTCCATCGCTTGATGTTCATCGGTGAGAGGTCCTCCTGCACCTTATTGATCCACTTCTTCCGTGGTCTCTCCCTGGTCCTACTATAACCTGGGTCCCATTCTATAAATTATCTTCACTACTTTCTGTTCACTCATCTTCATCAAGTGCCCAAACCACCTCAACCGTTGAGAGCCGCACCATATCTTCGGTCTTTATTAGAGCATATAAGCCTGCGTTAGTTCTCCTGGGCATGCCATTTTCTAATAACACCTTCCGAAAATTCTTCTAAATAAACAAATTAGTAAATTTATTTATCAAAGAATTTAATATAGTGGAAATAAATTTATTGAAATTTCCACAAATGTTTCTGCAGAAAATGAACAAGACATAACAAACCATGGACGCAACTTGAGGCATTATTTTTTCAAATCAAAACTGTGTACCACACACAAAAACACGAACTGTCGAAAACGACTTCTACAAATTGTTTAAACCTACATTGGAAAAACAATGTTGCACTTGCACTTTAAAGCCAACATTTTGGGAGGGCCACTGCCCCCTTCATTGCCCATCCCAAAAATTACGGCTATGTAACAGGGCACAGGAAGCAACTATTAATGCTTTTGTAATTATGGCAGTAGCGATAAATGACAACTAGAGATTTCCACTGTGTTGCTTTTCAATAAACATCTTTGGCTCACAACAACGATCTCATATATTGAGACAGTGTTTAATACCAATGCATGATATTGGAATAAATGGCACTCTGTTATTTTAATCGGTCATTAGTGAATATCTCAATGTGTAAGACGCAAGATGCGAATTACAGCCTAGAAAATTTCAAAGTCATTTTTAAAATGTTTATCTTTTTTTATACATCTTGCGATACATGTTAAAACTTTGAAGAAACGTATTTTGTGATAAGAAAATATTATAATCGTATAATGCTAACAGCAATTCTGGTGGCATTGCAAACGTACGAAAACTGAAGAATGATTCAAATTGGCCCAGAATTGCTATTCTATTTATTGCAACAATAAGTCACTGATAAATATTGATAATTACATAAGACATAATTAACAATAACTATAATTTCATTAACAGAGGCTAGTATTTGAATAGAACAGTATCGGCAGGGTGCGTTCAGCTACTTTTCAATATTTGTGTTAGGTGTGGCAATAAGTTATGATGATCGACAGATTCATTTTGTGACGTCAAGACATGATAGTGATTTTACTTAAGCGTACGTTTCGAAGCGGTACAAAAGTTTTATGCAGGGTTCTGTATTCATATCATTATGACAACAACCGATAACGCAGCTGAAGGGTTACAAAGCAGTGTATGGAAGCACAGGAATACAAAAAGCATGTGAAAAGCAACCTGAAAAGGGTAGAAGGCTACAATACAGTGTTAAATAACTTGCGAACAAATGTTTATAAACTAAAAGTACATACGAGCAATTAAAGTGAGGTTAAAGTGCTCCGGAATGACATTTAGCAAAAACAATTTAGTATTTCAGGAAAAACATTGTAAAAACTTACTTAAAACAGTTGTTAACTTGTTGCTACGATACCTAGATGTTCAATTGTTATTGTTTTATTAGGGAAGCCAAGCTAGAAGCTGTTGTAATATTGCCTGCCAGTTTTTTTTTATTGGAGTTCCTGCATTAAAAGTTATAATTTGTGCCAGTTGTTGGGTTTTATTTATTCGCCAATGTGCAGAGCAAAGTTGTGCATAATTTCATAAGTTCCAAAGCGCAGTTCCAGAGGAAATTGATCCTGAAGCTTCGCCCATTTGTGTGTGACGTCGAAGCGATATTTTGGCAAATTGTGGAGCTGCGGGAAGCAGATAGCAGTGTGTAGTGTGTAGAGGGGCCCTTGTTTGTGGCATTCAAGAAGGTAGCAGCAGTTAAAGGCGTTCCCGAAGCCCGGTACGTGGTTCGCGTCGCTTAAAAACGTTAGCCGGATCCAACTTTTGAAGTCCTATTCGAGAAGGCTGGAAGCCAATAGAAGTAGACAGCAACGCGCAGCACCTAGGAAAGACTTAGTTCGTGGTCCAGAAGCAGGTGACGGCCGCAGGAATCTTTCCAGAAGGAAATTACAAACTTAGCGTCACTTGGTTTTGCAATGGACGAATATGGATTCGCAAAGAAGTCAAATGCATTTTAGCCCAAACAACTTGATTCGTTAAATTGCATTGTTATTGTTTACCTGAGGCGAATTTCTTAATTGCTGGTCGATTTGCATTCAAATTATGCTGGATTCTTATTTGTTCTATCAACTCTGTTGTCCTTCAATCTTTGATGTTAACTGTCAACTGTTTAAAAGTGGGCATTTGCCCTACTGAAGTAAGATTTCTACTGTGTGTTACAACCTAACCCTTTGATATTGGAGTTTCAAAAAGCTAGCCGGCGCATTAATTTGATTTAGTTGCCAATAATTAAAATATAGGGGCAACATACTATTTATTATTGCATTTAATAAAAATAATCATAATTTTAATAATCACTGAGAGAGGCAGTTGTTCAAATTAAAACGGTATAGTAATTGTGGTAATACCTATTTATTCCAATTTATATTATTATAACATACTTATCCCGTATAAGTGTGGGGGAATAATATTACTACAATATATGATTTAAATAACTTTCCAATAAAGTGGCGATTAGAAAAAATATAACAAGCACCTGGTTTAAAATTTGCCAGTAAATTAACAAAAACACGTTTACTACAAAAATTAAATAATGAAACCGATTCTAGCTGCTTAAACTATGAGTGCAAGGGTGAAAAGCGCAAATTTTAGTTTAGTGGTTACTAATTGTTTTGATGTTTTAAATGATTATTGTTATTATATAGAACAAGTAGGCAGCATAACCGATAATGTTTCCATCAAGTAGGACAGCACTACTACTTAAGTATTATAAGTTTTTTCGTTACTACAGTAATTACTAATTTATAGGATTGCAAAAATAAATATTTAATATTCATATGGCTAGTTTGCTAAACCTATTAATGGCGAAAATTATAAGCTTGAACAACAACAAGCTACTACATATGTATATTATATTCAAAAGCTAAAAGATAATTAAGGCCGCTTATTAACTGATAGTAGCAGGATGGCTGGTTTTATTGGATTTACAATTGAGGCCTCACATTTGTTAGATTTAAATAATGATTTAAGATCTATGTATAATTTCGAATACCTTCTAATTTTGAAATTAGTCAAGACCATCTACTAACATTTTTTAGTGCAGTCAACAGCCGCTTTGGATATAATAATAACCCATTGTCAGCTTGTAAAAAGTTAATTGTAAAACATGAAATAGCTGATCTAAATACGGAAATTGTGATATTTTAGATGTATGTACAGACACGATTCTAGAAAATTTAAGAGAATTTGGGCTGGAACAACACGTGCTTTTTTCTGATTTACTTTGGTCCAACATAATTAAAGACTTGGTAATTTACATATCTGGCTTTGTTGCGAAAAACTTAAAAATAAGCATTTACGACATTAATTTTGTATTCGCAATGAAGAAGTGTCGAATGTAATTTCATGCTGATTACATTTTAAACAGAGGCAATTTAGTATTTACCCAATAAAAATGTAATTCAGCTTTCTTCGTATTGTATCGTATACAGATAAAACTCAACTGGTACATAAACAAAATACATTTAGTGCATGAGAATATCACTTTTAGCGGAGATCATCAGGTCGAGGCAGAAAGTTATTAGAATGCGCAAAAAAAACACTGGCCTTGCCCACGAATTATAAACAATATTTGTTGATGTAACTTGTTAGGAAAAGTTCAACTTTTTCATATTAAATTACATCAATTTTAGTTAAGAAAAAACATATTTTTCCACACTTTATTAAATCAGGTACTTAAATAACGTTTATTGATGTAAACACTGGCTCCGTAGAAAAATAGTGTGTCTGCCACGTGTAGAAACTCAGTTATTCCACCTCTCGATTTGCTGATCTTGCTACCTCTCAGTCAGCAAACATTCGTCTCGTGCTGGAATAACCTTCATTCCCACACTTGGTACGCAAATAACTACTCTACAACCACCAAAAACGAATATCAATATTGTTTCGCACCCTAGTATAGTGCTCAAAAATATTTCGTCGTCAATGGCAACGTAAATAAATATCCTATTATTAAAAAAGGCAAATTTTGCGTATCGATAATAATGCGAGAATTCCACTTTCTTCTGATGTCTGTAGAAAAAGATTTTTTTTACTTTATACACTATACACAAAATACGACATTTATTTAACGATAACAGAATGGTCAATAATATAAAAAAATCAGTCTCCTATTGACAGCCACAATAGTAGATTATGTTATTAGGAGTCAAAGTGATACTTAATGTGGCGAAGCTGAAGTTTATTTAGCCGAACGTTAATGAGGCAAATAATTCAGCTAAGCCACATAAAGTCACTTTTACTACGAATAACATACTATTTTATCCGCAAACGTATTTAGATAAATTTCATTAATATAAATTTTTAAAAAAAAGGATGCATCGGCCGGGAATCGAACCCGGGCCACCCGCGTGACAGGCGAGCACTCTACCCCTGCGCCAACCTCGGTTGTTTAAATAACGCGCTACTGTAATGATATATGAACATACTGAATCACCCGAGCTAATAGCACACGGCCACAGCAGCTGTCATACCATAACCCACGGCGACAGATGCTTCGCTCCGCTGCTTAAAGGATTTAATTAAATTAAAACTTTTTCGTACTCTTTTTGAAAATAAAAACAGGCATACGATCTAAGTCTAAAAATTAGCAAAATTTTAAGCCATCATACAATTTCATCGGTCCAGTATCTTCGGAGGAGATAGCAAACAAACATAGAAAGAAAGAAAGAGAGCAACGATTTTATGTGATTAGGCACATAAAGTACGCAAAAGTTGCTATTTTATCTGCTTAATCAGATAAAGTGACACTTTTACCTTGTCAATAAAGACACATAACTTGTCACTTTTATGACGTTTGCGAATAAATACTATTTTTTGCAGTTTATTAATTCATGTGCTATGTAAAAATGATGTTATTTTTAAATAATTTTGCGTTTTGTGCACATTAAAGAACGGCGCTATACAGAATATGTGCGCTGAAGGTGACAGAATTGTCTATATGTGCCATGTTATTTATGGTTGTCAGTATATCTTTGCTTACTTCCAAATCAGTCAAAGAAACCCTTGATTTATAAAGAACCTCAATGGCGGTCATATTGTTTCAGAAATGGCATAGTTTAGTGAATTATTTCTGTCAGAATATAGGCAATGTTATTTTGACAAGTATAGTATTTCTATATTCCGTTGAACAATGCCATTTCTGGAATAGTATGGCAGCCATTCCGGTACGTTGTAAACCAAGGGTTTCTTTGACTTGCTTACTTCTAGAGAACCTGTATGAAAAGTAAGATATTAGATGGCACACGTGGAGCCAGATTACAAGGATAACTTGATCAATTGCTATGTTTTTGGAAAAAAAATCTAGATGTCGTTGCCCAACTGATATTTACATCCAACAGCTAAACAATCAGTCATTCAAGTAAAATTTATGAACAACTAGCAAGATGCCCGTTCTTCGTACGGACTACAAATATTTGTTTTTTCTTCTAAATCTTAAATTAATTCTAGAGGGCCCCTCCGCCCGCACTCTATACGCTAAACGCCTAAACTAACAAACACTGTAGAACGATATTGTACATAATAGGGAAACAATATTCTTCCGAAAGAAGTGAAAGCCAAATCGATATACAGTGTGTCCCAGGATTGATGTTACAAGAGGTGAGATGGACTAAAAATTTTTGAATTTTATTTCAAGGTTCTGGGATTCGGTCCTGCTTAGTTTGAAAAGAATTTTAAGAATATTTTCAGTTTTTGAAAAACAAGTAGGCCTTGACAGGGAAGCGAAAACTATTTCATTTTCAGGTAAACTGCCCTTTTTGTTTATGGTATGGCAAAATTTTATTAAGAAAAGTTGTTTAGAATAATAAATTATGACTCTACAAAATTTCAGAAATATCTGTCGACTTATAAAAAACAGTTATTTTTTAGAAAATTGTATTTTATTTTCAGGTAAACTACCCTTTTTGTTCACGATACGGCAAGATTTTATTAAGAAAAGTTGTTCAGATGAGAAATTATGGCCCTATACAAAATTTCAGAAAGATCTGTCGACTTAGATGAAACCGTTATTTTTTAGATTACACAAATTGCATTATTAAAAATGACGGTTTAATCTAAGTCGACAGATCTTTCTGAAATTTTGTATAGGGTCATAATTTATCATTATGAACAACTTTTATTAATACAATTTTGCCGTACCATAAACAAAAATGGTAGTTTACTTGAAAATAAAATACAATTTTCTAAAAAATAACGGTTTTTTCTAAGTAGACAGATCTTTCTGAAATTTTGTATGAGGCCATAATTTATCATTATGAACAACTTTTCTTAATAAAATTTTGCCATACCATAAACAAAAAGGGCAGTTTACCTGAAAATAAAATAGTTTTCGCTTCCCTGTCAAGGCCTACTTGTTTTTCAAAAACTGAAAATATTTTTAAAATTCTTTTCAAACTAAGCAGGACCGAATCCCAGAACCTTGAAATAAAATTCAAAAATTTTTAGTCCATTTCACCTCTTGTAACATCAATCCTGGGACACACTGTATATCGATTTGGCTTTCACTTCTTCACTGTATAACCGGGCCTTAGAGATATTGAGGAATTCGTGAGAAGACATTTTACCCCCTTTCGGCTTTTTCTTTCCTTTAGAGGGTAAGTTAGAAAACTCCTTTTCTAATAGCAGTTCCCTACGTAACAAAACGACTCTTCTTGCCAAACTTCAAGTTCCTGATACCAAGGATTACTACGGCTCTGCGTTGTTGAGTCGGTACTTTATCTTTTATACATATACATTGTATCAGAATAATATTTATAATAAACTTTTTTCGACTACCATTTCCTAAAGTATGGTATTATTTGACACTTTCCATATGTCAAAAGCATGTTGTTATTGCATACTATGCAATAAAAACATTATTGCACACATCTGTCACTTTATTTCACACTTTTGTCAAAACTATGTATTAAATGTGGTGAGTTTCCAATGTAAAACAATGAAAGCACACCTAACATGATTTTTAATGAATTTTCAATTTGAAATAACGTTGACGTTTTGTAATCTCTTTTAGCATAAAATTGTGGTCGTCGAAAAAAATTATGTATACAACTCGTATCTAAAGCTTCTTTTTACACTTGAAATTCGTCTTCGGCCCATTTTTAAACTTTCTCACGCATGCAAAAAAGTGACACTTTAGCTACTGGTTGTATAAATAACTATTTCTGTTGATCGTTTATTTATGGATTTCGTTAATGCATACAAAATCGTTCATTGATGACCCTTATTAATGTATAATTTTATTATTTTCCAAAATCGTTTATTATGGACACATATTAATGGATGATTTTCTATTAATAAATTACTTTAGTATAGGACATCAAAGCCACCATCAATGTAAAAACTTGTAAGTGTCAAATCTTTGACATGCAATATAATTACGTTTTCTCCAATTTAAAAAATTCAATCAACAAAAAAATATTGTAAGTAACTCATGTGTTAATCGGCGAATAATAATTTCAGCGCTAGCTCACACATTAAAATATCTCAATTATTAATCACTCTCATTAACGCAC
Organism: Agriotes lineatus; assembly: GCA_940337035.1. Classification (NCBI taxonomy): domain Eukaryota; kingdom Metazoa; phylum Arthropoda; class Insecta; order Coleoptera; family Elateridae; genus Agriotes; species Agriotes lineatus. The sequence continues at coordinate 114,431,212 of OW679196.1, read as the reverse complement.
TTGTTTGTTAAATAACTATTAAACTGATTTCTAAATATTTTAAAAAGACATTTAAATTCCATAAAAATAGTTTTCTAATTCAACAAACACAGAAGATGGATTCTATAATTTATCACAAATAAAAATGTGCACCTTTAGGGCTGGGTTAAGGCTGATTCCTGAAATACGTTTTCAGACATATGTATTGGAAATCTTTGCAAACAAACACCAAAACGATATCTTATCGGGTTTAAGAGAAATTGTGGAATTCGTGAAAACAAAGTTCCTTTTTCATCCCGTTAGGTGGTAGAATTTCGAAAAATTCTTTTTGCCAAAGTTCATTTTATCCTGAACTGAACCCACAGCGAAAAAAATAATAATTTTAACTCCCTACCTCTTTTTATTTTACCCATTTTACCCTTTTAGGGGTAAAATTTTAAAAAACCTTAAACCACTTTTTAAAGATTTTAAAAACACATCTCTATACCAAAAAAATGCTGTAACTCAACAAATGCAGATTCGCTTCTTTAGGGGTTGATTACGGCAAAATCCTGAAATACGTTTTTAGACATTTGTATTGAATAGTGGATACAAGCAAACGTAAACGCCAAGTCGATATCTTATCTGGTCCAAGAGATATTGAGGAATTCGTGAAAACACAGCTTACACGTTTACCCCTTTAGCGGTCAAATTTCAAAAAAAAAATTCAGCCCATTTTATCCTGAAATAAACCCACAGCAAAAAAAATTTTAACCCCTACCCCTTTTTATTTTACCCTTTTGGGGGTGAAATTTAAAAAACCTTTTGACCGCTTTCTAAAAAGTAAAAATACATCTACATTCCAAAAAGGCATGCTCTACTCAACAAACACGGAACATACAACGGCTTCTATAGTTCACCTTAAAGATTAACTAGGGCAAAATCTTGAATTGTGTTTTTAGACATTTGTATTGGATACCTATGCTAGAAAACACTAACACGCCTCGTCCTTTGCGCAATGGCGCGAGGGCGGGTCTTTAGTTAAGCAATGGCGGGTTAGCGCCACCTTCCTGCTAGCTCAGTCGGCAACTGGCGGCTAATCGGGACGTAAGAGAAACTACACAAATGGTATCTGAGATATGGTGGTCAATAATCAGATTTTATTCATAACAGAATTCCTATTCTACAAAATATATACAAGTAACTTAAGCTAAAGGCGGGGTCCTGGCGCACTCGCGTGGGGGGGGGGGAGACGGAAGATTACTAGGGTCCGCGTCTACTTAGGGTACGACACTGCACTTTAGACGGCGTCCGGTGGTGCTGCGTGGGAGGGGGGGAGCTAGGTAGTTCCCCTGGGCCTGTGCTGAACGGTGATGAGGTTCGGGGCGGTGCAGGGGCTCGTGGGGGCGATGGCGGCTCTCGGTACGGTGGCGTTGCTCGGATCGGTGGGGTTGCTCGGGGCGATGGCGGCTCTCGGTGCGGCGGCAGTGGCCGCGGCGACTGGCCGGGATATAGATGGGCTGCGCACGCAGGGGGGCTGGCGGACGTTGGCGCAGCTGCACGTTAAGCCGGGGGTCCCGTCGGGGGGAGCGAGGGTCGGCCACTGAGGGGAGGCGAGGGGGTATCTCAATTTTCTTTAGGGGCAGGCGGAGGTGGGCCTCCGCGGTCCTGACGACGGCGTTCCACAGCCTGTCGAGCTCGCTGCGTTCGAGGGGCTCTGAGTGGAGCTGTAGCTCCCACTCCTGGTGTCGGGGGCGGCGGAGGCTTCGGTCGCTGGGAGTGGGTGTCAGCGGGCGGGCACCGTCCGTGGGGGCAGCGGTCTTAGTCAACATCACGCTTGCGACTCGCCCTAATTGCGTTTCTAATTGCCCGCGCGAGCCCTTATCTGCCTTTATATTAGAAACGGCCGCGGCTTAAATTAGGCCGCGCTCGGAGGTCCCATGTGCGCGGATCAAATAGGTTCCTGCATCTTGTTCGCTGTTATTTTAGGCATTTTTTGATATGCGATAAGCTTAAGTTGGATGTCTACTTCTGGGGCCCTTAATTTATTTGCTGCCTTTAAAATTACATACGCGAATGCGATGCTCAGGGCCTTCGCTGGGCGTGAGGATTCTTTTCCCGGCGCGCGTGTTTCCCAAAAATAAAAGAAAAATAATTCTCTGATTTGTGTTCTTATCTAACTTCTTTATTTAATAGTGCTCTATATGCAGTCGTTTGTTAATGGCTTCATTAAGTTTAATTTTGAATGCGCTGTAGCAAAGGCGCCGTTATGTCCGAGCTGCAGTGCACATTTCGCCGAATTTGGTGCAATGTGGCGGCCGATCCTTTGTACTGGGTTTCGTAATTTATTAGTTTGTGGCAGTTACTTGCCATTCTGCAGAATTCCTATGACTTCCTTCTATAAAGTTTATGATGTTTTCCGATAGTTTGGGCGCGGGCATCGAGTTCGGTAGTGTATAGTTCTTGTACTTGTTGGTTGATGTTAATTAATGATTACTTTGACAGTTCTTACTTTTGAACAAATGTAATTTTATCTAGCTTATTTATCAGTATTTACATTAATTGATGCACATTTTTTCTTTTGTCGATATCTCAAGAACGGAAAGGAACTAACATAAGCTTATTGAATAAATAAAAATTAGTATCCAAATAGACACATTTTATATGTATTATAAATCGCTCAAAAAGTCGCATATGACACATTTTACGATGCGGCCCTCATAACCTTACTTTTTTTACAGTGGCCCTTGGGCCACTTAAAGTTGGACAGCCGTGCCCTAAGGGGTGAAATTTCAAAAAATTCCGTTTAACCTATGTTATTCTGAAATGGACCCACGGCGAAAACAACATAATAATTTTAACCTTCTACCGCTTTTGAGTTTTTTCTCTTTTTGCTCCTTTAGGGGTAAAATTTTAAAAAGCTTTAAACCACTTTATTAATATTTTAAAGAGATATTTATATGCCAAAAAAGAATTTTATAACTCAATAAACATAAGAGATACAAAGAGTTCTTTAATTCATCCCGAATCCAGATTTGCACCTTTAGATGTTGATTTGGGCAAAATCCTGAAATCCGTTTCTAGGCATTTGCATTGACAATCTTTGCAAGTAAACACTTAGTCAATATCTCATCGGACCTAAGAGATATTGAGGAGCTTGTGAAATAGCTATTTGTGCAACAAGTGCTAAAAGTGAATGTTTATGCACGAGACATGAAAATTATGAAACGAAGCCGAAGGCTGAGTCTCGTTCATAAACATTTTTTTTCACTACCTTCTTTGCTAGTGATCCTTACACTGTCTGATGTGAGGGATGTAGGAAACATTTACAAAAACTGTTACAGTTCCCATAACAATGTACTTACTTCCCTAGAGAAGTGAAATACTTACATCTCGCATTTACTATAACTGACGAGATGCCGTGTTTGCCATTTGATTAACATTAAGAAAACTAGTACCGTTCTTACTATTATCCCTTTTTAATCAAAATACACGCACAAAGCTCACAAAACAGCACTCGCAATTGTATTCATGTATTTTTCACAGTGCATTTATAACTGTCAAACAAAACGTCACAGCACTGTAACAACGCCCCAAGCTCCGAAATAGGCTACTATAACTTAAAAAATGTAATAATTTTACTCTATTACCATTTATTTTACATAAGGAAATATTGGTAGTGACAAAAATATGTACTTTACACAGGATGTAGGAAGATTTACATACCTTACATTACAAGTGCGGTAGGTCGCATTTTACAGCGCGAGGTTTTAATTTTGAAGCACGACGTGAAGTGGGGTGCTTCAATGAAACCGAGCCCTGTAAAATGCCTAACGCACCGAGTATTGTATTAAATTCTTTGGCCGACATATATTTTTTTAACATTTTCTATAAATTCATGACTTCGCTTTCGAATATCAAGCCATCAAGCAAGCTGACATCAGTAAATGTTGTAGTTGACACTTCGTCAAAATTCAAAGCCGTAAATATCAATTTTCTTTATTTCTCCTAAATGCAACTGAACGATAAAATACGTAACTAGCGTTTCTGCTAATACCCGTTATTACTACAAAGCAACTTTTTGTTTAAGGGTCTCTGAAAGCTAAACATTTTCTAGTCATTTTACCGCACCGCAGTGCGACAAAGCACTGACTAACTATAAAATCGTAGTTACGGTGGACGTCAACTGTGCATGAATGTGTTGTTTACATGTCACGAGGCCAAAAAGTAATATACTAGGTATTAGCACGAGTTTGCACACAATATTTTTTCAGTAATAATGTATTAAGGGCAAATGCTTTTGCCGGTAAAAATGTTTTACGAAAGTATTTTGTTTTGGCAATGTCACAAGACAAACTAACTTGATCAAATTCCCGAGCCGAAGGCGAGGGAATTTGTCAAAGTTAGTTTGTCGAGGGGCATTGCCAAAAAAACAACAAATCGTGAGTAAAACATTTTCCGAGCAAAATCATGAGCCCGAAATACATTTTGTGGACTATTTCCCAAATATCGGTTCATTTTGACATTTATACTGATGCGCAATGACAATTTAAATGACGTTTCTTAAATACCACCTTGATTAAAGCAACATATTTGGTGGTTGCCGTGGATGCAAGTGGCAAAAGAAACTGACAAAATCCCAAGGGAAAATTTCGATTTTTTGCCACTACAAAAACACACGATTGGTTGAATTTTGAAAAAGCATGGCTTTTCATTGGATAATAAGAAATGTGGGAAATAGTCTATTTAAATTTACTGTTATTAATCCATAAATGTCGATTTAACAAAGGTTTGCATTTATGACAGTTATAATTTATGTCATAGTACAGAGATGGCCTTGACGGCGCATGTGACTGTTTCTGCAGATGGTAGCTGTCAAAGTTACTTATTAAAGGTAATTATAATAGTACAAATTTTACTTTATTCATTACACAATGCCTTAATTATTTAAAAACCACTTTACCTCTAACGAAATACGTAACTAGAATAACTTTATAGCCTCACTTCCAGTTTAAAATTCTAAATTCAACACCAGCTGTTTACTTTTAGCACATGGGCTAAAAGTAAACAGCTGATTTCACTTTTAACACGCTGATTTATAAAACGTCATTTTTTGTGAAACAAGCTAGTGCTAAAAGGCCTACTTTTAGTAGTGGTTATAGAAAAACACATTTTATTTCTTTTCACCCCCTTAAGAGTCGAATTTCAAAAAATCCGTTCTTAGGACTACCTTATGTAACAAATTGAACCTTCCACCCAAATTTCAAGTGTCTAGTACCAGTGGTTACGCCTCTGCGTTGATTAGTCAGGGTTGTGACTTTCCTTTATATATGTAATATATAGATAGATAAGGAATAAAAACCGGATTACACCAGAACACAAAGAAAATGCCACTTGTCATTACTGCAAAAATTATAAACGTCAAATGACATTAATTTGATTGTGTTTAGCAGGTTATTTCAGTCCTTACAAACACATAGCAAAAATTCTGAATTTTAGATAACCATGGAAATTGGGTCCAATCAATTCGCATTGACAATTCGTCTCTAATCGTAATATACAGGGCTCTGCTTACTACTAGAGTACCTGCATATTATAAGAGTAAAGACATGGTGACAGCGGGAAAATGTTTTACTCACAATCGGTTAATAATAGGTACGTTTCTAACCTTCAAAACAGTAAGAAAGCGAGTCATTGCTTACTTTACTTTCTCGGCTAGCTAAACGTCACTTTCAGTTAACTTGTCATGTTATCTAGCTACAGCGTCACAGTTTCCTTAGTTAAAGTGACTTATTAAACAGCGATAAAAACTCGTATGATTTGAAACTTACCTAATTAAATAATTAATGACAAAAACCGATTTTGAGTAAAATAGTATACATACCACGGTGAAAAGTTTCATTTCTGTTGCGAGATAAAGTGAACCTCAACGCTTCGCGTCTTGATTAACTACTTAATCTCTCGACAATAATAAAACACTTTCCACCTCGGTATGTAATATTGTAACGTTTCTCCCTGAAATTAAATCTTAGGAATACTCAAAAAGCATTTGAATTGAATTCAGCGCGCTTTGTAAACGTTACGGATCTAGCCGATGATAGATCGATCGGCATCCGATGCCGCAAGTTACGATAAGGCGGCGCGCAAGCGAATCTCCCCTCCTGTTCCAATCGCCACCGGAAGCAGAAGATTAGGAGCCCCGATGCTATATATACGAAGATCGCCTAGCTGCCGCTCTCTCTGACCGATCTTCATCCGATAAGAAGATACTTGACCTGATCCGTTATCTAATCTGGCTGCAATTCCTACCACCATTTTGTCGTTACGAACTGTTTGCAAGATTAAGATAATTCATACCCGCTATAAATAACCCGTATTGAACGCCGCTCTATCATGTCGGTAAACTCTGGTTAGTAGTATGGCGTTCAAACTCGAAATATTCCAGGATCCAGCACATGTTGTAATCTTGAAATATTTTACAATCCCCGCATCCGAACATTCCTGTATCCTCGTTGACTGCGAAATCTTATTTTATTCGCAGTATATAAAGGTCAACAGGTCGTCCGATCTCCGCCAAGATTAATTTTGTGTGATTCACAGTACATACTCCGCTGGAAGCCGCCGCCCGATTTGCAAGTCCTGAAGGCGACGTCCTCAGTCCGAAAATTCAAATTAGGCGTAAACAAAGTCGAAGCAACGACCCGGGGCAGCTGGCCTTTTATCGCGCCAGCCAGGCATTTCGATAAAGCGCATCGCTCTACCTGCGGACGACTAGAAACCACTTACGTACCTGGAATTTGAGGACTACCGTCTACCCGCTACGTCCGTCTAAGGAAGCCTTCGACTTCTGGAGGAACACCCGCACTAAATATTAAAAGAAACGTATTCCAGGTAAAAATTGGCCATATACGTATTTTAATCCGTCAAGTCCGCAGAAGGAAAACGCATTCAAACTCAATTTTGGGCTTTCGGCATCGATCGGCTCCCAGCGGGGACCTTTCGCTAATCGACGCAGAAGGTGCTGCACGCTGTCCCGTCGAAGACCGGCTACCCCAAAGGACGTGACCTTCCCCGCAGAAGCGATTGTTGGGCTGTCTACACTGCAGACAAATTTCGACGTGGGGCCACCAGGAAATTGTAGTTTTCGTATTTTGTAATATACAGTTCAGTTCCTATTATTTGTAACACATTTATATACATTATATTGATTTATTACTAACAAATTGTTGTTGCTGAATTGATTTATACTCGAGTGCATCGAACCCTCTTCGACTGTGAGTTATCCCGTGGCTAAATTTAAAATACCCTTATTAGAAGGGTGGAGTATTACAATATATATACATATGTATATATATATATATATATAAAATGTTATTTCTTGACTGGGATAGGGGTTGGAATAACTCCAATCTCAGTGCTACGCACAGGTACCAAGCTTTAGCACTGAGATTGGAGTTATTCCAACCCCTACCCCAGTCAAGAAATAACATTTTACTGTGTATGTAACCACACAAGCTGTGAGAGGGACTATCTTTATATATATATATATATATATATATATATATATATATATATATATATATATGAAGTATAGTAATAGAATTGGGGCAGTAAAAAGAAAATATTATAAGGTAGAAGTTGCTACCCATTGGGCTTTCTTGGTTGGAGAAATTCTAAGGAGAAATTATTGTTGGACATGGCTAACAAAAGGTGGTAGGAGACACTAAGATGATCAATGTCAGTATTTGAATTTAAGGTATTATTTGTACCAAAAATGTGGCACATTTCGATGAAAGTGTGGTGGCTAGAATTTGGTTCAATAGTAATAATTTTTGTATTTTCAAAATCCATACAATGACCAGTGCTGTTGACATGTCCAGCAATGTCACGATTTTTATCTAATTGACGGCCATGTTGACCAAATAGTTAATAAAATTATTGTAAATCAAATTTTAAATGTGCTAGTAAGTTTTAATGTGTAACCGGCTAGATGTATGACTAAGTGTAGTTATATCACATGCAGCCCAGCTCTGTAATCTTGGTAGCCTACTGTCCTTTTTATGAATTTGTTCAAATTTGAATATCGTCACATGTCTTTAAAAAAACATGTGTTTTGGTTTCCACAAGTTGTTAGCCTTTGAAAAAGTATAAAAATAAATATACGAAACGTCAGGCGATACATACAAGTGGTTTTATTTCAATCTAACCATTAAAGCTTGGTACCTGTGCGTAGCACTGAGATTGGAGTTATTCCAAACCCCTATCCCAGTCAAGAAATAACATTTTACTGTGTATGTAACCACACAAGCTGTGAGAGGGACTATCTTTATAGAATTACCGATGCATTTCTACGAGTCAGTGAGCAGGGATTATGGGCAAGAGGCAGTCTCCTACCTAAAGAATTGGCAGACCACGAGTAAGAAGTTGGCGGCAGCCAAAAATCGAAGGATTTTCCTAACCAGATGTCGACAACTTGGAATCACACCAATCCACCTGAGAGGCTACATAAAGGCAACGGAGAACGTGTTTTGCAGAACGCAGAACAATCGCACGCTAAGAAAAGTGGATAACACACAAAGAAGGTTACTGCACAATATTTTAAAAATAGAATTAAATGATATAAATGATACCATTAGATATTTACATAAAATTTTACATATATCCAAAGAGAATTGTAAACGTTTACTACCTCGAGAGATTTTCAATGCCTTTAATATAAAACAGATCAAATTTTACCAATTTCATTATAATAAAATAAAATCTAATAATATTAATAAGCTCAATAATTTGAGGCTGCCTTTAACACAAAGTAATTCTATTGTAACACCCGATAAGTGGTTTAAAAATATATCTAATGTTGTCATCCCTGATTGTATACAACGTTTCCTTGCACTTGGACCAAAATTTGGGTTGCCTGTTAGCTTGAATAATAAATCAACCTTATATAAATATCTTGCTCAAATTGAAGACATTATTAATAGTTTGGATAATAAGGAAAGGAACAATTATCGCTCCTTAGTAGCTTTCCACATTACAGATTTCCTTAAAAATCATAAAAATACAAATAATCCTTTATCTTCTATTGAAAAGAAATGCAACATCTTTCTTAAAAATAATCCGAATGTTGTAATTTTACCATCAGACAAGGGCAATCTCACTGTAGCCTTAGAGCGTGATGATTACATCTCGAAAATGCAGACCCTTTTGCAAGAGAACCAGGTTTATCAACCCTTAAAAAAGGATCCCACAACGTCTATTGAGACTAGGAATAATAAGTTAATCAGAGATTTACATAATAATAATTACATAGATAACCCCACATATAAACGCTTAATTTGTCATAATTCGGTTTCTCCTAAATTGTATGGTTTACCCAAAATACACAAACCCGACACACCTTGTCGACCCATTGTGTCCTCGACACAATCTCCAAGCCTTTAATGAATATAATAGTTTTCGTATCAAAGATAGTTTCGAGGCATTTTGATTTTTCAAAAATTTAAATGTCAGCGTTGATTAATTACAACCCTGATTTAATACAGCGAAAAATAGGTGTACGCGAAAGTTTTGAAAGCTAGTGTACGTGTTTTAAGAATAATTTCCGTTTTTTGTGAATATTAGTCTAATTGTTTGATATAAGGTAGGTAAGTTATAGATTTTTGAAATCCACAAAAAAAAACTCTATTCAGTGGTCTAAATATAAGATGGCGGTCGTAAGAAAAAACAAAGTTGATGATGGTTGGCAGAAGATGAAACGTCGTATTAAAAATCCGTTATTTTTATATTGTAGGTCAGTAAAAGTTGCCTTGAGAATATATTATTAATTTTTGAATATCTTCGTAAATAAGATCAGGAAAAAATAAAAACGAATATGACAAATTTTGAATTTTTTCAAAAATCTGGAAAACGAAATAAAATTTTCATGGTTTCTCAGTTGCAAGGACAGTCAATCACATTTCAAAATCTCACTAGCTAGATTGGGTTGCTACGATAATACAAAGCTGTCATATTTAATTTGAACAAAAGTTAGAAAATTAAATCACTTTATCTATCCTTGATGTTAAAGTGCTACTTTATCTACCCTTGCTGTTAAAGTAAAACTTGACCTTTTGTTTGGAGTTGATAAAATCACACTTTAACATGTGCTATAGAAAAAAGAACAATAATTTGATTCAAACGTATCTTGATAATAAAAAGCAATATCTACACTTCTACGGTGCAGTGGTATCTAGATCGTTTTTGTTTGATTCAATAATAATTTCCGTTTTTTGTGAATATTAACCTAATTGTTTGATATAAGGTAAGTAAGTTATAGATTTTTGAAATCCCCAAACCAAACTCTATTCAGTGGTCTAAAAATTTAAGATGGCGGTCGTAAGAAAAAACAAAGTTGATGATGGTTGGCAGCAGACGAAACGTCGTATTAAAAATCCGTTACCGTCATATTGTAGGTCGGTAAAAGTTGCCTCAAGAATGTATTATTAATTTTTGAATATCTTCGTAAATAAGATCAGGAAAAAATAAAAACTAATATGACAAATTTTGAATTTTTTCAAAAATCTCGAAAACGAAATAAAATTTTCATGGTTTCTCAGCAGCATATTGTTGTGTACTAAATTGCGCAACTTTGCCAAATTTAAACCACCCCTCTAACTCTTACCGTTTTCGAAATCCCTACAGTTAGCCTCGAATTTGAATCACCCTGTATATATATATATATTGGCTATACATATATTGGCCAATTAAGAAAATGGGCAAGCGGACATGAGCAAAACAACTTGTGAATTTGTTAGTTTACATCAGGGCCTGCTGAATTGTGTAACAACTGTCATAGTGTTTTGTGATTTTTAAATAAACACGCTACTGCGCATGTCTCCACTCTTAATACAGGGCGCGCCACGAAACTTGTAGCCCCTGACGAATTTTAAGTGCAACCCAAATAACAAATGTCATTACATTCTACATAATAAAGGAGAACGATCCAGACGTGTGTGTCACGACAATTGCAGACGCGATGTCCCTGATTGAGTGAATGCGGGTTACGGTAGTGGCGGAGTCCCGAGGGCCCCCTTGAAGAGGGTCGGAGCCCCGAGGGCCCCCTTGAAAAGGGGCGGAGCCCCGAAGCCCCCCTGGGAGAGGGCGGAGCCCCAAGGGCCCCCTTGGAGAGAAACGGAGCCCCGGGAGCCCCCTTCTTTGGTCAGGTGGACGGCAGGGGCGGAGTGTGTAACAGAATAGAATGGCCCAACATAATAGGCCTAAAATGGTGGTAATTTGAATAGGATAGACCGCGCAATAGCGAGCGCAGCGCCGTTTATTTCTTATAAAGCAAAAACAGATTAGCATAGGTAATGTAAAACAAATTACAAATTGTACTGTATGTCATTTTGACAAGTTAGTGTTTTCAAAGTTAGTTATCGCAAACGTAAAATCATGTTTACAAATATGGAAAAAACAAATATGATAATATTTGCCAAAGCCCACAAAAATGCAGGTGCTGCTCGTACTTCATACATTCCGCGTTATCCTAATCGCATATTTAGCACCATTTGGAAATACGTTTAGACGTTTGGAATTTTCGTTGAACGAATGTGGGAGTTTCAGTAAACCTACTAACCAAGAGCAAGACCTGTTACTAACAAAGTTAACGAAATTGGAGTCTACAAGAAGTAGCCAAAAATCTTCATGTTAGTCAGCAAACCTTTAGTATGAACTTGGAGATTAGCAGAATTTATATAAGAAAAATATTGAAAGCAAATTCATTCCATTCCTATCAACTGACTTTGGTTCAAGCCCTACATGACAATAATTTTCTACAAAGGATACAGTTTATTGAGTTTTTTCAAAACGAAATTAACATTATCCATTATGTTATGTTCAGTGACGAAACGAAATTTTCAAACAGCGGTGGTGTAAACAGACACAACAGTCATTACTTTGTCCAAGAAAATCATCACTGAGTACATGTAACACATTTTCAGAGAGTGTCTTCTGTGAATGAAACTTTAATAGGTGAACGATATTTACGGTTTTTGCACGATGTTGTACTAGACGACATTCCACTAAACGTTATTAAACGACAAATGTTGTTCCAAAATGATGGCGCAAACAGCGGAAGAGGTTGGATCATTTTTTCATGGCTACCATGATTTAATAAAATATTGAAAAAACAAACAAACAAGATGTTTTATGTTGGTGGCACTGTGAGTCTATGTCAAATTCGAGGTTAGCACGTTAGGTTTCGCGTCAGTTTTAACACAGACTGAAGCAAAACCTAACCTGCTAACCTCGAATTTGACATAGACTTACAGTGCCAACAACATAAAACATCTTGCTTTTTCAATATTTTATTAAATCATGGTAGCCATGAAAAAATGATCCAACTTTTTCCACTGTTTGCTCCACTCTTTAAGTATTATACAGGTGCACTAGAGAAGTCTAGGTTGCAATGACATCTGTAATTTGGGTTGCATTCAAAATTCGTCAGGGGCTACACGTTTCTTAGCCGGCCCTGTATACAGGCAGGCTACTTACTTTCAAAGCAGTCGAAGAAATCCTTGGTTGGTAAAGAACAGTAATGGCGGCCATGCTTTTTCAGAAATGGCATCCTTTAACTGAATATGAAAGCTGATTAGATTTTTTTGGAATTTTCCATTATATTTAAGGAAACAAGCAGAAAAACAGCAGCGAATCATTCTTTTAGGTTGGGCATTAATAATTTACTTAGTATTTAATAACGCAACCATAACTTCCAACAATGCAACCCAAATACTGAACTTGTTAAAATATCACTATTCAAGTTGTTTTTCCATACCGAGAATATAGAGGAGATCCAACTGAACATTTCATCAATCTTACGATTGGTTGTTAAGAAATATAAACTGAGTACTGGATCAGTTTTTATTATAATATGTATAATACAATAATATCAGTAGGCTTCGAACTGCCAAAGTACACGAAAACTACACCGGTAGGTATCTACAACAGATCACATATAAGTAATTTTTGATAACAGTGGAGACAACGTAAACGTCATCCGCTGAACAAAGTAGGCACATCATTGGATTTTAATTTTCTTTTTTGACCTCGTGACATGTAAACAACACATTAATGCACAGTTGACGTCCACCATAACTACGATTTTATAGTTAGTCAGTGCTTTGTCGCACCGCGGTGCGGTAAAATGGGTAGAAAATTTTAGGCTTTGCTTTGTAGTAATAACGGGTGTTAACAGAAACGCTAGTTACGTGATTTATCGTTCAGTTGCGTTTAGGAGAAATAAAGAAAATTGATATTTACGACTTTGAATTTTGACATTTCAAAGTGTCAACTACAACATTTACTGGTGTGAGCTTACTTGATGGCTTGATATTCGAAAGCGAAAGTCATGAATTTATAGAAAATGTTAAAAAATATATATGTCGGCCAAAAAATTTTATACAATACTCGGTGCGTTAGGCATTTTACAGCGTTCGGTTTTATTGAAGCACTCCGCATCGCGTCGTGCTTTAAAATTAAAACCTCGCGCTGTAAAATGCGACCTACCGCACTTGTAATGTAAATAACTATTGCGACCCATACTCACTTTTCCCACCGATTCTCATAAAAGTGGATTTCACATTCTGTTACGGTTCAAAAGTCATTTACAACTATTTAGCTAATTATTTGCCCTAATCCTGGTTAAAAACTAACTTTTGCCATATTTTCCTTCGAGTTTAATTTTTCTTACAGCATTACTGAGCATTTAGATCTTCTGAAAGTCACATTCCAATCTAAGTAAACCATATGATAAGAATTACAGGTCTGAGAGCCCCTGGTGTGTAGGCTTCACTTTATGCATATCTGAACCCCCCCAAGACTTGATTTTTGGTTTTATCAGTTTTGGAAACCATTTTGGCATTCGCCATTTTTGTGCTGTTAAAGACAGGTGCTTTGAAAATTCGCGTCTTGGAGACGTAACTTTATTGGATTTATTCAAGCGCATCCTGTGTAGGAAATCGCTTTTGGTGTAATTTTGGATTCCGAGGTGGTCTGGATTAGGCCCCGAGGATGTTATTTGCGGTGATCTCCTAGCCCAGACTTTGTTTGGGGATTTTGCTTTAGCAGCACATGGTCCACTTCCTTGGCGAAACTCAGCCGTGAAGATCTGAAACGGGTATGTGGTTTTTCTAGGTTCGTTCAGTTCGATTCTATTGTTAGTTGTCCTTTCAGCTTTTTCTTTTCCCCGCTGGGAACATATCTACAGTATTGCCGTGTGGCTACGTACCTGCAGTACTCCCTTCGCTTGGCAACGTGCCAGCAGCCCCCTTCCTACTTGGTGGCGAATTGAGCATTGCCCCGCCAGTGACCAGTCGAAGTCGCTGACTGTGGATCCTTCGAGCCTGCGTTACATGACAGGATAGCACCAGCAAACCTCCTGCGACAGCTACTCGGTGGTCACCCACTTTTGACCTCCTCATGGCCCTTCGGCCCCTGCTTGCAGCCAACGCAGCCGGAGCGTAGCCCATCGCAAAGGTCTGTCAGATTACTATATCCGTTTCGAACTCCCGAATCTTCGGCTCAATTGCGTGACGGTACTGCAATGTGCTCGATAAACTTATGAATGTTTTTAACGTGTATTCTTAAGCGGTAAACTCACCTGTGGAACCTTATTTGATTCTGCATCACAAAACAGTAACTAATTTCTGCATTGTAAACAAAATTTTAGCGGTAGCTCTTTTGATCGATATTTAGGTCATATGTACGGACTATGTTTTACCGGTATTGTATGGTCTCCGACCTCGGAATAATTTTTGACGGTATTGTAAGTTAGTTGTGCAGTCAAGTGCATGAAAGCGTTTTTTTTTACATTTTCAAATGTCACCTATTACACCGTTGAATAATATCTCTATCTGCGCCCTGTTGTGCAAGAGAAATTATAATGCTCGCGTCACGTCCGTTGTAAATGCAATTTGCCTTGCAATATCGCGAATTCGCCCTTACGGAACCAAAACAAGATCTTGTAGGCCCGTGATAGCGTCGAAATAAATTAATTATTAATTAAACAAAGGCTAAGCCTTGCATACTGGGTGTTCGGTTACATTCAACGTGCAATCTAAATTTTGCTTTTAATTTTAATAGCTGTGTCGAAGCCAAGATGCTTTCGAGCTTTTGCTAAGTGTTTAGTCAGTAGTGCATTTGGCCAAATCTAACACCAATCTTGTATCCTATTTTAATACTTCTAATTTGTAACAGATACATACCGTTTATAATTATTTATTTAATTTGGGCTTGCTTGTCAACTACGCATTATGCCCTTATAAATGTAATTGGTAGTTTTGCGGTGAGTTTAGCCTTGTGCTTTGTATGGTATTGATTAAACTGTGATATATGATCTCCCTATTGAGATTTTGTGTAGATTACTCGGTATTAGTTGTATAAAATATTTGTGGAATCTCGTTACACTATTTGCTCATTATATTGAATCGTTACCTAGGTCAGTGAATTTTATTTATGCCCCCTTGCCGTATCTCTTTTCAGGAAGTGTTTGGTAGCGCATCTTATCGTGTACCTTTTTGTGCGATTAGCCAAGAGCTGGGTCACCTGCTACCTGGCGCCCGTATTATTTTTTTTAAATCTTAGCTGAAGCTTTGAGTGTCGTATATGACCCACGCCCTCCTCTGGCTGAGAAGCCGGCCGCTCTTGCTTACTGCCCCCTTACCACCAGAGTAATGATAACCACGGTAACAAGAGGTTAATTGGCACCCTGTCGTGGAGCCCGATTTTGCCTGATCTGACTTCATTTTCGCTTGACTAAAGTTCACTTGATTTCGATAAATTTTCCCCTGGTTTCGATTTCCGTTATTTGAGCAAATTTGTTCCCCTTAGTTGTGCTCTCGATATATTTATTTATACATTTAGAATTAGTCTTGGTGGTATGGTGTTTATACTGCATGTTAGTTAGATAGATTTATTGGGTTGCATGAGTTTCCAGGTACATGTAATTTAGATAATTGGGTATCCTGCGATATCGTTTAGCTACTTGCTGATGATTTTTTTTTTGCAGGGTTAGTGATAGGCTAATATTCTAATAATAGATTTTGATAGTTGTAGTAATTTTATTCGAGTGTTTATACAACACATTAATTAGTTTTGAATAGTAGTGTTAGCTGTTAGCTGTCAGATTATTTTTCTTCCTTTTTTTTTCTCGCTCATTTGAATACCCGAAGATGGACGTTGATCGCCTACTTGTCGATGAACTCGATTATGAATTATTAGTTAGGGGTATTTCTTGCCAAGGTAATGTCATGGAAAAACGCAAATTACTTAGGTCTCGACTTAGAATGGAACGCAGTGGCAACGTTAGTTTCCCCGAAGTCCACATTGATAATGCTCAAGAATTGGAAGCATGCACAGGTAAATTAGCAATCCTTGCTGCAGAAGTCGGCATTTGTTTTTCCACCGCAAAGGATAACAACTTTAAAAGATTACATACTCGTCTCCTACATGTGTATGGCCGCCTTGAGAGAATCGCTTCTATCGAATCTTTGGCTAATCTGAAAAATGAAGCAGTGAATCAATGCCTTCAATTACTTGACGATCTTGAAAGCAAGATTGAAAATCAACGAGATTAAGATTTAATTTCATTAGACGAACCTGATGCTGCTACCTCTCTACCTCGAGCTCCCGATACTTATCACGATTATCAGGAACATCCATCTCCACCAGACGTTGAACCTAGGCGTAGCTCCAACGTAAACTTCAACCTCAATGCCTCACAGCGAAGATCTTCACTTTTTTATAGCACTGGTATGGTTACATCGAGTCGTGCATCCTCTGAACATAATTTTATTCCTGTCAATAAATGGAAGATACAATATGATGGTGAAAGTGGCATATCAAGCTTCTTGGAACGTATTGAAGAACTCCGAGTGGCTAGAGGAGTACCTAAAGAGCATCTGTTTACTGCAGCCGTAGAACTTTTTACTGGCAACGCCTTAATCTGGTACAGATCTATTCGTGATACCATTCGTAGTTGGGATGACTTGACCAAAGCTCTTCGAGAAACCTTCTTGCCGTGTGACTACGAAGCAACTTTATGGGATGAGATAAGACACCGTACCCAGGGTGTTGATGAGCCAGTGTCCGTCTACATCGCGGTCATGGAAAATCTTTTCCGACGCCTACCTTCAGTGCCGTTGGAAACCACACGTCTCACTTTGATAAGGAGAAACCTGCAACCTTATCTTCAATCTCAACTCGCCTTACAAGTTGTAATCACTATCTTTGGTCTTCAAATGTAGCTATAGGTTATTTTCTTGCGTTCGTTTTTTTAATCGGCGTTGTAGAAAGCTTCGTGGAAGTTTTCTTTTTGTCCTTTTGGGAGGTTGGTTGGGGACTTGAACGGTCGGTTACTTTTCCGTCTATTCCTTACTTGTAAGGTAGACTGAGACATTCCATCTTGTCGTTCATTCAGGAGTGAGCCACCTTTGAGGTCTCATCTCCGGTGTTCCGCTATCCGGTCACGGAGGATAGTGTTTCAGTGTGCAGTCGGTCCTGGGCTGCCCACTTTTCCTAGACTAGTAGGGTGTAGGGTTATTTTTTTTTGTCATCACAGAGGATGGTTGCCTATGATCGCGGTGCATCCTACTGGGTCCCGCGCCTGGTACCCATTGTCTGTGATGACTTCAAACGTTTTTCGGCCTTTTTTTCCAATTTTGAAATTTCTGGTAGTTCACTTAATTCCACCCTACGATGACTGACTGACGTGACAACGGACAATCCTTCCTATTCTTCTTCTGTGTCGTCCGCTATCTTCTTTTCTAGAGCTCCTTAATCCCTTACCCCTTTTTTTTCACCACTCTCACCTTTTATTTTCCTCTTCTTGGTGGACAGTGTCTCAGTGGGTGTTGTGTAGATTTGGGCCTGGATCGATTCGTCCACCGGCGCGCCTTTACCACCCAGCAGCGACGGATGTTCCGATGTCCTTTTCTGCATGACATTCATGTGGAGAGCTGTTTATCCCTTCACTCCTTTTCTCAACCATCAATCTTTTAAGACCCTGTGTGATTCCCCTATTTCCTTTCGTCTTCCGACATTAACGTACCTTTTTTTGGCTACGTATCCGCTTCTAAATTCGTTGACATTGGCTTGAATGTGCTGGGTATCCGCAATAGTTCTTTTCGTGTATCTGGAAAATTTTGAGGTTTCATTATCGTGCATGCATAGGTTCTACGTCGGTAAATTCGGGGAATTTACCTATTTTTAAGTGAGGGGAGAGTTTGTTACGGTTCAAAAGTCATTTACAACTATTTAGCTAATTATTTGCCCTAATCCTGGTTAAAAACTAACTTTTGCCATATTTTCCTTCGAGTTTAATTTTTCTTACAGCATTACTGAGCATTTAGATCTTCTGAAAGTCACATTCCAATCTAAGTAAACCATATGATAAGAATTACAGGTCTGAGAGCCCCTGGTGTGTAGGCTTCACTTTATGCATATCTGAACCCCCCCCCAAGACTTGATTTTTGGTTTTATCAGTTTTGGAAACCATTTTGGCATTCGCCATTTTTGTGCTGTTAAAGACAGGTGCTTTGAAAATTCGCGTCTTGGAGACGTAACTTTATTGGATTTATTCAAGCGCATCCTGTGTAGGAAATCGCTTTTGGTGTAATTTTGGATTCCGAGGTGGTCTGGATTAGGCCCCGAGGATGTTATTTGCGGTGATCTCCTAGCCCAGACTTTGTTTGGGGATTTTGCTTTAGCAGCACATGGTCCACTTCCTTGGCGAAACTCAGCCGTGAAGATCTGAAACGGGTATGTGGTTTTTCTAGGTTCGTTCAGTTCGATTCTATTGTTAGTTGTCCTTTCAGCTTTTTCTTTTCCCCGCTGGAAACATATCTACAGTATTGCCGTGTGGCTACGTACCTGCAGTACTCCCTTCGCTTGGCAACGTGCCAGCAGCCCCCTTCCTACTTGGTGGCGAATTGAGCATTGCCCCGCCAGTGACCAGTCGAAGTCGCTGACTGTGGATCCTTCGAGCCTGCGTTACATGACAGGATAGCACCAGCAAACCTCCTGCGACAGCTACTCGGTGGTCACCCACTTTTGACCTCCTCATGGCCCTTCGGCCCCTGCTTGCAGCCAACGCAGCCGGAGCGTAGCCCATCGCAAAGGTCTGTCAGATTACTATATCCGTTTCGAACTCCCGAATCTTCGGCTCAATTGCGTGACGGTGCTGCAATGTGCTCGATAAACTTATGAATGTTTTTAACGTGTATTCTTAAGCGGTAAACTCACCTGTGGAACCTTATTTGATTCTGCATCACAAAACAGTAACTAATTTCTGCATTGTAAACAAAATTTTAGCGGTAGCTCTTTTGATCGATATTTAGGTCATATGTACGGACTATGTTTTACCGGTATTGTATGGTCTCCGACCTCGGAATAATTTTTGACGGTATTGTAAGTTAGTTGTGCAGTCAAGTGCATGAAAGCATTTTTTTTACATTTTCAAATGTCACCTATTACACCGTTGAATAATATCTCTATCTGCGCCCTGTTGTGCAAGAGAAATTATAATGCTCGCGTCACGTCCGTTGTAAATGCAATTTGCCTTGCAATATCGCGAATTCGCCCTTAAGGAACCAAAACAAGATCTTGTAGGCCCGTGATAGCGTCGAAATAAATTAATTATTAATTAAACAAAGGCTAAGCCTTGCATACTGGGTGTTCGGTTACATTCAACGTGCAATCTAAATTTTGCTTTTAATTTTAATAGCTGTGTCGAAGCCAAGATGCTTTCGAGCTTTTGCTAAGTGTTTAGTCAGTAGTGCATTTGGCCAAATCTAACACCAATCTTGTATCCTATTTTAATACTTCTAATTTGTAACAGATACATACCGTTTATAATTATTTATTTAATTTGGGCTTGCTTGTCAACTACGCATTATGCCCTTATAAATGTAATTGGTAGTTTTGCGGTGAGTTTAGCCTTGTGCTTTGTATGGTATTGATTAAACTGTGATATATGATCTCCCTATTGAGATTTTGTGTAGATTACTCGGTATTAGTTGTATAAAATATTTGTGGAACCTCGTTACACTATTTGCTCATTATATTGAATCGTTACCTAGGTCAGCGAATTTTATTTATGCCCCCTTGCCGTATCTCTTTTCAGGAAGTGTTTGGTAGCGCATCTTATCGTGTACCTTTATGTGCGATTAGCCAAGAGCTGGGTCACCTGCTACCTGGCGCCCGTATTATTTTTTTTAAATCTTAGCTGAAGCTTTGAGTCTCGTATATGACCCACGCCCTCCTCTGGCTGAGAAGCCGGCCGCTCTTGCTTACTGCCCCCTTACCACCAGAGTAATGATAACCACGGTAACAATTCTTTTGCTCCACTTTTGGGTGCCCGGTTTATTCTGCTTATATTTGTGAACCATGCTGCTCTTTGCTTCTCATTTTTGGGAACTTGTTTTAATAGATATAAAGCCTTGTTCGGATCTACTATTGCAGCCAAAAATAGAACAGCCCGTCATTGGTAATTTAAAAAACTAGAAAAATAATTATGTAAGTAATTTTAAAGTAAATTCTATATACATACTTACAACTCTTCAGAATGTGCTATTTGAAGAAATGTCAGGTAAAAATTAAGCACATACAAATAAATACACTTGCACCAATTGTAATATATGCTTTAGCTCGCCCACGTAAAACAGGCTTTAGCTGACTGGCGCATGCCTGCAGCAGTTCACGTTGGAGCACCGCACCGGTTTGACATATGTAATGTTTGTTGTCAATAAAGACTAATTATTGCACCACTTCATTCATTACAAACATATAACATGGCGCAGTCGATTTAAATAAACAAATAAAACTGGTGAAAGAAATAAAATTACGTGAACTCGGGAAGTAAATACTAAAACAAAAACAATTCGCGGAAATTCAAGATGGAGTTCCTAAAACAGCCGAAGCCAATGAATATGGAAGGTGATTTAGGAGTGAATTGGAAAGTATTTCAAGATGATTATAATATCTACATGATGGCTACAGGTGGTAGTGAAAAACGAAAACCAGTGCAAGCAGCAGTACTTCTTCACTGTATGGGACGGGAGGCAAAGGCAATCCTGGAAACCTTAGAAATTACTGCAGAAGAGAAAAAGGACCCTGAAGAAATTCTAAAATATTTGCATGGGTATTTTATACCAAAAACAAATACGAGTATCGAACGCCATAAATTTAACACCAGAGTTCAACTGCCAGGTGAAACATTCGATGCATTTTTGGGTGATCTGAGAAAAATTGCGGCAAATTGTGACTACGCAACCCTCAAAGATGGATTAATAAAGGACAGAATAGTGTGCGGCATAAGAGAAAAAAGAATAAAGGACCGTCTGCTACGGGAATCTGACCTCGATTTAAACAAAGCAATTGGCATATGCAAAGCGGCTGAACAAACAGAGGCCCACATCAAACAATTAGTGGAGAAGACAGAAGAATTGGAAGTTGGTGAAATAAGAAAAAGATGGAACCAGAAACAACGCCCACGTACCGGAAACCATGAAAGCAGGCCTACAGCAAGCAGCAGCAACGTGAGTAGCGCGAACAAGCAAAATCCAGGAAACGACCATCAAGGCAGGCAATCGAATTCAAATGGCAGCCAAGGACGCAACGATTCTTGCGGACGCTGTGGATTCAAGCATGGAAGCAAGTGCCCAGCTTATGGTAAAACGTGCAGTAAATGTAAGAGACCTAATCATTTTGCTAGGCAATGTAAATCACAAATTTCTAGAAATGTGCACGCTGTAGAAAGTAGTAATAATGAAACGACAGGTACTGAAGAGGTAGAGACTTATATTTTAGGTTCGCTCGAAGTAAATGTAATAAATAAAGAAAACGATTGGTATCAAAAAGTAGAAATTTTTGAATGTAACAAAAACATTCAGTGTAAATTAGACACGGGAGCTCATATAAATGTAATTCCGAAACATATTTTTCTGGCATTGGGACTAGATAAAAAAATAGAAAGATGTAATATCGTAGTAAAGAATTATGGGGGCGATAAATTAAAAGTTATTGGTTCATGCAAATTACTTGTAAAGGTAAATAAGCTAATTGAAACTTTGAATTTTGTAATAATTGATACAGATGTAAAATCAGTTCCCATTTTAGGTATACACAGTATACAGTTATTAAAATTAGTAAAGCTAAATGTTGATGAAATTGAATGTATTAATAATGAAAAGCCTTGTGATATTCAGGAGCTAATTAACGAACATGCTGACCTATTTAAAGGTGTGGGAAAAATAAAAATGGAACCATGTGAATTTAAACTAAAAGAAAATTATCAATCGGTAACTGTACCTTGCAGGAAAGTTCCATACCAACAATTAAAATTGTTGGAAAATGAATTACAACGAATGGTTAATGATGAAATCATATGCGCAATAACTGAACCAACGGAGTTTGTAAATCCAATAGTGTTAGTAAATAAACCTAATGGTAAAATTAGAATATGTCTGGATCCACAAAATTTGAATGAGTCAATCTTACGGGAGCATTATCAATTACCAACTTTTGAAGAACTCACTCATGATTTAAAAGGCATGAAATATTTTTCAGTTCTTGACGCAAACAAGGGTTTTTGGCAGATCGAATTAAGTGAATTTTCCTCAAAATTAACTACGTTTGCCACTCCTTTCGGGAGGTTTCGTTTTCTAAGATTACCTTTTGGCTTGTCCTGTGCACCTGAAATTTTTCATAGAGTGTGTACAGAAATATTTAAAGATATAAAAGGAGTCAAAATATATATCGACGATTTAATTATTTTTGGCAGCACAATATCAGAGCATGACAAAATTCTGAAACAAGTTTTAGTAAGGGCTAATGAAAAAGGGGTAAAATTAAACAAAGACAAGTGTAAGTTCAGGCTAATTGAAATAAAATATGTAGGTCATATTTTGACAAGCATGGGTATCAAAGCCGACACCGATAAAATTGAAGCTATAAAACAAATTCCCAAACCACAAAATTCTAAAGAATTGTCTCGCTTTTTAGGCATGGTTACTTATGTATCAAAATTTATTCCTAATTTAAGCAACTTAACGTATAATCTCAGACAGTTAACTAAGAAAAATGTAGAATGGTTATGGTGTCATAATCACGAAAGTGAATTTAATAATTTAAAAGAAAAACTTTCAAATAGTCCAGTATTACAGTATTATAATCCAGAAGAAACCGTAACTCTTTCGGTAGATAGCTCAAAGAATGGGTTAGGAGCCGTAATCTTACAAAAAGATGGCCCAGTAGCATACGCTTCCAAATCACTAACAGAAGCTCAAATTAAATATGCTCGAATTGAAAAGGAGCTACTGGCAATAGCGTTTGGTTGTCAACGTTTCCATCAGTACTTATATGGTAAACAATTTTTAGTTGAGACAGACCACAAACCACTGGAGGCAATTTTTATCAAACCTCTGAATAAGTGTCCACTCAGATTACAAAGACTTTTACTAAATTTGCAAATGTATAACTTTAAAGTCAGATATAAACCAGGTTCACAACTTTTTTTAGCTGATGCTCTTTCGAGATCAAGTTATGATGACAAAAATTTTATAATTAGCGAATCCGAACTTGAAGCGCAAGTTAATTTAATAGATTACATAAGCATAAGTAAAAAACAATTTGATAATGTGGCTAAAGAAACAAAAAAGGATGACGAATTAGTAGAATTATTACGAGTTATTAAAGAGGGCTGGCCGGAAAACAAACAACAACTGGCAAACATTATAAAGCCTTATTGGAAATATCGTCACGAATTAGTTGAAGCAAAAAATCTTATTTTTAGAAACAATCAAATTGTAATTCCAAAATCGTTAAGATCAGAAATGATAAATCGTTTACATTACAATCATATGGGAATCAATAAAACTCTTTTAAGAGCAAGTGAATTAATTTTTTGGCCTTTCATGAATAAAGAAATAACAGATGTAATTAAAAATTGTCCAACTTGTCTGACACATCATAACAGTCAGCAGAAAGAATCTATAATTTGTAAGGAAATTCCTAACAGACCATGGAAATTCGTAGCAACTGATCTTTTTCAGTTTAAAGGTAAAGAATACCTACTAGTGGTCGACGTTTATTCAAAATTTCCAGAATTATGTTGTCTTAATAATAATTCGACAAGTGAAATCATAGTTCATCACATGAAATCCATATTTGCACGACATGGAAAACCAGATTTATTATATTCGGATAATGGTCCACAATTTGTTAATCAAAACTTTCAAAATTTTTTGAAAAATTGGGAAATAACGCATCAAACAAGTACTCCCAGGTATCCTCAATCTAACGGTTTTATTGAACGACATGTTCAAACACTAAAAAACCTAATGAAAAAAGCGTTACATGATAATAAAGATGTTTATTTAACATTATTGGAATATCGAAACACACCGATTGGTCATAATTTACCTTCTCCAGCACAATTACTTTTTGGTAGGCGTCTAAAAGGTCACTTACCGATACAAGAAAATCTTTTAAAACCTAATTTCAATACAAGTAAATATGATGAGCACTTGAAAATAAGTCAGCACACTCAAAAACTTTATTATAACAGAAATGCTAAGGACATCTCAAATCTCAATCCAATGGATCTAGTAATGATACAATTAGAAAATAAAAAATGGGCATGTGGTAAAATACTTGATATTGATAAAGATAGACCTAGATCATACTTAGTACAGTTAGATAATAGCGATAAAAAATTCATAAGGAATAGGAAATTTTTACGCAAATTTACCACTAACAATTTTGTAACAGACAATAATTATGATGAATTATTAAATAGTTTTATACCGAATAATAATGAAACTCGATCAGAAGACAATAACAGTAATAATACTTCGATAAAGGAAAAAGAGGATGTAAGTAGTAATAGTGAAAATGTAAGTAATACTGAAATTATAAATAATAGTGGAAAAATAAAACCTATTGTGACACGATCCCGATATGGTAGGATCATACACAAACCTAACCATTTAAGAGATTTTGTATAAGGTATTCTATTTTCATTATTTTAAGTAAAACTGTAAACTTGTTAAGTTAGAACTTTTTATAATAATTAGTTTGTAAACCATAGTTTTGATATTTTGAATTATTCTGTATTTATGTTGTATTACTATATCTTAAGGTTAAACAATAAGAATAGTTTATATAAAAGAAGGGAGATGTAATATATGCTTTAGCTCGCCCACGTAAAACAGGCTTTAGCTGACTGGCGCATGCCTGCGGCAGTTCACGTTGGAGCACCGCACCGGTTTGACATATGTAATGTTTGTTGTCAATAAAGACTAATTATTGCACCACTTCATTCATTACAAACATATAACACCAATCAATGTTAGGCATACAGTTAAATATTGTCAGGGGCAATATAATAAGTAGTAAGCTTATTATCGATGATTATTTCTGAATATTGTGTTATAATCCCAAAGCTGAAAATACAACGAGCCTGTAGGATGAGTTGTATTTTCTTGAATTGGGATTATAACTAAATGATATTCTAAAAAATTATAGATTATTAGGAGTAGGTACTAGGATTTACAATTATGAAGAGAATATAATGACTTAAGCTATAAGTAACAAACGACTTCCGGGATTGGACCGTGTTATTATTTAGGCCAAAGACCTCAACGTTTCGCCCACTTTCGTAAGGAGCTTCATTAGGAGTAAAAGTAAAAGAGCACGTTTACTTAACGTGTAAACCACGCCAGAGGCGAAACTCTTCTTTGAGAAGAGGGCGGTTTATTCAGCTCTTTCTTTAAAATACCTGAAATATGGATTAGAAAATATCAAAAGAAATAACTGCTATTATTGCAAACTCCGCAGATTTATTTATGGTTATAACAGTACTGAAACAGAGTTTGAAATATGTAGGTACCTATATAAAATGTTGTTGCCGCGTTTGCTCTACTCTTACCTTTTTTTATTAATTTTATTTCCGGATAAGCTAGTAGAGCTCTACATAGAAGTATTATTATATTGATGTGAAGACGTCAGTTCCAAATGAGTTCCCATTAGCTGGATTCTACATCAGTAAGCAGATATTGTGGCAGTTTTCGCTTTAACGGTCTGTGGATGTGTTGATTTCCCAGTCCATAGGCAACCAAGTGGTATTTCATTGATAGGTACAAACTTACAAAGTTGTTTACTGTCTGGAATACATTACTGTTGATAAATAATTATTCACAGACCAAGTTCATGCCCGCCGGGCTACCGGGCATTTCCCGGTAGGCCCTGGGTTGCCGGGCCCTAGGACTATTCTTACAATAGTCTCTTCTTTAAAAATGTAAATTATCAGAATGAAGATCACTTTCGTTTGACCACGTTAACAATGTTGTGAGGAACCAAATTATAGTCAGTATAGACACTAGATTTGTGGAACATTGATTATTTTATGGTGATTTAGAATACTTGAATCGTCCTAGATTTCCTGAAATTAGTCAAAGTATGCCAATGAACTCCTTCAATAGAACTTGTGAAGTTATTTCTGCCCTCTAAAAAGCAAAAAAAATAAAGAAAAGTTAATGACGTTTGCCAAACTGTGGCCTCAGTTTACAAAAAGAAATTTTGAAAACATTTATGAGACAGATACAGCTAAAAACATGATCAAGATGAACAAGTACAAGAAAATGAAGAAAGTCTTGACACTGACTTTGAAGATGAAATTTTCTTGGCAAATGTAGTCCTCTCTTATAGCTATCATAGTAGACGCTGTTTTTGCAATGTGAAGTGCATTAGTTGTGTATCGTATGTATTTGTGGTTATATGCAAGTATAATTTATGTTCTACTGTATTCGATGTGTATGATACTCAGATGCCAAATTGGCCCAATCACCGAAATTAATTTGGCCAATACTGCAACTGAGAGAGAATTTCGCAATTAATTCGGCAATTGAGCGAATTTAGGTTTTACGGAATTCTCGTATTGAGTATTCTATTTGGGCAATTGAGTGAATTCGGCATCTGAGTCTAACCTATACAAGTTTCTTCTCACAATCCAACTTAAGGAATTATCTTGTGCAAATTTATTTTCTAAACTAAAATTATTAATTACTCGTTTACGCAGCTGTAAGAACATTTGGTAACTCTGCGCTGCTTGCCAAGATCCAAGAAGCCACTCTAATGTCAAATTGATTTCTGTTAGAGAATAGATGTCAAACGTATAAAGTCAATGTTTTTCAGTTTTAGCAGACGAATATAAACCTTTTTATACAGCTAGTACATAATTTGACTTTATTTTGTTTTAAAACCATATTTTCCACTGTTTATATCTGTGATAAGAGGTATATAAAGTAGTCTATAACGCCCTAGGGCGTAAAGAGAGGGCGTAATGATAACGCCCGCTTATTATGCCCTTTCGGGCTGGCAAGCTTTTCAAGTTATTTGCGTATTCAAAGTGGAAAATAAAACAGTGTATGGACCATGGGCCTTACTTGATGTTTATAGCCCTCGGGCGACATAAACCCTCGGGCCAGAGCCCTCAGGCTTGTAAACTTGTGGCCCTCGAAAATGCATAAACATCTTCATAATGCCCTTGGTACATACATAACTATGCTGGCTCTTAATAGCGAGCGTAATGTGACCGTTATGGCCTGAGGGTCTATAAAGTTGCTAGGAAGTATAATAAAGATTAACAATGTAGTATAGCAACACCAACAATCTGCAGAGAAACCATAGCACACCAAATATTCACAGCTCCAGCACAACGATGACGCAGTAGTCTGTAGATAAAATACTGAATTCTTCAATTGTGTACATTTCAAAAGCAAAGTAAAATTAAATGTTGTATGTGCCACGTGCATAATTACGTTATTTATAACCATGGAGAAATTTAAAGCCCTCCGCTTTGCGTCGACCTTTAAACATTTCCTCGACTATAATTAATCTATTATGCCCTTAATACATTAATAAATATTATTGACCTAGTTCACAAAACTATCTCGACCATAAAATCGACTTCTCAAATTATGTAATTGCTATATAAATAGCTATTATTCAACACCTTCTCAAACTAAAAATATTACTACAATTATTTCAAATAAAACAAGTTCATCATTAGTCAGTCACTAGTGAGGAAAAAATAGAAAAGTCGAGGAGAAATAATTATTATGGATACATAACAACTAATTAAAGGCTTGCTTGTAATTTTTAAATGTTATTAATATCAAATATCATGTTAGTGTAAACAAATTCAGAAGAAAAATAAGTTAAAGAAATTTAATAGAGGTAATGGATAAAAAGCTGTATTGGACGACCCACACGAGCGTCGTAGTTAAAGTTTTTCTTTCGTGACTAATTTATTTATTTTATTTATTTTTATTTTATTTTATTTTATTTTGTACTCAACCGTACGTGGATGCTTGTTCAAGCTACATTGGACACTGATACATTCAATAACTATTATTTTTGAATACATATTATTTACTAAGTTTTGAGTTTTGTAAACCTACCTAATTCTACGACACCAATTACTGTTTATACTACCTATATTTCTCCTCCTAAAGTTCTGCCGTTTTATATCCTACAACTTTGAAAAAATTAAAATTTTGCCACGGATATTTTTTAGGGGCATTTCCCAAAATTTCAATGCCCGGGCCCTCTATAGAGTCCCAGCACGTGCCTGTGCTAGTTTGTAAGTTTTTAGCAAATACAAAATAGTAACATATACGAGTATATTCGTTCATCATGTATCTATACCTACTTATTCCCATAATTTTGATATTTATTTGTTGCACATCTTGCAATCATTGAAATTGTTTAGTACTGATTTCCTCTTTTGCAGTCTAGGCCTGCTTGGTATAGAATAGATTTTTACTAAATTACAGTTCACATGGGATCCACTCGGCAAAGTCAGCTAAAGAGGATTATAAAACATTGTAGGTAAAGTGGTTCATTTGATAACTTTACATGAAAATTTTGTTAAAATAAAATATCCTAAACTAAAAATTATAGCAATACACCAGGTTTAATTACATTTGGATTACAAGAATTATATATAAAAATTTAACATACACAACCCTTCATTTTTGAATTATAATGAACAATTTCAATTAAAACAGCTAAACATTATTCACATAGTGCTTCACCCAAACTAGCATATAATTCCACCCTTCTTATAAATTTTTGGTAAGTCTTTCTAATTTCTGCGAGGGGCATTGCTGTAATTACCTACATCAACGATTTTGTTTTTAATCTTTCTACATAATTATCGAAGTCTTCTGAATGAACTTCCTGCTTTATCTTGCCCAAAAATAAAGACCCATAAGTGTGAAG
Source organism: Agriotes lineatus (assembly GCA_940337035.1). NCBI lineage: Eukaryota > Metazoa > Arthropoda > Insecta > Coleoptera > Elateridae > Agriotes > Agriotes lineatus. The sequence continues at coordinate 114,401,938 of OW679196.1, read as the reverse complement.
TTCAGACTGCATGGTATATGGTTATGGCACAAATCTATCAATCCAAATTTATATCCAAATAATTTCTTATTCACCAAATAACTTGGAATTTATATATTTTTTTATTATTTGAGGTACAATAAAGTAAAATTTCACTTTTTTCATTCAAATGTTATGAAACTCGGGATATTGCTATAATTTTTAATCTAAAATGTTTTATTTTAATAACATTTCCAAGTCAAGTTACAGAGAGATCACTTTACCTACAATGATTTATATTCTTCTTTAGCCAACTCTGCTAACTGGATCCCATCTGAACTGTAATTTGGTAAAAATCCATATTATACCAAGCAGGCCTAGACACAAATCACCTATAGTAACGTCAAACCGGGGACGCACTGTACCTGTATTTGTGATTCACTCACTTTGGGATTATTACTACTGAAAGAGTAAGGATTTAAAAAAATTATTGATGTTTGTTTTAAATTGTTCCATAGTTTTTACACTATTATTACAAGATATAATCTCTGATATTCTATCTACAGCATGCGATGAAATTTTATGTTGAAAAGTAGTACTTACATAATTTAATTTTAATTTTTAATCACAGTTAAAGGTATTGTACAAAATTTGTTACACGTTTCATTACACGACATCCTATTTTATTTCATCATTAATATGGAATGAATGTATTTCTGATAATTAGGGACAATGACGCACAACAAACTCTAAAATGTTATCATTATAGATTATTTAGGCAAACACATCTTAAATTAAAAGGTACGAACAAAATAACATTGCATAAAAGTTGTGTTCTTAATACTCATAGTAAGACTAACTTCTCTAATCATAGTAAAAATGTAATACCTATAACATACTTGCAATAATGATGAATGAACAAAACAAATTATATTCTTGCACCTTGCAAGGGCTATCTTTCGTAAAAAAAACTATAAATGAAACAAACCCCGACGATCTTATTTTGAGAAACATATATGTACATGTTTATATATATTTTATATACAAATCTCATTCTCTCTTTCTATTAACAAGATCTTAACTCTACATTCTATGGTGATCTTCTCTTAAGGTACATATTCCGCATACATATAAAATGGCAACTAAAGATCATCTACTTTAAACTGACTTCCCTTAAACTCAACTTTAAGTCATTTTTCCATGCCAAGTCAAACATTGATGCCTTTCCACAGGCGAAGTCCTTTTAAAATAGATGCACAGCATTCACTTTCTTTAACTTAAGAGCTAACACATTAAAGTTGTTGCAGAAGCTGGGAAATTTACAAAGGCTTCTTCCTAGGTAACTTTTGGATTGTGGCACAGACTGTTATGTACTTTTAATAACTCTCCCATCAAAGAAAGCAACTAATCGACATGAATAAATAGAATGACACGTTTAACTAATGTATGATTAAAACTACTGTTCTTTGGCTTTGGAACTGTCTATAAACGCCCTGTTTCGTAGCTCTGCGTTGCCTTCCGAAGTGTAGCTTTTCGTAATGTCTCTTACATTATCCGAAGTTTCGTACAACGACGTCTGTGTGGTGAAGCACACGTCAAAGTTTCGTTTCTTGATAGTGCCATTTGCCTACACATAATATCTGTTAGAAAACAAATAGATTTTGATGACATGAGGACTTACCCGACCAGCGGCGGCTGCTTTTTCAGCGGCCCTCTTTTTGATGTAGGTCTGTTTGTAGAAGTCGGAGAACAGGAAGTAGAACATGATGGCATGAAGTCCAATCCACCAAACGAAAGCTTTTGGATAGTTGCAATCGATGAAGAGAAGTTGGAAGGCATGAACCATCACCGCGACAAATTGAATCTGAAATCAATGGATGTTACTCGCTCTTCCAGCGGATTTTCAGAATTTTACCATTTGCAAGGTGGTCAAATATTTTTTCCACCACAAGAACTTCTGCATTCCGGGTCCTAACGCTGCTAAGAGGTAGTAGGAATACATCACGATATGGACGAAGGTGTTGAGGAGTCCAAAGAAGCTGGAGTGGCCACCAGGTGTGAATTTGACTCCAAACCAGACCGACATGGGCATAACGCCGTGGTGAATTACATGGAGTCGGGAAATGTGGTCGTTCTTCTTACGTAACACGAAGAAAATCTACAGCAAATTGTAAACATTATTATAACCAACTATTAACCATAACTGTAGTAAACATTTGAATAAATTAATTTACATTTTATTATACCTTGTATGAATTTAATAGTTCTTTGTATTTGCTATGCAAAATTCAGTTTTTGTTAGACCACAATGATAACAACATGTAAAATAATTGCCAAAACAAGGCATCACCAGATACACAAATATAATAAATACACGATTCATTCATGCAATTGATAGAATAATAAAGGGTTAATCAAGTTTCTTTGCGTAATTTAAATAAAGCAGTATTGAAGCGATGTCTAATAGTAGTCTAATAGAGACAGCTAAAATAGAACATTTTCAAATATTGTAGAAATTGCTTGGTATGATAATAAAATACAAGTGGTATGTTATAGCACTATACCGTGTGTCCACAGGAGGACGCACCACAGGGATAACCTAATAGAATAGAAAGATCGGCTAATGCTGTGATCGCCGGCAGGCTAAAACGTTGTTTTCTGGCTTCTGACTCGCCCCTGTATGAAACAAATGTCACTTGTGACAGTTTATATGTGTGATTTAATGAGATTTGATATTGTTATAAATGGTACAAGAAAAGGGACGGTGGTCACAGTACTGGTTGATAGTTATATTCTATTAGCATTATCTTATCTCTATGGTGCGTACTTCTGTGGACACACGGTATAATGTTTTGCCCGTTACATGTTTTTTTTTAAATTTACTACAACATATCTTGAAAGAACAATCAGCAGAATTAGTATAGTTTTAACATGTAAATGTTTTATATACATTCACCCTTATCTATGATCTGAATTTATTACAATGTAGAATGAAAAGTGGTATTGGTAAGAGCCATTTAAAATACCTACAGCATATGCATATTACATATTCACAGCGATTTAGTGAAAATCTTTTCCACTAAATGCGCCATAAAGGTGCTTGTTGCTTATGTACTAATCACACATTCTTATTACTATAGTCTATAATCTATAGTTAAATAAAGACCTACATACCGTATCTAAAAATTCTGTAAATTTCGATATGTAGTACCACCAGCACCCCCGTGCCATCTGGAAAAAAATTGCTATTATTCAAGTCACTTATAGACATGCAGTTGTAATGTACAGATTTTTGAATGCTGAATGAAAGAAGTAAACGCGTAACTGTGATTGCATTGGATAAAGATATTTTTTGCTGTGTAATAGCAAAGTATTTTATATTTTGATTTTGCTTTTATACAAATCTGCGATTAACAATAAAATGTGAAAACTTACCCTTAGGGCCATAGGATTATTTGAATAATCTACTGGTTGACACCTGAAGCTGTAATGATTTAGCCATCCTGCCATTAAAGCCTGAAATATTTCAAACGTTAGCTGAAGAAATGGAACTTGTGAAAGATCATATAGCACTAATACAATTCAAAATAATGGGAATTCAGCCAGTTTTCTTAAATAAACTAGTTTAACAACTAACATTTTTAAATATATAATTGTACCTACTGTTGCTTTTTAAACGGTTTTTAGCAACTTGCAATAATTTTAAGAATGACAGATATACAAAACTTCGACAATTTAATCACAGTGGTACCTAGCAATCTAATTACTATTACAATTTCAGTATGAGTTTACTGAACTATATTCTATTTTTTCTTCTATTAGTCATTCATAGAGCTATTATAATTACTGCTTACAGGAAGCTTTAAATTTTAAAAATAGGCAACCATTTCTACTTCCGAAATGTAACAGTTTTGATTAGTCGCACAACTTGCTATTCTGATGTTTTTATACTAAGAATGTAAAACACGAAGTGGTTTCACAATTTATTGATTGATGGGTTACCTATTCCTAAATCTTCAGGGACCACGATTTAAAGTGGGCACCCTGTATAATCGATATCGTTTAAAATTGTTGATAATAATACATTTTCTTAATTTTATTATATTTGTTGTTTTTTAGCTTGGGATATTATTTGTGTTACATACTGATTAAAAACTAATTTTATTCAGTTCTGAAAGCTTACCTCGTAGAACAACCATGTGCTGAATATTACTTGCGCCAGGTTGTACACGATGAGAACGTTTTTGAGGTCGAAAGGTTTTCTGTTTTCCATGTACTTTGGCCCAATTACCCTGACGAAATATGCGTATGACAGACATATGCATAATGTGGGCAATGGAGATCCCATTAAAAACCAGTTGTTAACCCTCGGATCTGAAAATTACATAATTACTCAATCAGTTCACGCATTTATTTTCCAGTTTCTCCTGCTAGTGACGGCAAACGTTAGCTGTACTATTAGCTGTACAAATAGAGAAAAATTAATATTTATCAAATGATCGTGTTTGGCGGAAAGTTTAGAAAAGATCGAACGGAGAATTCCTAATTAGATAATTATTGTTTGTGCGTGTGCGGTAAGCCGTCCTCGTCTCTACTTTTGTGATTCCTGGCAAAGCTGAAAACCTTGTTTCTATATACAATTAGTATTGCCGTCATAATTTAATTTGTTGAAGAACTTTAAGCTTTTCAAAATACCTGAAATAAACACTATGATCTTTGTTTTTAATTAGCGAATGTTGACAGAAAACCTATTTGTAATAACTACGTAATCCGGTGCGAATAATGTTTTATTTGAAAGAAGGTGTAGTAAACCAAATAGTGATAGATTTATTAGATAATTAAATGCTACTATAATTGTGGGGGATTATGGTGAAGAAACTCGAGTACTAAACCATTTTTATATTTCGATTTTCGAATTTAGGCCTTTTAGGCAAGATTTGTCGTCTAAAAGTAACCATTCCTGTTCTGTTTTCATCATGATGTGTTACGTGTAAAAGATATTTAGTAGTTGATTAAATCGTAAATAGGTGTTTGGTTATGCAGGATTAAGTTGAAAAAATTTGATGATTACTTTGAAAGCAAACATCTCTAGTACCACTTTAAAATTAAAAATCTACTTTAAATGATGAAGATCTCTAGATTGAAAGTGGATCATAAAGTAGATATTTTTGGGATACACGTGAAAATAATTATTTAATTTATGTTATAGAATTCTAGTTTTTCAAAATAATGTACTTTTAATGTAAATGTTGAGATTCGTGACAAAAATCGATATTATTGGTTTAAATGTCGAGATCACTACTTCAAAATTCAGATTGTTACATCAATAGAGTCTTTTACTTTAAAAGGTGAAATTATTACTTTATTTTTAAAATACTACAATTTTAAAATTATATATTTTTAGTTAAAAAGTCGAGATTCTTCGTTAAAAAGAATATTGGTCTAAATAGTCGGGATTACTACTTCAAAATTTCGATTACTATATCAACAGAGACTTTCACTTTAAAAAGCGAGATTATTAATTTATTTTCCAAAATATTACACTTTTACAACCAAATATTTTAAGTTTATGATCAATATTCTTGGTTAAAAAAAATTATTGGTTTAATAGTCCAGATTACTATATGCCGTTCACACCTTATTTTCAGTATTCGGTCATGGAAAATATTTCATTTTAGCTGTTTAAATGAAACTTCAAATGACATGTACAATTACTTTGAGGTTAGAAAGGTTAAATATTTGTAAGGCTGTTTACAAATGCAGTGTTGTCAATTTTACACAGCATATCCAAACATGATTTTGGTAACGTTTTTCTCCTTAGTTTTGTGGCTTTTAACATTTATGAATTATCACCATCATTAAATGTAGGTACCTAGAAAAACTAATATAAAATTGAAATAACACTTAAAAAAAGATTACACGTTAATATCAATAAGGTCAGCAACATTCGAACTAAAATAAAGCAGAAAATTTTCTTTATTATTGGTCTTCATTTGTAATTGCTATCATCCAAAGGTGCACGGTTTTTCGTTACTAAGGCATTTTTGAATTTTTTTTCATACATTATAACTGGCTATTGTCAGTGGCGTTCTTCTTTTCAAATCATTTAAAAATAAAGTGATGATAGTGACATTTAAAAAGTTTGTAACGCCTATGATTAAAAAGCAAAGTAAAAAAAATGCGTGCACCTTTGGATGATCGTAATGGTACAATATCGTTTTGAATTTTGTCATATTATGCATGGCCACTTAAATCACATATATGTTCAAGGGCTAGTATAATCAATTACCCTAGTCTGCTTAAATCTGCAAACCCATATGGGGCCTTAAGCAGAGTAGTAACTACCAATTTCCGAGAGATATTTCAAATCATCCTTTTCTAGCAGTATTGGGATTTCTGTTGTAATTTTGTATAAATTCTCCTACTATCTATATAGTAGTTCTTTCAATTAGTTTCTTTTTCTAACTCTTCTATATTGATCTGAAGTTCAGGTAAGTTATTAGTATTGCCGAAATATCTTAAATCTGTATAGGCATTGGTGGAAATAAATAAAAATTAATGCAATAATTCTGATTCAAAGTTTTGAAGAGTCCTTTAAAATTACAATTTTGAAACGAAATGTGTATATCATTCTACGCCTTCATTAAATTACTGGAAGAATATCTGAATCTTCATTGTCATTAACCTCTAACTCTAAGTCGGATTCTCCCAATGAAATAATAAAAGGTGGAATATTTTCAGTAGGAAAGTCTCTCACATATTTAGTCCAGTCAGCCGAAATTAGTTCTTCACAATGTTTACAGTAATTTTGCCATATGTCAGGAGTACACGCCGAAAGAGCTTCACGCCATAAGTTCTTTAGACGAAGGTCGAGCATTTATGTGCTTGTTGTAGTAAGACTTACTGTGTCTCCATACCATTTCAATTGTATTATATTGGCAATGATATGGGGGCAGTCTAAGTAAGTAAGGTAATTTCGAAAAGGTTTAATTAAATTTCAAAGTTTCGTTTTTATAATTTTGCCTTCAATTTTGACGTCAGCCATTCCCGCATTTCACCTACTTTAGAAGAAAATGTGGACGGTTTGTGTACCTGCATCGAATGATATGATGCATTATCCATAACCACTACATATGTTCCCGGTAATTTAGCTAGAGAAAGAACTAGCTGATTGATCACCCAATTTTTGAAAATTTTGCAATTCATAGTTTTATGGTCGCGGTCGTTGTTCGTTGCGTGCAATAGCAAGTCACACCCTTCTATAAAACCAAAACCAGACCCTGCATCCCATACTGTAAATCTTTTCCCCTCATTTTTAATCGGGTTACTTTTCAAATCAGTTTCGTGTAGCCAACGACAGACACTACTGCCATTCTGATATATCCATGTCTCGTCGAGGTACACGAATGTCACATCGCCTGAATTTTGAAGTTATGTAAGTGTCTTCAAAAACCTCTCTTTAACTTCGTGTCGACGTTAAACGAGTCGCTCGTGGATACAATTTAACTTTATCGTCTTGTATAATAAATAACTATTAGTTTCAAAGCTGAGACTCTTCGTTAAAAAATCGAGATTAATGGTTTTTAAAAGTGGAGATTACTACTTCACAATTTACATGGATACATCAATGGGGACTTCTAATTTAAAATGTGAAATTATTTCTTTAATTCGTAAAATTCCACATCTTTAAAAGTAAATTTTTTGGTTTAAAAGTCAAGATTCTTGGTTAATCAACGATTATTGGTTTAATGGTCCAGATTATTCCTTAAAAAATCCCATTGCTGCATCAATAGCGACTTATAATTTAAAAGGTGATATTATTACTTTATTTTCTAGAATTCTACACTTTTAAAATTAAATATTTTTAGTTTAAAAGTTGATATTATTGGTTTAAAAATCGACATTACTACTTCACAATTCGGATTGTTAAGTAGATCAATAGAGAATTTTAATTTAAAAGGTGAAATTGTCATTTTGATTTCTGGAGTGCTACACTTAAGACTAATAATTTTGGTTTAAAATTTGAGATTATTGGTTATAAAATCACGATAATCTGTGTAAAAGTCGAGAATACCACTTCAAAGTTCAGAACAGATGACTGCATCAATAGAAACTTCTAATTTAAAAGGTGAGCTTAGTACCTTATTTTCTAGACTTTTAAAATTAATAGCTATTTATATCAAGCGATTAAAAAAAAAGAGTAGCCCGGTTAAGAGAATGCCAGTGATATTGGGTGTGTATCAGCTTGATTCGGAAAAGTGACCACATTTGGTTTAAATGTTTCAAGTATCATCGATAAAAGAATTTGAATCAGTCGGTGAAACGGTCTATGTTGAAAATTTATTTTAAAAATGGTCCAATAATTAATGTCAAATGGATTTTTTCCGTTAGGGACGCTTTTGAAGATTTTCGAGAAACGGTTCCAAATGTCATTACTCTTTTTAACAGCTTTTGTAAAAACAATCAAAATATCGTGGCTTTATATAGGGACCATAACTCGCAAAGAAGGCAGTGGCAGACCAAGATTGCGTAATGAGCAAAATATTGAAGCTGTTAGACAAGTAATGGAGGAACAGCCCCAGACCTCAATTAGGCATTTGCAACAGCAAATGGATCTATCGTATAGCACTTGCCAACGTATTCATAAACAGGACCTACAACTTCATCCTCACATAATGCAAGTGATCCACGAAATACTCCCTGTTGACAGGCCGCGAAGGCAAAAATTCTGTCAATGGTTTTACATAATTTTGAACACAATATTGATGTTCTCGAAAAAACCTTTTTACAGATGAAGCTTTGTTCCACCTTTCTGGATATGTTAATATGAGAATGTAAAGCTCAAAAAATCCTCTTTTTTTATTGAAACTCCACTATACCCTCAAAAAATTGGAGTGTGGGCAGCTGTGAGTAAAAGAAGGATTATCGGGCCAATATGTTTTTAAAGGTAAAAGCTCTTATCTAACTATTGAAAAAATTATTGTAAAGGAAACACTGTTTTCCTCATAAAATTAACATATATTTTACATGCGCTACATGTTTCGGCTTATGTATTAAACCATCTTCAGGCTAATGTCAAAAGTGGACAGTCATAAATAAAACTGACTGTCCACTTTTGACATTAGCCTGAAGATGGTTTAATACATAAGCCGAAACATGTAGCGCATGTAAAATATATGTTAATTTTATGAGGAAGACAGTGTTTCCTTTACAATAATTTACTGAATCACCTCATTGTGAGAATGGACCAGATCCTGAATTTTTAACTATTGAAAATTAGGTATGCGCATGTTATTGACATGTTAGGAATTCTAAAGACTGAGAGATATAGGTTAGAAATCTTATCTCCCTTCATAGACATGTTACATGATGACGAACTAATGGAACTGTATATTCAACAAGATGGGGCACGAATTCATACTACCCGAGTAAATCTGAACTTTCTGGCAGAATTATTTGATAATCGTGTAATCAATTTAAATACACCAGTGCCATTTCCACCTCGGTCTTGTGATATAACTCCCTGTGATTTCTTCTTATAGCCACACATCAAAATTTAATATTTGCAACTCTTGTTGATATGGAAGATCTCAAAGAAAGAACTAGAAATAAAATCGCAGAAATCAATAATACATCGACAATGCTCAACAATGTTATTAATTCTGTTAGCAAACGAATCAGAATATGCATAGATAAAGGTGGTGGTCACATGTCCCATCTTGTTTAGTTTAGTTTATTCATTTAATATTTATTTTATATTTGTGTCAATTTAGTTTGCTATTTAAATATAAAAATTGCATTGATTAATCTAAAATTCACCTGTTTACATTAAAGTGTAAATTAATTCCTCAAAAGCTCTATAATAATTCACTAGTGGAAAAAAGTAATGGCTTTCTCAAAAATTATGAGTTTAACATGCATTTGTAAAGTAACCTATAAAATATACTCTCCGTTGTGTTTCGTTTAATACGTATAATTGGCATAACAGGCTGAATTTGTAGAATAAATTCTTTATGCAAGCTTGTTTTTATATCCTTGACTTTTTTTTCACAATTTCAGTTACAAAGGGTTATACTACTAGTTCTAATGTTCCAACTTGAGTCTCTTTTTTTCATGGCCTGCTTTGATGAAGTTTTTTTTAAACGTGTTATAACAAGTACACAATGTAGAACTTTATTTGACCGAGCGATATTAATAAAGAAACAGAATCAATAAAACCAATTGATGTACGAGTTGTATACAAAGCTTCATGTTCAACTGTTAAAATCGAAAAAAATCTAGTTTATAGATTTACGTCCATTCTGTGATAGAACAAAATTGACATTAGGGTGCTTTGATGGATATTGACATTTTTTTGACATTGACAGCTGACGTAAAGGCACTTTATAGTACGAGTAAAATAAAGTAAGTTTACTAGTACTATAAAGAGCTACTTTATTGCTGCAATGTTGTAAACATTACTTTATAATGCAGTCGTACATAATAGTTATTTACATATCAAGTTATGAAAATTATTTTTAACTAGACGAAGGTTCATATTGAACAAGGCTGTAAGGTGTATTTTAAGCTCCCGAGTTCAGTGAAAGAACTTTCATGGTATGGTATGCATAAAAGTTTACCTAAAATCGCCAATAAAGTCAAACTAAAGCATAAAACCGATCCATAACCATGAAAACGTCATATTGACAATCGTTTAAAAAATTAGTGATCAGGTCTGTTGAAGAGCTTTAGGTTTCTAGAAAGTTACCCATTACACGACTAGTACAGTAATAGCAGTTAGGTAAAAATATTACTGTACTAGTCGTGTAATAGTTAACTTTCTAAACTCAAAATAGCCTTGAAAGAGTGCCTTTTTTTGACGGTTTCAGGAAAATATATTTAATTTAAAAGTAGAGATTATTGGTTTAACAGTTGAGTTTACTAGTTCAAAATTCAGATCCTTACATTAATAGTGGGGATGACTAGTTTAAGAGGTGAGCTTTATGGTATATAAGTAAAACCATTTATTTTTTTATCATTCATCAGAACCTTCAAATACTACATTAAATACAACATCCATTTTTGAAGGTGTAAACATCCTTACGTCACCAAATAAATTTAGTAGCAATAATTTTTCTAAGATAACATGAATCCAAGTCTAGGATGTAACTTCAATTAGGTTAGGAGTTGCAACATCATTTTAACAATCCTTAAAACCGCTAAGATTTCCAAGTGTCCTGATACCGTAGCACAATTACATTTAGCGATTCTACCATCAATTCCTTGACGCTGTATCATTATATAAAATAATATTAAAAACGTAAATTTAAAAAAAAAATCAAAATATTTTTCTCCAAACTCAAATAGAAATTCGTTATTGAAGATTTATTCTAGTTAATTTTGTAAAGTTTTAACGTTTATGTTGTAAATCTTCTAATGTACACTTTTAACAATTATCTGAGTTTGCGTTGTTTATAAAAGTGAAAATAAAGCTACTTGGGTAAAAAAACCGTTGGTAAAACAACAAGCCATCAACATTTCACGTTCTTCAAAAGTCGCTTTCAAACACTAAAAATTTTCGAGGTAAATGAATAATTTAAATTTTTTATGAAGTACTAAAACTTACACGCATAAATCTATAAACTAGACAAACATTTACCAGCGTTAGCTTGAAAATCCATAGTGAACTACTCGGAGAATCACAACTGCACTTAATCAAAACATGCCAAATTTGAAGATGGACGCAGTTAGCGCCAAAAATCACACTCACCACTTTTGTTGTCCATTAAATCGTGGTAGCCGCCGACGATTATCCCCACCAGTTGAGCCATTTTCAAATCTGAAAACAAATGGTACTTTAAGCCAACTCAGAGCTTTGCACGAGAACTGCAATATTGCATATTTGAAGCGATTTTTCGTAACAAGCGCAACAATTTTATGCCGAGTTTGAGTTTCGTGTTTCGCAATGGCATTTGTTGCCTCTTGCTTCCAGTTACATGTTATAGTTTTTTTTATATAAACAGCATGTGAAATCAAAAACTAGAATTACATATTCGTGCCGTTTTAGAGTTGGTTTTTAATAAATTAAAATGTGAAGCTTGCATTTTCGTCTTGACTTGAAGAATAAATCCAGGTTTTTATTTACAAAGCTATTTAATATTGTACATTTCGAAAGTGTGTATATCCAGGGCAATAATTAAAAATATTCAAATTTGCCAGTAAAGCAACAGTTGTGGGAATCATTCGTGTAAACAGTGTCTTTCTAAGCCAGTTTTACGTTACTTTGTTGCGTTTTACAGTTGATAAAATACCAATAAAGGGGTTTGCACCGTCTCATCTTGTGTGTAACTTGAAAAAATCAAAGGCATAATCCTGAAGCAATAAATTTAATTATTTTATGTGTAATGCAAAATCGAATCCTCAATTATGGATTTTGAGTTCTACAGTCCACCAAATTCAAGAAATTTGGAAGGATTTTATTTATTTATTTATGTATTTATTTATTTTCTACTCAGCCAACAGCCTTTAGACCAATTATAGGCGTCGCTGTACATTTTGTAAGTAAAAGTCCAGCTTTGTCCCATTAATCCAAATCCTTGCCCGCGCTATTAACAATGTTCATTACATTAGTATTGAATTAGAAACTTTGTGTTGGCTGAAAAGGAAAGAACTTAACCTTGACTGAATATTGCATGCAGCAGATGCGAGATAATTAATTGAGCTGCTGCAAGTGCAAAAAATTGTTCGTAAACGTTTTCTGGTGACTATTGACAATGATTTATGACATGTATTTTTAATAGCGTGCAACGGCTTAAGCTTGGCGTTCTAGTTAATTTTTATAGCAAGGCAAATTAAAAAAAAATAAGTGGTTCAATTTTTTATTTTTTAGAATAGTTTCAATGACCGCAGGTGAAGTATGTTGATATAGCGAATTATCAAAAATTAGTTTCAATGGCAACAGCAACAGTAAGCTTTACATTTCTGAGCTTCATCTTTGAGATTTATAAAATTACTCTATTTATGTCATAAATACTGGAAAATCTTGATGTTATCTAGTTACGTTTCATGTCATCGTATAAAACCAAGGTGGACTTCATACTCATGTATATTAGGTTTTTTATTACAGATTTGCACGTGTAACATCTAAATCGGGCATTATGTTAAAATTTGTACGTAAGCCACTATGCAATTATTGTGCGAATCGTCTAAACACATTCTATAATGCATTTCTGTGATTATTTACTGAGCTGTCCTGGTTTGAATTTTGAATACCACTTTCATGAAATAATTAATTAAGAAATTTTGCAAAACTCGCAGTTCATAGAAGAAATATAATTTTTATAAAATTAAAACAAAAGGAAAACACCAGCCTCCATGGTAAATAATAATAAATGAAATTAAATCTACCAATAGTATTTGTAGCACTAACTATATGCATTTAATTTGCATTTTAATTATGTCGATGACAAAATATGCTAAAGTCTAATTCAATATTAATCTTCAAAAACGTAGACCACTTTACTCTTATAAAAATAAATATCGATTAGCAAAAACCGAATGGCTACCGCTTTAGCAATTTTTTATAGCAATAAAAAAAAATGTAGGCTGAGAAAATTTTTTTTGTGGCTAAACCGTTTACTCAACAAGAATTTTGTAGGAGAGGAAATAGCTTATAAATTAAAGCTATCCAGAAAAAAATTGGTAGTGATTATACAGGGGGTTCAACAAATATGCATGGATAATTTATTGTGACAAAGGTTTTAGACACCCTTTAATTTTCGAAATTAAAGTTTATTCCACAAAAAGCTGTAGTTTACTGGTAAAAACGCATGGCCAAAAAATGAATAAAATCTATCAAAGATTTTTCGACTTATTTGAAAAAATTAAAAAAGATAATAATTTTTAAACCCCTCGAGCGGCTAAAGTTAAAAAAAAAGTTACTATGAAATATTGTAGCTCTCGACGAGTTTAGTTACTGGTTAAATTTAATGTACTTATTTCTGGGACACCCTGTATATTTGCTGTAAAAAACAGTATGATGCAAAAAAACTTGAAATAAATCAAGCTTTCTAGTACATATTTTGTATAGTTTAGTTTAGTTCTAGTATATATAAATCGGCGGGGAAAGATTCAATAGAAAAAGATTATACCCAACATGTTTATGCTTCAACTTCCTCTATTACGCCCAGAAGTTTGTTGATCGAATTAAAGAGCACCCTGTATAGCGTGTCCCCGGATTTTGTGTCGAAAAGAATGTCTTCTTATTTTGCGTTTTATAAAAAAACTTTAGAGCAAAGCATTCATTAGCGTGGTCAGTTAAAGCTGTTTTTTAATAGAGTATTTGTGTTGATAGATTCTTTTAATAGTTTGTTGAGTTTGACCTGTGTATGTGCAATTACAGTAATTACAATTAATTTGATAAACCAGTTTAGACTGCATATTTTGGTATCATTTTTTAAATTAGTAAAACACATTTTATCTGAAGTATTTTGGTTATTAAATGGAATATTAATGTTGTACTTTTTAGGTTCAATTTTAATTTTTTTAGAAAGCTAAGCAATATAGTGAATAGAAACATATTTATTTTGTGAAAATGTATTAGTCAGATTAAACTCATTGCCTAAGCAATTAGGTTGTAATTCTATTGACTGATTAATTTTATTTGTGTTTTTAATATTATTAATACAATAATTTGTTGGTTTTTTAATAAATTCAATTGCATATTGATTTGTGATTAATATACAGGGTGTTCCCTGTAGTACCCAACAAACTGACACAATGTGTCAATTTACTTATTTAATTGAGAAATAACGTAGCAAAATTTAAAAGAAACTAATATAATAATTGCTCGAATTGTTCGCCTCGACTTTCTAAACATGCTGCTAGTTTTTGTTGCCAATTGATATCTGCAAGTCCATTTTGTAGGAAATTTACTGCCTCAACTATTCTTGCATCAAATCTTCTCGAGTGTGTGGCTTCCGTTATTCTAAACACGAGATTTAAGGCAACCACAAAATAACAAAGTCTAATTATTGCGAAAGGTCAAGACAACGTGCAGGCCATAGTACAGGGCCTCCTCGTCCTATCCACCGTCCAGGATGGTTCTAGGCAAGGTTGTCAATTAATGACAGTTGGCAGTTCTTACTTATCAACAAATGTAATTTTATCTAGTTTACGTAAATTTACATTAATTGATCAACATTTTTACTTTTGCCGAAGAACGGAAAAGAATTGACCTAAAGTGTATATGAACTATGTTTTTCAGAATCACCTCTAGAATACATGGGGTAAGTTTGTCGATAACGTCAGGGAACACCCTGTATTTGTGATAATTTCTATTTTTTTTGTGAAGTTGTTTAGATGACCCTTTTTTATATTTAATGGTTGTATTTGAATTAAAATTTAAATATCTATTTGTTTTTAGGTGTTTACGGAAGCAATTGTTAATAAAATTATATAAGCTTGTCTGAATAATGTTAAATCTAAAAAGTTTATGAAGTCGTTATTATTTCATTTTCAAGTGTAAATTTGAGTCTTGGGTGTACGTTTTTAAAAAGGTTAAACTTTTTTTGTTTATTTATGGAATCTGTTGCCATTATGATATCATCCATATATCTTAAATGAAGAGAATAATTAAGAACTTTAGTTTCTATATTCCTTCTTTTTCATACATATAAATTGCTATTTTAATATTGTTCTCAACTGATGAAGCTAGCAAAACTAACAAAACGTGATAATTAATATTTTTTTTAATATTGAATTATGTTAACCACAAAATAATTTTTATTATTAATAAAACTCATGTTAAATTAATCAACTTTTTGATTAAAAATCCTATAAAATTTATATATACTTATATATTTTCATTCTTTCTTAGATAGAGTGGCATGAGAAAGTTTTCAAATTTTATTTATTAATGTGAACTGTGAAATTTTGGTATTTAGTGATTTTTTGTTTACTTATATCACATTATGAGTTGAGGGTATTCCAAGTTCTACTTCTATAATAGGATTCTTACTTTGTTTCTTACCAATCAGTACCAAACGTGGTCGATTATAGTCCACAGTCTTATTATTATGATTAGGTACTATAGACTTAATTCAGCGCAGTATTGTTATCACAAAAAGTAAACACTCAATAATTAATTGAAGCACTTTACAACTAAACGTGTTGAATTACTCACTAAAAGTAATCTCACATACATATTAAACAATAACGACAAAAAATAATACAATAGATGAAATGTGTATCAACCGGCTGCGTTCATTTCGCCTTAGCAATTTTGCTAACTATATAATATATTAATCGGTTGTTATGTGTCGGATATGTGATATAATTCATAGGGAAACTAATACTCACGTAAAGAGAATCTCTTATGGTTTGGCAAAAGAGAAAAATTCTAGATCTAATTAGGATAGAGCGACTAATTGCAACGTCACATTTTAAATGAAACAAGTTTGTGGTATTATCTGACCGTAATATTTGCCTGTTAGATCTGTAAGCGGAAGCAAGTTCCGAATTTACACACAGGCTTTTCAATATTTACGAGTATAATTACGCGTTTAGTGCGTTTCCTCACGGTAACTTAACCGGATTGCAAACGCTACCTATAATGTAACTACCAATTTACTATACTGGTGTTATAGTAATTTACGATTCAAGTAACGTTATCAAGCTTTTTACATTACGAGAGAATAGTTTGAGTGAACGAGCGACGTGAGGAGCGAGTTCTTTAAAATTCTCGAGTAATGTAGAAAGCAGATAACGTTACGTATATCGTAACACGGTTTATTTTATCCTAAAATACTGATCTTTTTAAAAAATAGGAAAAATGGTTATTAATGACACTTACAACAGCGAGTGGTGGTATCACTAGTAAGATAAAAACTCAATACTGTATTGTTGGTAGCACTGTCAGGTTTTGTTAAATTTGAGATTTTTAGGTTAAGTTTCCCGTCAGTTTGTGTCAAATAACAAACAAAACGTAACCTACTAACACTGAATTTGACATAGACTGACAATACACTTCAGTGCTGTCAACATGTGATTAAATGCTAATAAAGTATCGTTAGGTTATTTTTCTTAACAACACTAGTGCTGTTAAATACATCTTAACGCAACTCGTTGCTAAGGAGTTATTGTCATAATAACATAATAGGATAAAATAAAGTAACTTTTAGGTATGCGGTCTAGGGCAACTTCCATAAGCTTGAGGCTTGTTACTTAATTTTACGACAATAAAGTGAATTAGTGTAGCTGCAATCTACAGAAGTTTTAAGTCCTAATTTTCAAATATACTTCGCTTAGAGCCACAAACTAGGGATTACAGTTAAAGTTGAAATAAAGCTGTGACTATAATATGACTGCAATGGTGAAGGACTCGGACCTTGCCTGTAGCTTAAATTTAATTTAAACATTAGTCAAAAGCAGTTTACTACATGAAATCGTTATAATTAGTTGACACATCCTTACCTTCTACATCTTGTTACTGTAAAAAGATAAGTTCTTTATGTTATTTATTTTTGTATAAATACTAAGTCAGATTTGTAATAGTTAAGACTAGATAAAATGGAGCGAAGTCGTCTAAATTTTGCTTAACAAAACAAACTCGCTACAATTAATATTCAAATATGAACAGACAAAATAAAACGCCAGAGGATGTACACGTTTTACTAATTTTATCATCTATAAGTACTTCTAATGTAAAAACATAATTAAACAAAAATTTGCGTCATAGTGCAAAACATGTAAAATATAAATTAAAATTCAAGGCTGCTGCGAAGTAAAATAATTAGTCTAATGATGCTATTTGAGATATTCTTATTGAATAAGTTTTTAGCAGTTAGCCCTAATTCTACTATAATTCCAGAATCTGGCTTTGGCAACCATGGGGTCTTAATTCCTAAAGTCGGTGGGCCAGCAGCAAGAAAGACGATTACAAAGATAGGTTATCATTTCTTCTCCACGTTTATTTCTTATTTATATATACATTAGTTCAGACTTGTGATTATATAAAGAGAAGTGAGTAGTCACACTGATTCTATGTTCGGATAGACAGATTTTTACTCACTTCTGGATGGTTCAGAAGTTGCTTTATGGCTATTTGTAAGTCCTTTATAGCTCTACTTCTAATGTAAACAGTATTGAGAGTGGAATTTTCTAGGGTCCATAACTGTTAGCAAATGAAATTGCTCATAAAACACCAGCCATACAGGTTAGCAAGAGAGTAATCACATAAATTAAGAAGAAGAAGGAAAAGTGTATACAAAGCATTTGAAATCAACAAGTAAAAAAGAACCTTTTCACTTTTCATAATAACATTCAAACTAAATGAAAAGCCAAACTACGATTATAGTATGAAGCTACGTACTCAAGTTGGTTAAAACAATAAAACTATAGCAGCTGTAGAATATAAAACATTAAGTTTCTAGTCTTGAATTGCATTTTATCTATTTTTAAAACAGATCAGGTCAAGGTGAGTAAGACTATGACTGACAGGTTCTTGCAACGACACAAAGAGGATCACTTTTATTTTCATTTTATATTGTAAAGGTGAGCTTTATTGCAGTTACGAAAAAAGAAATGTAATTCGCTCCCTGCTATCACCTAGTTTGGACTAAGTTAACTGCATTCCGATTGTGTATTCCTACATTCGTTGCAAAAGTGCAGGCGGATGCAAATAATTGACTAGATCAGCAATATGAAAGGTTACAATATAGCTACCTATTTTAATAACTTGCATTACACAATTCCTCTGCGGTTGTAAATAGTATTTGGCATTTGTTATATAATGGTAGAAATGTTTTTATACATTCCTTCTATCCGATAAATATTTTAAATGGTTATTGTTCAAGCAATTTATCAAAGCGATCTGTTTTCACCGAGTTACACTTTTTATTTTCTTATGTGGCTTAAGAAAATGTTTAGGTTTTAATTGCGAGTACGTTCCAGACAATTTACTTTGTTCCATCCATAGCCTTCGACTATCTAATATTTACTCCACTAATAATATCCTCACTCAATTGTTGTTGACTTAAAAACATCGAGTAGAAATGCGTTGTAAAATCTCTATTTCATTACCCCTTTATTAAACAGAAGTGGGTGGTATACATATTACGAAACTGAAAGCAAATGGCTGCTGTAGGTCACATGTCACAATTATTTTCTTCCCTGTTTTGGCCTTCCAAGGTTCGGATTTCTCAAGTCGCTGGCATAGTTTAAACAGCGAAAAACATTACTTAATTACGCTAAGTGCACTAAGTGGCATTTAAAAATCAAATAGCCGCCCAATTCTGAGTTAAGTAACGGAATCATCAAATGTTTTCTCGCTTCATGATTTTGATAACAATTTATAAATGGTAATTTCTAAACTTGAAATTATGTAATTGGGAACTACAAATAATCTAAATATTTACTTATTGTTTAATCTGCTCGACGCCGGACCTGTATTGTTCGATTTCAAAACCATTTCATATAAATGATCATGTTTGTAGATTGGAACTTTTTCTACAGTTTCTACTACAGAATTGGTGTAGCCGTATGTAGAAAAATTTATTTATATGTTTTTACAATATTTTTAATATCTAGATTTATTTTAGAAAATGGTTTCATATGTTGTGATAAATTTTTCAATAAACAAATACTACCCAATTCGTTCAATATGTATAAGATAATATACTGCGCTTCACCCATCGTATATAAATGCAATTTTCTGAGTAATTAACTACAAGTAAAATATTTGTGTTTTTCGCATTTAACGAACAAGATGACGTTGTTTCCAGTTTCCTGGGATTTAGTAGTGGAATAATTGGTTAAAAACATCATGGAATTTAATCATTAGCGGTCATTAAGTAACAAATCACTACCTCATTCATATGGATAGATATATAGACGGCACTTATTTGCAATTAGCTATCTTTTATATAGTAAACATACGAAAAATGAAAACAAACTGCAACTGAGTTTTACGAGAAACCTTCAAACATAATTATGGGGACTAACAGACATATAGAATACAAGAAATTGAATTTAGTGGAAGTTTAGAAAAAGCAGAATATATTCTCGTGAGTTCTGATGCGAAATTTGAAATTCTCATAGACGATGTCGTACCAGGGAACCAGGTGGATAAATTTAAACATAATTTCGTGGGATAAGTACGTAAGCATTACAAACAGAAAACGAATTGGACAAACAATGGTGGATGAGGAAGGAAGAATAAACGCAAAGATAAACAGTATCAAGGGCATACTCTACTCTTTACGTAAAAGTGCGAGAACATCAAGAATATAGCGAGTCCGAAAAAAAGACAACAAAATTAGGACAGCAAGAGAAACAATAATTATTAGAATAGAGTCTGCAACGGTTCGCGAGTATGTACCTACTTCATCGATGGTTCTTTTGAGTTTTATTTTACAAAATTAACATATTGGTTTTTAATAGAAACAGATAGTACACTTCAATTTATTAATAAAAGCTCCAAACTTCTATAATATTAAGACTATAGGTTTTGGAGGCCTTTGTTTTGTTGGACGATATACATATGTCCGCTCCTTCTCATCCTTGGCTTTCTCTTTCCATTCTCGCAAGTACTTACATGTGCTTGAGGTCATCTTGCTCTTCTGGATTCCACTGTGTTCTAGGTCTTCCTCGCTTTTGCTCTTTACCTAGTTCAGCGGACTATATCTTAGTTTTTTCTCACTCATTCTTGATCGTAAGGTCTGTTATCCTACGTCATATATTTATACCGGGTGTCCATTCTCAAAATCGAACATAAGCAATTAACATTAGTGCATTCACTCGTTCTTTATTGAAATAATTCATTTTTTTGTAGGAAATTTTAACAGATGTTGACAGAAAATACCTGATTTACGCCAACTAATTACCAATTTTTTGACAAATGCTTTCGAACTTGAAAAGCAAGGCATTGCATATTTAAAAATTCCCAAGTTTTAAATTAGTAGGTATTTTAAAATAAAAATCTCGTCTTGAATATGATTATTGATATCATTTGATGCGTAATAATTTAAACTTTCCATTGATACCATTATCTTCCCTGTAAGTTGAATTGGCGAGCAGGAATCGGCAAAAACGTTGAATACAATGTTAATTGCCTATGTTCGACTTTGAGAACGACCACCCGGTATATTTGGTTTAGGTTTCGTTGATTTGTAGTCCCGCATATTGAGCAGATAGTACAATCTTCTTCAGCGAGAAGCAATAATTGGGGGTCGATTTTACTGTTCCCTGTCTGGTTGTGCCATTTTTAAAGCAATAAAGGGTATTGCTGAAAGTAGGTTTGAATTTTCAATTTTCTCAATATCTCTTCGTTTACTTTTACCATTTTGGCTGTAGCTTGTAGTAATGTCACTTCTATTAGCCTGATTAGTTTGTTGGGTATGTATTCCAATATCGTTCAAAGCAAGGTAGAACTGTTGGCACTCTCGCTGTTATGTACAGTTTCCTTCACAAACTAGATACCTGAAGGTACTCAGTTACACTTTTTTAAACTATTGTAGTGTTTAATAGAATTTATATTGGTACAATTAATCTGTATTTTAAGGTAATTTTCACGCAAGCAGAATTTGTGTTATGAGCTGCACATTAAATTTTGGTCTACATTTATTACCCTACAATAACTTTTGATTTGCAAATAATTACCTGTACTTTGTACGATATGGTACTGAATTCGTGATTATTATACTGTGATACTAGCATCGTGGTTTTGTTATTGTCACTGCTACCTGTGCTTGTTTTGAGCGTTTCTTTCAGAATAATTATGCTACTGGACGAATTCTTTATGATACCTGGATACACTTGTTAATTAAAAGATTCGTTGTCGCTCATTTTGGCTTGTTAATTTAACCATAAGTACTTAAAGAACTGCACACCGTCTCCCTGAGTTACTCAGGCCGGCAATTAAATCGACGCAGTTATTAATGTTATATTTTTTTAGAGATTCAGCCGACAAATCCATTGATGCTAACACAGTGTCTAATCGAATGTTTGCAAGTACGTATGAATTTAATTTGTCATTAAATATGTTGTTCAATGATTTTAAACAAACATGTCTTACAATAAAAGTCATTAAATTGTACCAAGTGTTGGTCTATTTTTATTTTTCTAGATAAATAATCAACTTAGAAATTTTTTTACTAAAAACACTAAATGTAAGGTCACAGTAGAAGGTAGTGTTTCTGATAGTTTTGAAGTAGGCAGAGATTTAGGACACGGTGATTCACTATCACCGATTTTTTTTAAATTTGGTGCTTGAGAAAGTTAAAGGGAAAGTAGTATATATACTAAAGGTACAGTGTATCACCACAAACATGAATGTATGACATATGCTGATGATATAGTGCTGATATCACGTAGGCCAGCTCAACTAAAAAAAGTTTTCCGAAGTTTGAAAATTAAAGTCAACGAATTTGGATTGGAAATAAACTAAAACAAGACAAAGTACATGGCAAAACGGGGATCATGTTGGATAAGCCTTTAATAAAATATCTAGGGCAGAAAAAGAGTATAATGTATGAAGGAATTAAGAGTTTTGACTATGTGGGGGTGACATTATCAAATAGAAATGGTGAAAACGAATTAGTAAACCAAAGACTGACTAAAGGAGTCAGCTGCAGCTCTAACAGCAATGTTGAAATCAAAGATAATACCAAGGAATACAAAAATAATAAGGTATCTAACGATCACCCGGCTAACAGTTCTATATGCATGCGAGACATGTATTCTTCAAGATATGGAGAAAAAACTGGACATATAGGAGAGGAAGTTACTAATAAGAATATTGAGGTGTAAATGAAGGGAACTATAAATACAGCCAACAATAACAACCATTGCAACAATACAGAGACTACGATGACTTGAACGTAACGCGAGATTGCCAGAGGGAAGAGTAACAAATATGTTATTAGACAATGCAGCAAAAACAAAACAAAAAAAATGGGCGGCCAAGGAGGAAGTTGATGAAGTCAGTAAAAGAAGATCTTACGCAGTGCTATATCAGTGATTGGAAAGAACTTACAAATGGTAGAAGAAAGTGGAAGAAGGCAATTGAAGTCTTAAGCCACTAAGGCCTGCAGAGTTGTTTAAATTATATATACTTTTCAGTAACTTTCGCTTGGCCATCTATAAAATTTCCTTACCTGTCTTTGTATATTATTGTCTTCCATTGGCATCCTCGTTTCATCTTTTTTACTTCTTGATAGTAGTTTCTGGTTTCCTTTTCTTCTGCCATTTGTAACATTTAAATATTTTGTCTTCTCTTCTTTTCCGTGCATATTATTTTACAATAGTTTCTTTGTTCCTCATATTTTCATTTACTTTGCTCCGTTTGTATTTGAAACATATTTCTTCTTGTCTCTTCTTTATTTTTACCGCCTTTTTATATTCATAGACATATCATTCTTGGTTTTTACTTTCGTACTTTATTGCTTGTTTTTACTGCTTTTTTGATGATTATCTCTACTGCGTTCATTCTTTCAGAGATATTTTGGTTTTCTTCTTCATCTGCGAGCAGTTCCTCGATTGTTTTTCATACTTGATTCGAATATTTTCGTCCTGTACATTTTATCTTTTCAGTCTCTTTTATTTTCCATTTTTTTTCACTTGACTAACTGGTAGATATCCACATCTGGCCCTCCACTGCTTCTAACATTCTTAATATATTCATCATTTTTATTTTCCATTAAAACATATTCTATTTGATCCATGATGTTGCCATTCAGTGACTTCCATGTGCTCTTGTGTTGGTAATACGTACTTTTAATTTTTATTTCTACCCATCGCAAAACCTGATAATAACTTACCATCCTCGTTAGTTTCTTGGGGCATACTGCACTTGTCTGTTCTTGGTTAAAATGTCGGTGGTTGTTCTATTTTGGGATTAGAATCTTGCAATACAATGTTCAGGTCGTATTTTGGGATTTTCTCGTACATTCTTCTAATGTTTCGTAGAACTGTTCACTTTGCTCTATCTGCTTTGAGGCAGCACATTCTTTCGGAAATGGGCGTAAAATTTGGTGAATTAACGAAACTGTTAAAATAACATTAAAGAAATTTCTAGGGAAACGCATATCATCGCAGTATGTAAAAGTAACGACGATATAAGTTAAGTTTTTGTCATCATAATTAATGGATAAAAACCATCATTAAACAATTATAAGTTTATTTTTTCAACACGTCGTAATGCAGGTGTAAGTTCTTAGTATATTGGCACGCACCTTATTATTATTCTTGGATAAATTGCTATAATTCACTTGAGTGTAGTATATCGTATGACTAATTTTTAACTAGGTAGATGCTATTTGTGTGGAATATTAATGGAAAAGTGGCTATTCTAACAAAACAAAGGCATTTGTTTATGACTTATCAAGCCAGCTCTCACAGACACAACACTTATAATTTTCATGTAATAGTTTCACAAAAAATTATTTTAGGCTCTTATTTACTTTTTGGGCATGTGCCATGTGTACACATAAAACTGTAAGAACGCCCACGATTGGGCCATAAAGTTTTATTCGCGTTGGTACAAAATGAAAGATGAATGTGCAGTCTTTCTCCGCGAACAATGGTTGTAATTATAGATAAAAATGCAAATGTCGTATTATTCGCATAAACGAATGATCTTTGCGATTTGTGAAACGAGCTCCAAGGTTTGGTAAGGCGAAGTAGCTCAATGGTTGCAATTGATTTCACTTGCATTAAAGGCGATTTGTACACACTTGCACTGCAAGCGGCTGCATAATAAAAATAATAGCATTCTTGGACACATACGTTACATTCGCATACTCATAGGTAGGTGCACTTACTGTCTTTGACATTAAAGGCACTGCACCGTCCTTCGCTAGTTCCTTGTTTACTTATTTTACACGTGATTGAAATTGCCATAGGAAATTACTTGCATATCTAAGAAGCCACTACAAGAAGTGCATTAGTTTAGAGTGATGCTCAATTATTTTTTACATCTGTTATGTTCTGAATCTGGTCATCGAATCAAAATAATATAAGTTGTTCATTTTGGGTATGAATGAATTGGTTTAGTTGACATTTAGATGACAGATGTAACTCTCTATGATTTATATTATAGAATTCCAAACGGGAGCCATACATTGCTTTCCATAGTCTATATAATTTGGTGCTACTGTAGTTTAATATATCATAAATGTATTAATATTTGGGTAACATAGCTATTACGGCCAAGTATTTTTCAAATTGATTATACGTGACAGAATTGCCAAATACCAGTGTAAGCAAAAATTGTTATTTGTTAGGCAAAGCATTTTAGATTTCTGACTTTATAAATCAGCTGAATATAAAATGAGAAAACTAAAAGAACTGCCAAAAAATATTTACAGCTGCAACAGACTACAAAAGTAGTAAGACGATGCCACTTCTGGCTCATTTAAATAACAATGCAGGTACAGGTATCTTTATTACCGATTAAACTAGACTTGGTCGTAGTTGTCGCTATTGTAAGCATAGCTAAGTTGGATTATGGCCATCGGGCTGCAGGGTGACTATTTGCTGATAAGCGAGGCTCTGCATTGACTACTTACAGACTATTAAAAACCTGTACAAGTCTGTTCACTAGTCTGTCCAAAGCAAGTTAAAAAAATATTGGTCAATGTCTATTCAAAACATCTTCTCGCTTAACAGCCAAAATTCAAGCAAAGTTTACTACAACTTCAACTACTGGCCAACCCTTAGCTTAATGGTTAATACAGAACCCAGCCAAAGCTAGCTCTTGATTGGGAGGGCTTTGCCTGTCACAAGCCAGGACAAATGGGGAGTGATAGGAGAGTAGCACCTCTACAAGACAGGGTTCAGCCTGTAAGGGCTCCTGCCGAAATACGGCCCAGTTGATCCGTGGTAGCGGAATCTGTGTCGTTGGGCCAATCATCCACTAAAAGTATATCGATTCAGAGAAGTTTATTGAGCCTCGGACCTGGACGGTCCAACCGAAGATGACTGGAGAGAACAATAAGATTGGAAATATAGAATATAACTTATATAATGAATAGAATTAATAGAAGAATTAGAGAGATAGAAAATACTGGGAATAGCGGAAACGAAGAAGACATGAAGTGGAATAAAAATGATGTATGAAGGATTCACCAGAAGGTATTCAGGATTACCAACAGGAACCAGAGCAGAAGTAGTAATGATCCTAAGCAGGAACTAGAAATAAAAGTAACAGAGTTCCAAGAGAAAGTGGGTATCATCTAAATATATGCATCAACAGACAACACTAGAGATAAAGAAGCATCCTACGAGGACCTACAATGAACCATCGAAAATGTAGAGATAGGAAATAACAAAGAAACAGGACACGTAGAAATGAGACCTCGTGGAGTACCGGGAGAAAGAAACGATAACGAGGAAAGATGGTAGATTTTTCTATATTAAATCAGATGATTATGGAAAACAGTTGATTCCCACAAACGGATATCCATAACATTATCTAAGGCAATGACAAAGAACTTTATCTAGCGTTCATAGATCTAACAGTAGCTTTTGACTTCGTGCCTCGAATTTACATATGGGAAGCACTCAAAGAGCTACAGGTAACTGCAAAAGTAAGAAAATTTATTAAAAACTTACACAAAAGCATAAAAGAACAACTGCGCTTAAATTCGCAAACCTCGGAGGTATTCTGAATGAAAAGTGGATAAAGCAAGGCGACACCCTAAGTCAGTTACTCTTCGTATTATACCTGGACTACATTTACAAGAAATGTAAAAATACAATTAGGAAATCTGCCGAAATGATATATTTGAGACTCGTAATGGGAAAAAAACAAGAAGAGACCGGATAAGAAACAGAAGCATTAGACAAGAGCTAGAACAAGCCCCATGTACAAAACCTGGAAAGAAAACAACTTCAGTGGTACATCCATGTGGTTCGCATATTTTGTTTTCGTATTCAGAAAATAATAATAATCTACACATAAGAATCGAGGAAAATTTATTTAACTATGTAATAATGAAACATAATCATCTTCGTTTTTCTTGATGATTTTAATTTATGGAATTACTTCAAACCAAGTGTCAATTCTTAATAATTACCTAATATATCAAAGTCAGAAAAGTAAAACCTAATGACTACGTTGTTACACAACCACACTACAATGCCGATGCAGTAAGCAGATCAGCTGTACCAATACCACCTAAAGAAAGGCCCCAGCTCTCTGACGTCACGGGGTGGTGAAGTCAAGAAAACAAGATCAGTTATGAGACCGCCGACGCCGACGTGATCTATGAGTACAGATCGTAACTACATATGTTTGTTGCAATTATCACTAAATTATAATTGTTGAGTTTTTTTATAGAAAAGTCGCTGAGTGCCTTCATTAGTGTTTGTTGGTGTGCGTGTGACTAGTTAACCATGAGTACTGCATAAATAAACATGTAAATAACGATTACAGCTGGTTGTGAAATAAGTGCATCATAACCGCATAGTGCTTTACTAGCAAGGTATGCGAATTACTTTTCCGACATGTTTCTTCACGAAATATTATACTATAACAAAGCTAGTTTTGTAATTTCCTATAGTGGAGGTTTTGAGTCGTGGTTATGTGGTTTAATTTTTTTAACAGGAGGGTTATTTAGTTAATTTTCTTGGGTGCCATGATCATACCGAGTAAAGAATAGCTGATATTAACTCTACAACAAATGCTTTGATCACAAATTATCGTAGTAAAGTAAATAATAATCGATTGGGCAAGGTAAATAGGGGTTGAAAACTAAGGACGTTAATAAATAAATAAATCAAATTTAGAATTTTATATTTTGTACTTAGATTAGAAAGTGACCTATTAAATTTTGGCATTGATATTGCACTACCTAAGTTTCATATTCAAAATTAGGGTTTCTGCATTGAAATGTCGTTTTCCATTACAAAAAAAGAAGCGAATGGGGCGCGACTAAGGGCTCAGTTTGCGATTGGTAGCCACGTTTCCTCAGGACACCCTTATTTGTTAAGTTATAAGCACATTTAAACACTCTGCGCTTATGCCATTTAGTCATTTAATGCTAAATTCTACTAACTGGTAGTTTTTCTGCACTGACGTTACGCCGAATAGCTACGGCCTTATTCTTTAGACGGTATTGGCTGTACATATACTGGATAGTCGGCGTTCGTGTCTATTCGTTCTTTGAAGTTACGGCACACTGATTACAAGTAACATGTGAGCAAACGAAAATAAAATCAAGCTTGGCTTTGAAAATTGAAACATATGTCGATTATTAATTCACATTATGTTACTGTTCTAACAAGTGCGCAGAACATCAACATAATGTGAATTAATAATTAAAGTTAGAAAAGTACAACGTGGTATAAAACTAGATGGTTTTTTAGATAAACTAAATCAAACCACCATGAAATAGATATATTGGGAAAAATGTGATATGTAATATTATCAGATTTGCACATTTGTCCAAGAACCGAACATTCTGCGTCCGGTTTAAAATTAGGACCGGACGCCGGACAGTAGTCTCAAATACCGGCCTGTCCGGGAGAAAATTGGACGGGTGGTAACTTTATTCGTATGCTGGATGATAATTACTCAAAAAAAATTGAAATAAGAAGTGAAGAAAGAACACCTAAGGGACGACTTCGAATAAGATAAAAGGACAACATAAAAATATCGACAGGAAAAAAGGGAAGACCCTCCATAACTCAAAACCCTAGCCAGAGACAGGGGTACAATCAATGGCTCAATTCCCCAACACCTTGAAGTATAATGGGAGAAGAGGAAGTAAGCAAGTAAGTAAGTAAGGTTAATACAGACAGCTATACCTGCTTGACTTAGTCGGGTTTAGCACCACTGGAGCTAATAATTTCTAATTTTAGTCCATAGAGAACCTTAAAACCATTTTTTCTTCAAGATATTACAAAAAGTGGAAAATTAAAATGACAATCGCCGGAACACAACATGAGTCAAGATGGCTATGTATGGACTGATCGCAATATGGAGACTATGGAAAAAACTGTACATATATCAAGAACGCGATAACCGTAAGAATAGTGAGAAGAGCTGTGGAAAAAAACGAGAAAGTGGAGAAGCTCGATAGCAAAGAAAATAAAAAGTTTGTGAACTGTTTTAGATTTTTACTAATCTTCTCTTCCTCGTTACGCATTAGAATGTACCCATTTCATCTGAAGAAACTGTTTTACCTTGCAAAAATTGCAGGTTCATCTCCAATTAAAAATTGAAGTTGATAAATTTGTAGGACCAAATCTTAAAAATAATAAAAATAATTCTAGATTATACGATACAGGCATCCAGGGCGAGACAAAGCCATTCGATCAAGTATTCAATTAACCAACAAAGGTTTAGTAAGGTCGTCCATGTTATTAACTTACGGCACAATTAAATTTAACAAGGCGGAAATGCACTTAGTGTCTATCGTATACATAGCTACTACCATCGAGACAAGTTTATGTTTACATAATTTTTTGTTAACACCATAGCGATGCCTAACAGATTAGTAACTAGCCTCAAGCCATGGATTTTTAATGGAGGTCAGTAGCAGCAGAATGAGTTATCATTTTATTATTCAAATTAAACTTGTTACGGATATGAAATACCGTTCAGCTGCGCATTTTGATAGTCCAATAAATAGATGGTAGTTGGTGATGGTACAATAATTGTTGCAAGTTTGTAATAGTAACAGAAAACTTGTGTTTTGATCCAAACTGTGTAAAAAGGTGTTTACAAACAAACACTGCTATAAAAATACCACAGTTGCAGATAATGGCTTAGATGGGCATTATTACAGGTTTGAATATAAATGCCCCCATAAAAATATATACTGTCTTTAATAACCACTCTTCATTATATTATCATTCTTGGAGCGAAAAAACAGCGTTGTCAATTCCGTGGAATTTAACGGAAATTAATGCAGTGAAAGTGGTGGCTTAAGGTTGCTTCGATATGATGCTCCACATAAATGACCAGCAGCCTGTTTTCCTGCATAACAATTGCATGAGTTACATAATTTTATTGAGCATATCAGGAGATATGCTACTGAATCAAATGCTTTTTAAAAGAGGTGATTTTAAACGGATAATTAATCATGAGAGTAACTCATTTACGCTTGTTGCCTTTTCCATTTCTTTGTAAGGTGAAGCGTACAATTTCACGCGCTGCTGCCTTTGGAGTTAAAAAAATATTAGTTGTAAGCAAATTAACAAAAAATAATAGCGTGCAAATTAATTCGCATACCAAAAACGTAGAGAAATTACCTGTCGCGATATGTGTAATTTCAAATTACACCTTGCGTAATAACCGCGGCGAATGTATAGAATATCGGCAGCTAAATATGCTTTACGCTTAATTTTTTAGGCTGTGTTGCGTAACCAAGTGCAGATAAAATTGAGTAAAAGGTGCCGCAGTTTTCATTTTTACAGCTATTTTAAATTTCAAACCATTAAAGAGTGCTTCGCCCCCACTAATTTTTGTTGATTAGGAATCGAAGTCAAAAGAGACAATGTTATCTCCGCATCCTCCTCGGTACTATTCACGTTCTAAATTACATTAACCGACAATTACCTAGGGCGTCTGGAAAATAGGCTATAAAAATAGTTGACGTAAGCGTATTGTTGAAGAAAATTTATTTTTCTTATCTCTCCCATTTTTAATTACCGCCAATTGCTGTTTAAATACAAGTAAATTTAAAGCTTTGGAGACACCTGATTGATAAAAAACATTTGAGGACTTCCTCATGCCAGTTTGGGAATATTTATTTGTGCAACTAGTTTTGAAAGTCATACTTTTTTTTCATAAATTTGCAGTTTGATTAATGAGGGCTAAGCCTGAGCTAATCAAACAGATGAGTGTAAAAAAGGGACTTTCAAAACGTGTTGTACACGTAGGTTATTTGCATGGTGATTCTTGCAAGCCGCAATTACGATCTTTTTTCCGACAACCCGAAAAATAGTGTTCCGCTCTCGCCGAAAAAATGTAAATATTGTTAAAATAAAATAGTTAAAAAAGTATAAATAGTGAAAAAACTAGTACTTTCAGAACGATTTTTTGACAAAAACCCGAGTAATTCGATCACTATACAAAAAAATTTAGTAAACGGACGTGAATGAAATTGTGTGCAATTCTTGTATTTTTTTCGTCCTTCAGAAATAAGAGCAAGTCATTCACTAGTAATTATGATATCACAAAACATGGTCGATATCCTATGTATGCAGCGTAGTGTTTGAAGGCTCGAGGCAAATAAGAATTATGTTGGACATGAAACCCATAAACTTTCAAAAGCACCTATTTAAACCTCCCATTGCATTACTGTAGCCTGCATTTGGAACAAAATACTGTGTTGATATTTGTCATGCAATTAGTATTAAGAGTCTATTTATAAGTACTATACGTAGAACTGCAAATATTGAAATGCTAAAGAATCAATTAGTTGGATTTGCTATTATTTTAACCAAAACTACCTTCATAGACCATACCGGTTTTTTTGTTAAAAACAAGTGACATGTGACAAAAAAATAATTTTCAATTGTCTAATGTAGTTATTTATAGCACGATTGTGTAAGAGAAACCTCATTTTCCAGTGCTGCATGTAGGAAGTAAACGGATACTCGTATATAAAATCATATTGGTGGCTTTGTAGGAAAGAAAGTAGTCGATGACCAATGAAATATGGGAAAGAAAAACCCAAAACAGTAGTAGCTGCATTCAGCATAGTAAATTATGAACTCCAAACCTAATAGAGATTGTTAATTTTGCTCTGTTGGGTATTAGAGGGAAAACATCAAGTCTCTGTCATTATTAGTATAAAATAGCGTACAATGCATCTAAACTATCTAAAACTGCACTACACTAAACGTTTCTTAAGAGCTTCCACTTCTTAGTCATACAAACGTTAAATTGATTTATGAAAATATTAGATTTAATTATGACTTACGTTATTAATAAGATGGAACTTGCTTCGTCAGCAATCTGGCTTATTCCATATGACGTCACCCTTCCCTTCATAATACAATGATATGCCGATGTAGTACGTAGCTTTCTCGCCGACCAGTTACCGCTTCTGACTGGGATTAGAATTTACTCTGAGAGAGTAGGTTCTAATACTACCGACTACTTGACTATCAGAGTCATTTAAAAGCAACGGCAAAAATTTTATGGCTACACGAATACATAAGCTGGTCCAAATGATCAATTAGGCAAACTGAAGAATTTGTTTAGGATGGATGGTGCAGAAAGCCGACTCGAAAACAACCCGAAAAGTAGTAGAAGGAAAATACTAAAGGTCCGTTTTATGGCGAGTGGGTTAAGTTACTTCTACATAGCCTTGAGAACTACATTAAACACTAAATTTAAAATTTTTTGAAAATTAAGAACTGAACTGAAAAGACTAAATTATAACTAATTACTTACTAATAATTTGTTTTTTTGCATAGTGATCATGAAAGTCGTCTTTTTTAACGATTAATCGTATTGAAAGTACCACTTTTTTTAACGCAAAATCGTGAAAAAGGTACGTTTTTTTTACTATTTTATTGACATGTCAATTTGACAGTGGTAAATTCCGAAGTCCTTTTAGACTAAATTTCGAGTTACAAGAGATCACTATGCAAAAAACTACGTGTACCTACAAGATGTTTTAAAAGTCCCTTTTTTCATTCATTTGCTTGATTAACTCGGGCTTCGCCCTCGTTAAAAACTGCAACTTTATGAAAAAAGTATGACTTTCAAAACTAGTTGTACAATAGTAATTTACGTTACAAGTATAGAAAGTGGAGCTTTTCACTAGGAGTGAGATGTTTCCGGAAGAGGCCGTTAGGCCGAGTCTGGAATTTGGGGACGAGTATGGAAAAGCCACTTTCATACGAGTTTCGTATATTTTTTCGTACACTAGCATACAAAACGGAATAATAAATTTATGCTCTCATCTAAATTTGCCGTAAAATTTATTAATTAGAAAGGTACACTTTGCGGTATTTGTACGGCAAAGTAAAATTCGTACGGCAAAGTGCTACTTTGCCGTACAAATACCGCAAAATACTACTTTGACGTACGAATACAGCAAAGTGTAACTTTATAATAAATAAATTCTACAGCAAAGCAGCTCTTTCAATGGTAGTGTACGAAAAATTACTATTTATTTCAAACGATGAACTATGATAATTTGTTCTGGTGGTGATAGTAGTAAAAGTTACAGATAAATATACATTTCGCAATAAACATAATTATATAATTCTGTTTTGTTTCCTTTTCTTGATATTTTGGTAAAAGCAAAATTTAGGGGTTAGGTGGAAGAACAGGTTCGCGGCTTTTAAAATTTGAATCTCGCCTTGGTTAAATAAATTAATGGTTTTGTTATTAATTACATATATGTAATAAATAAAGGCTATCATTATTATTATTATTTCGTCTAAATATTATCCGAGAATCTAGAAGTTGCATATCGATAATTTGCACTAGTGCAAAATTATCGCATAATTGGGATCTGATTGGATGAATCTCAGAAATTTAAGAAATGTGATTGGCTTAAAGTGCGTGAGGAAAATAGTTCTTATAATTGCTAGTAACAATAAGAAAAGCAAAATAACAGATGATCGAAAAAAAAAATAAGATTAATGATAACATAAAACAATACGAATAAAAGACAAAGCATAGTAGAACAGTTAAAACAGCTGCAAAAAAGAGAAAATGAGAAAACACAGATAGAAACTGTGCGTACATAATAATGATATTGGACTTGAAATTAATGTGTATGCAGAAAATGATAACTCAGATATTTTGACGTCAGATATCGTATCCGTCCATTTCGTCTAATCCTATTATGTCTAATTCCATTTTGTTTAATGCGCCATTTTATTCAATTTCAATTCGTTTCATGCACTATTTTATCTAATTACCTACTTTTGTCTAACCACAAGTTGTATAAGTAATGCAACAAATTGGAGCAGTAAAACAAAACAATAAATATTACGTACTGGTTGTTATAGTTAATTGTTTTGTTTACTCTCTTGTAATAGTTTCAGTACTACACAATTTGTTACTGTTGTATCTAATAACCTATAATAAATTATTCCATATTTGGTACTTTTTATGATTTAAAACTTAGTTACTAGACGATGTGAAATATTAGACGAAATGGCTTTAGACAAAGTGGGCGTTAGAAGAATTGGCATTAGACAAAATGGTGCATTAGACGAAGTAGAATTAGACGATATGGAATTAGACAAATTACGATTAGAAGAAATGGGGAAGAATTGTCGGGTATGGAATACACAATGCAACATATAGGGTGACTTTGATAGTTTTGCAGATATTTTAATAGGTGATAGTATACATTAAAAGAATACAAAATAACTCAACTTGCCTATATACAAAGTTGCTTAGTTTAGCCGCTAGAGGGTTTTAAAATGATTAGCTATTTTTAATTTTTTAACAACCTGTATAACCACTACCAATTTTTTTATGAATAGTTACTTTTATTTAGAAGCTATTTTCTCTCTAACAAAATTTTAGTTGGGTGAACGGCTTAGCCACAAAAACATATTTTCTAAATCCCTACAAGCCTAGTGTTAAGTTACAATTATTGGATCAGGCTTACAATATATTTTTTTGTGGCTAAATCGTTTACCCAACTAACATTTTGTAAGAGAGAAAATAGTTTCTAAATTAAAGTAACTAGGTATCCAGAAAAAATGGTAGTAATTATACAGGGGGTAAAAAATATGGATGGATAATTTATTGTGACAAAGTTTTTAATCGCCCCGTAATTTTTGAAATTAGGGTGTATTCCACAAAAATCTGTAGTACAAACGCATGGCCAAAAAATCAACAAAATCTATCAAAAATGTTTCGACTTATTTGAGAAAAATTAAAAAAGCTAATCATTTTTAAAGCGCTCTAGCGGCTAAACTAATCAACTTTGTATACTTATAAGCAAGTTGAATTATTTTGCATTCTTTTAACGTCTACTATTACATTATTAAAATATCTGCACAACTATCAAAGTCACCCTGTATACATATAAAATGATGTTGAAATAAATCATTCCATTGCCTACAATGACACAACTTAAGATATCTGATGCCGTATTGACTTTGAAAAATGATTTGATGAAGTCAAACAGGATATTTGAATAGATGTTAGATGTGAAAGAACAATTTCTGACTGAACTGACACCTTGTGATTCTGCCGATTTACATTGTTATTGTATATCCTGTTGTGCTTTATTTGAATAAAGATGCAGAATTAATATTATTATTATTATTATACGTTGTATTAAAATAGTTCAGACTGTAAACAATGTCAAAATCATTTTGCAAATCCGTGTCATCATCAGAAGGCAGTCATTTTTGTCAAATGAAATAACATAAACAGAGAAAGCAACATTCAATATTGTGATAACTAAGGCTGTAGTTCTGCAACTCTGCTTTTCAGTAACTATATATTTATGCAAGTATTTAAATGTCGAAATTAAAGGTATGCTCTTAGTTGTCGGTGTACCAATTAATAACGTTCAATATACCGATACTGAGGTGGTAATCTGTAAAGAAGTTTACACAAGACTTCCCACGCAAGAATAGTGTGAATTACATCAATTTGCAAATAAAAGAAATACTGCGACCTTTGGTTTTCAGACGAGAGAAGTAAAAACGTTATTAGAGCATTGAGGAACATACAAACAAGGACAAGTATTAATCAGACACATAGGATGGGATATTAGGATTGTTGAATGGTTGTTAACATTGATAAGAATATTAAGCATAACATTAAAATTGCTAGGAAAAGTTCATAATTATACAAATTTTATTCCATAATTGAAACTTTTACAGAAAAATATAAGGGAAAGTATTATAATAATCCAAGCCTTTGGAATGTGAATATTCAAAACTTTATTGAAAATCACTGAGCACAAATAGATTCAAAAATTTTCCGTTTATTATAGACAGCAGAATTAAAAGGTGAAGGTGGCAGAAAACATTGACATGGTCGGTAAATAGGAACAATGAATAGAAATGAATATGGAAATATTATACCGATCAGCTAATGACCGTGAGACTTCCAATAATGTCCCTAAAATCACTGCGTCGTAGTTATTAAAGAAATAATAAGATCAATGACTGCCGTGCGTAGTATCTTTTCTGAAATTAATGTGGTCATTGAAATTTATTCTCAAAATATAATATGATCAAAATTATCTTCATCTAGTATGGTTATGGAATAGTTCCTAATTTATGAATGCAACCATACTCGTAAGTCACTTAAAAATCAAATGTCAAGTTTGACATTTAAGAATAAACGTAGTTGCATTCATAAATTAGGAAGTATGCCATAGCCATACTAGATGAAAATAATTTTTGATCATACTTTACATTGTTATTTATCAATATCACTAAAAGACAAAACCTTATAAAAAATGCAAAAGCAGCAGACAAAATAAATATAGAAAAAAAGAACAAAAGGTGAGAGACAATTAGAGGAAGGGTCATTAGAAAAATAATGGTTAGGTATAAAAGATTAAGTGAATTGTTAAACCACTGAAACGGACTTGGACCTACCTTTTCCTTAAACAATGATCTTTAAAAACGCATTTTCGCCATTGATGACAATTATATGAAAGTTTTCTTTAATAATTACACTTTATCGCCATACTAGGTACCTCCAGGATGCAGTGGTTGCCATTGTATCGCAATTAGTAGTTTTAATTGTCATTTGCGAAAGGGAACATGCAGAAATATCAGCGAATTATGGCTCTAAGGTGAGCGGTGTAGCAGCTCCCATTGCGAAAAATCGCGAAAGAAGAAACTGTGACACGGTTCAGCTGAGTGGCTACGAGAGCTGACTTAACAATTGCGCAACTCTCACTCGCAGGGTAGCCATAAAAATGCCACTTGTTTGATTTCCACCTGAAATGCGTCTATTCGTGAAAGGTGAATTTGAATATGTACACTCTGTAAACCACTATCGCGGTAGCCGTGGCGAAACAGGTCTCGGAGTTTTTTCTTTGATCTGAATTGGTTTTTTTTATTTGTAATTATTCATAACGCTTTTGCTCTGAGAACAAGTGCTAGTATCTCTTTTGCAAACATTTGAAAAACTTGTAAAATTTACCATAATTAGAAATATTTAAAACCCTTGAAAGTGTTCTTGTTTGGGTCGATTCTAAAAATAAATACCATTATTAAGTTAATCAACTTTGCTGTATTTGCGAATTTTTAAATATAAAAATAAATTCTCTCTTCATAGTGGGAGCCTCCGTTATTATTAAAGCTAGAATAAATAGTTGCACATTATAGAGTCAACTTTTTGGTGGTAAAAAAATTGAGTGTCTTTTCCTGTTAGCCAGGTAGGCCAATTGCAAAATAAACACTTCAACATTTCAATGCTACATTGCAAATCAGCTGCTTTTTTAATGCCACGTTTCTAGGGCAGGTCAATATAATCAAGTCTCGCTATATTGCTAGTTTTTTATGTTAATATTTGTTTTTAAATCAAGCAATAGTTGGCTGTGATATCACCCAGTACTCAAACATATACAAAAAGTGTGTAACAAACGATTTTTTAAATTAATACTAGAAGTACCAATGATATAAAAATTATATAAGAAGTTGTTAATAAATGGAATAAATGAACTCAAGCTCGACACATTTTTTATGTTTAAAATACTAAGCATTCAACTGAAAAGCACAAACATAGACGGTGATGACACATCAATTACTCAAGCAATAAACTATTAGCATATTCAAGTCGAAATATGTGATAACAGAAAAATCTATCAAGAGGTGTGATCTCAAGCCAATGAAGCCTCAACTGTCTTTAAATATTTGCAGGAGATAAAGTGCGTCAATTTAAAGTTAAATGTGAATTTAAAACACTCACGTAAAGCCAATTTCAACAAAGATAAAACAGCTTATAAGTTCCAATGAAATGAACCTCTTAGAAATATGTCAGTCCATACTCCCCATAACAGACTAGGAAATGAAGTTACATAAGAAACATGTAACGTCCAAGACAATAAATAGGTTAGATTCTAAAGGAGA
This sequence comes from Agriotes lineatus, assembly GCA_940337035.1. Classification (NCBI taxonomy): domain Eukaryota; kingdom Metazoa; phylum Arthropoda; class Insecta; order Coleoptera; family Elateridae; genus Agriotes; species Agriotes lineatus. Next base: position 114,363,970 of record OW679196.1, on the reverse strand, counting down.
AACTGTAGAGACTTTGACTGAAAAAGGCCATGGAAAATAAGGGAGTACGCATAACTACTGAACTCAGCTCAACGGCCGAATGGTTGGTGGAATAAATCTTCATTCCTATCTATAAAAGAAGATTAACCATATTTTGTGGCAACTATAGAATTATAGCACTGGTTTTTCATGTGAGTGAACACCATATACCTAAAATCAGTAATGAATGACTGAATACCTGGAGAATACTAACTGAAATGGGCGTACTAAAACATGCATCTCAGCTCATGTAGCATACAGGGCCAACATGAGAAAAGTATAGGGAGAGTTGAAGTTAATGACAAGCTATCGGGATCCTTGGAAGTCCAAATAGATTTTAGACAAGGTTGCATCTTTTCATCTATATTACTCAATGTCTACACTGAACATAATCTTGGAGATGCTTGATGTCACGATGGCGGAGTGTCAATAGCAGATAATAAATCAGCAACCTTAGGTGTGCTGATGCTTACATCCATCCAGGAAGAAATGGAAACTGTCACTGATAGAATAACCAAATTCGAAGATTGGCTGACTTCGGGGCTGTAAATCAGTTTAATTAGTATATTGGATCAGTAATATCAAATCTAGAAGGATACAGCTGCTACAAGATTACTAGATTAATGACAGCTGACACGTTTATCTTTTTTATTGTAGTGTACGCGGCTGAAACCTGAACGTTAAGGAAAACTATAAAAAAAAATCGAAGCATTCGAAATGTGTGTGTACAGACTGATGTTTAGAATATCCTGGACAGAGCATCGCACAAATATTTCCATCCTACTAATAGTGATAATCCAAAGGAGAGTGATGAAAAACTTAACCAAGACTACTTATTCTTCTTCATATATACAGATAAACGACCATGTACTATGCAAAGATCAGTAGTTGAAGGCAAAATGGAAGGACGCTGTATCAGAGGAAGATCACCCACATGGTGGGCCGACCAAATGAAAGTTATGGATAAGACCTGCACAGAGTCACACAACTGGTTTAGGATTAATCAGAAAATATAGAGGACATCTATAGTAGCAGTTCCAAAGGTGATGTTACTGAGCCCTTAGAAGATAGAATAAAAGAAGAAGAAGAACAGTTGAAAAAGCTACGTGTTTATATTCGTGCAAAAACTATTAAACAGTTTTTGTTTATTTTTAACCATTTTTCTTAATACAGCTTTGTCTTATCCTAGAAAATAAAGGGGTTGTTGCTCTGAAATCGACTCAGACTTTTGTTTCATTTTTTTATATTATGAAAGTTGTCGGGAACCAGATAGTCGCGCTCTACATAACAATCAATATTTTAATGAAGCCATTAATAAACTTTGATTGAAAAAGTGTCAGACCACACAGTATATACTTTACCATAGTTAATTATTGAAGCTTATGTATTACTTTTAGTAGGTTTACGATAGACCACCAAATTTTACCTATGTTATTCATTTACAAACAACGATAGCTGCTAAATACAATAATTAACAAAAATTTACAAATACAAAATAAATTCTATATTTAAATACTTAATCAATAAATTCTTAATAAAAATTATTATTAATGAATATAAATAAATTGTATCGTTCTTAAAATTACAACGGCAACTATTATTCTTTTATATGTTTGCTATTTTTGTGTAAACACTTTAACTATTGAGATTTATGACGCAAGTTAGATTATTACGAATGGTTTGTTCGTCTATTTGCCTGTAGGTTTGTCTGCGTGTTTGTCTATTTGTCTATCTGTCTGGTGGCGGTATAGCTGAAAACTATTTGTTGGAAGAAAACGATATTTTGAATGCGGATTAGGTGTCTACCTGTCTATTTCACGGTAAGCACCTTAAACAAATAAAATACTGTCTATTTTTTGAATCAAGAATAGATGAAAGTAATAATTTGCACATAGTTCAGGTTTTTACCCTTGACAAAAATAGGGCCTAACAAATACAAACAGATACATCGTAAAAGAGATAGAAATGCGCAGCGATCGTTACGGGCTGCTGTTGCGAGAGAAGTTCTGTGTAAAGCCCTTTACAGATTTGTTTTATTTTAGAAATTGCTCGAGCGCTTTAAATATGCAAGGACAAAATTAAAATGGTATAAGTAAGGCTGTTTTTATAAGTTTTTTGCAAAACCTTTAAAGTGGCAGTTTATCTTTCATAACTGTTATTAAGGTGACCAATTTGTCTCGAGGCGCAACCCGTAGATTTCTCTCCAATATTATAAAATAGTTTAGATATTTTGAAAATATATATTTTAAACAAAAATAACATTGACTATTCAATTCACCTGTCATCTGTCAAAAAGTGACCAATGAAAATCCAGAATTCTGACGTTTCTTGACCAATCAAAAAAATATCAGTGGATATATCTTCCTAGAAGGTATTCAAGTGACTATTTTAAACAAATGTGATTTTTATTAGAAAAAGTCAATATTAATGTTCGTTACTATAGAAATTGCGTAGTTTGTTGCTAGATTTACTGAAAACTAATTTGAAAAAGTAGTTTGGTTCATTAAATAGTCCCTCGAATACCATTCTTAGACAAAGTTAAGTAGATTATTTTTGCGGTGGTATCACCACTCATGTCCATTGCGCTTGGGATTAGGACTCGTGCTATCGCACTCGTCCTAATCTTACCAAAGCGCAATGGACATTCGTGACACCACCGCAAAAATAGTCGACATAACTTTGACTACTCATGGTATTATAAGTGAATAAATATTCAGTTATACAAGGTAAACACAGTAGATAAATTAAAATGGTTGAAAACAGATAGTTAGTCCCAATATGAGTAGTATAAGAATTCTCAAATTGATAATCTTTGATTTAGATTTGTTATATATTTCTGTGTGCTCTGACAACATGTCAATACATTTTCTGACCTTTGTATTTAAATAAATTTTGAAGTGTAGTTTGGTGCAATGCTCCGTTGACAATTTCGTTAGTTGTTATTCTACAAATTATTTATAATGAAAAAAACTCGTTCAACGTACATGTTGCTGACACGAATGGACAATGTTTAGAGGCAGCTTTAAAAAACAGAAACTGAACTTTCAAACACTTTTACTGACACTTTGTCCAATGACATTTCTTGAAACGAATCATGAAGTTGAAGGTTTTAATTTTAAAACCTCATTGCATAACAGTGAAATTTTATCGTGCAAAAGATTCTCGTTAGTATTATACTATACTTGTTTTGGGCATATGATTGGCATTCAATATCCTTTCGACAAATTGTGTAAAGTTTTTGAAAAGAAAATGTTCTGTCATAAGTTGTATTCTATTACAAGGTTCCACAAACAGCAATATATCAATTCTAAATTAGCATGTGTGCCATAATTTTTTACAGTCTGGAAATTGAAAGCGTAATTTCCATGTATCAAAAATTATGAAAATAGTGGAAATAATATCTGTGTTGATATCTGTGGAAATATTGTCTTACTGTTAAATTTAAAAAAGTGGAGTGGAGAACCCTAACAATGCTTGTTTTTTCGAGATCAAATATTTCAGTGCAGAAGAAACTTGGCTATCAAAAAATTTGTCGCATAGCCTCTCAATGTATTTTCTATTCAGTCATATCCGAGCGAATACACAACTACTTAGTTAAAAAGCTGCCCTGGAGTTTTAGCATTGATGATTCAACAAAAACAGAAAATAATGCACAAAATAAATATAACATTGGCTTCTTACATCTTTATCCAGTTCGCACGCTGTGCTTTAATGAATTTCCATATAGCTCCCTTACATTTTTCCTTTCAAATTTAAAAAAATAAGTTTTGGTAACAGACTAACGAAGTATAAGTCAACTCTGAATAACGAAAGTCATCTGTAACAACCCACTTTTTCATATTTCAAATTCACAATTTGCTTTTCGATATTGTGAAAAGCAAATGAGCTGTTATGTTGAAATAAAATGTTGAGATTTACATTTTATAACAGTAGTTGAGAAAAGAAACGAGATATTCAATTTCTTCACTTTTGAAGAATTTACAGTTCTAGCTGTAATGTTAACTGATATTCCCACTTAAAGTCATCAAAAATAGCAGGTCATGTAAATAGTATTTATAATGTAACATTAAACCCATTCCATTCACACCCTCTTTGCATGAAGATTGCACATGGTAAAAAGGTAAGGTAAAAGTTCAAAGTCAGTTGAATTCCCCCAACTGGGAGAGGGCTGCTATAGGGACCTTAGATTGGATTAAATTCCACGACTGCCTTTTTCTGGCACGCGCACGTCAGCCCTTTGAACTGTTTGTTTGTACGTAATACCAAGTGATATTTCTTTCTTGCTAAATAATAGATGTGTTTGCATCTGTATGAACATTAACTATGATTTCAGTACAATGTGTTAGTTGTTTTAGTATAGTTTGCACTGCAAACCTACGCTTTGCTTGGTTAATATTTATTTAAACGTCAACTTTGGTAAAACAACACGAATTGACTTGACTAAAAATAGCATTATATTTATTTGAGGTTTGTGATATATATTTTACTATTTTCAGCAAGAAAGTTTACCCAAGGAGAAGAATTAGGATGTGCAGTGAGTTGCGTATTTAAGATTTGGCCCACCGGTGACGATACACACCTCTACTACCACAACAAGTGAACTTTTATTAATTGTGTATATACAACTCTTAAATTAAGTTATGTAATTTTTTGTTAGCATTGATCACAAGAATGTACATTTGACATACTGCACTAGAAAGTTTCGATTTCATATATAGTTACCACATTTTAGCTGCGTTCAAGTTCGCAAATGGGCTAATTAAAATGCCTTTGTTATGATGTTTTTAACAACTTTCTACTGATAATTTGCCGCCGCCGCTGCTGAAGGTCGAATCAGTGAAATTTCATTGTCAAGTGTTTTATGAAATGTTTGCATGAAATATTTGCAGAAAGTATGAACGGTGATTTATGTAATCATAGTTTTTAAAACTCGGGTGGAGCAAATAACTTCTATTATTGCTATGCAGTTGATTCTTTTGACAGTATGGAGGTTTAAATTTTCAAATTGCGTTTTGCCTATGCAGGTTTGCACAAAAATTGCCTCTGCTTTTCTCCCAAACTAACTGTTGCTGATTTGAAACCGTCGTGCACTTATGCAGTAAGGGTATTAGTAATGAACAAATATTTACTGCAGTTCAATTTTTCTCACGTTACCGATGTACTCATACCAGCATCTTCGAAGTTTCTAAATTGCCCAACGGTTTTTACTTTCCATTCTTTTTAATTATATGCATATACTTAAACGTCGCATCGCCAAATCGGAGATTCATTAAATTGCAACAGAACAGAAAGGTTATGACTCTGAAGAACATTAATCCTCGCTCAGGACTTGTTACTTAACAATAGCTCGACATCGTGACACAAATAGAAGCATATATTATCCTCTTTGGGTCAGTGATTCAATAGCCGGCGACGGAATTTTCTAAATTTTTCCTGAATTGTAACAAAAAATCCGACAACGGATTTACATCGGCTGTGCGAAAGTGAAAGCAGATTTTCTTGTTCTGCAAACTATTAAAAAGTAGAAATAAGTTTGCCAGCCTTTTCACCCTCACTGTTCTAGTAGTTTGTATTACTAATAAGTGTCTAATAATGATTGTGTAGTTGCTAAGTAGTGACACAGAATCTGTGTAGTTATATAAGAGAGCCGTGGTTGCAAAGATCCAGCATTTCAAAAACATTATTTAAATGAAGCCTTATATAGAAAAGGTTATAGTACCAGTATTGTACTACAATCTTTAAATAAATTGCCGGTGCTTTATGCGTTATTATCTTGAGGCGGTCCCGACTGATTTCCTGAATAAAATGTAAGCTGTGCTAATATAGAAAATCAAGTTAAATAGAGTTCTTAATTAATGCTTTTCTAAGACGACAATGTTTTTTGACAGAGAGACGTCATGCATTAATTGCAAAACGCTACGGTTGTTGTATCACTAATTAAATAATTACTAATTATCATATTAGCAAATCCAGTTTATTATAATTTCTAATAAAATATTTCTCTTACGTAATAATTCACACAGTGACTGAAGATCAAAGTTCTTTGCAAGGCGCTTTATAACTAAATCACAGAGTATAAGAGCATACGACTATATTGAATATAAAGTGAAAGAGACAGTTGGCTATAAACCCTTCAAGAACAAGATGTAAACAACTGGCTTCAAAAGTAGATAAGAAACGCCATGTTTATATACAACAAAAAGAAGAACTTATCTTGAGAGTAAATCACATTAAAATTGTTGTAAAATGCCATAAAATTTCAAACCTCTGCCAACTAAATAAAATGTCTCAACATTTTTATCAATTATTATTAATATCTCGGTATCTGTTACATAAAAACAAAAAAAAAATAGTTTTTTAAAATTCAAGGAGAGCTTACTTCAACCCCTCGACATGCAGAAGGTGAAAAAGAAAAAGAAGAAGCGTCGGATTCATACGAAAAGACGATTGGAAAATAGTTACAATCAGGTTGACTTATGTATCTTAGAACATTTCTATTGGATATCTTCTACGTTTTATTTTTTAAACTATTTATAGACTTAAAATATTAGGTTAAAGAAAATGTTTCTATAATAAAATTATTTATATCAGTGTGTACTGGAAATATGTCATACATGATGGTCGTGCAAATTGGGGACATATTTTGTCAGCATTAACTACATAAGAAATAGTGACGATTCTTCATATATTTTTTTCCCTAAAGTTACAGCCTTGTAAAATTGAATAATAAAATGGATATCTTTTTAATATGTTAAAACCCATCCGAGATTTATTGTTAATTTTTACAGGCTAAATTACTGATTTCATAATTTCATAGTAATAAGAAAGCTGTAATTTGACCAGTGGTATATTTAGGGGAGCTTATAAAATTTTTCTGAGAACAAAAAATTTAAGAGGCAGGTTTGGTAAAACACCATGTATCATATTATGGAAGAAAGATTGATTTTCCGTAAAAAAGTGTTCTTCACATTTTTAGCTCAACATAGTAGTTTTGCAGTTTTTTTAAATAACATGACAGATGGTACAATTAGCAATACCATTCTGGAAAACGTTTTTGAGTTATCTCAAAAAACGACTAAGTTGAGCTAAAAATGCCAAGAGGACTTTTTTACGTAAAACTAATTTTTCTTCCATAATACGACACACCACAATTAAAAAATACAACTTTACAGAGCCATACATTTTTTATTTGGCTCTTTAGGAAGTAATTTTATTTGAAAAATCTTCACCATCTTTTATGTAGTTAATATCGGTAAAATATGCCCCCAACTTTCACGACCACCCTATATATTAATATACCAATTGTGTTAGAAAATTACTTAGTCAAAATATATATTTTAGGTTTTTTTATATTTATTAGAGCCAGGCTGAGAATAACTACAGCAAAAAATTATTTAAAATTAAAATAGCTGAAAAATTTGATTGCTGATCTATAAAACCAAAGTAGCTATTGGAATATTTTGATATTAGAAAATTTGCAATGCTTTAAAACCTAATTAAGCAAACTAAACTTTAGAAATATTAATTGTTTATAAAATACACATCATCCTTTCGAATTGCAAGAATTGCATAATGATTCAGGATTGTTAAGCACACTGTATTGATACGAATAACCTTTGGCCTAGATGTTCCCTTCCTTGACGAACAAAAATCCTAGAAATTTGTTATTTTTAAATTAGCTAATATTATTGTAATATTTCACTTTTAGGTTCAAAACGCTGTCATAAATAGCAAACAAATAACTATAGGCAATTTGCTGTTACATAACTTATTTTGATTAACTACTTGATAAAAAAACAAGTATTTTTCTAACATTTAATTATTCCTTTAATCAATAATTAAGACGTTGTCAAAACTTAAACAAAAACTGTATTAGCCGTGGTAAATAATTCAAGTTTAACTAATCTATTTTCTCTAATTATCTTCCCGTATAATACAGTTTTGACCATGCCAGGAGCGTATCGATAAATTACTAGCACAGCTACGCAAACGAAAATTACCATGCGAACTTGAATTTAAACGTAATTCCTTAATGGCGGCACTTAAACGTGAAAGTGCCTTCATTAGGTAATTCATTACCAATTGTCAAAGTTCACCCACCTAGAGAATTTGGGTAAACTGAGTTGAGGAATCCTTAAATGTCAGATGCTATAGCAGGTACCGTTTGCGTATTAGTATCGAAAGCTATTGCAATACAATCATAAAAGGGTCTTGCAAAACTGAAAATAACCGGGAGTGGTCCAATGTGTGAAGAAATAATTGGAGAGCGCAACGCATAGTTTGAATTACACGTAATTAATTCTCAAGTAAATAATAGGTGCCTACAATGCGTAGAAATTGCATTTACGTTACAAATTCATGTAATATATTGCTGTCATTTTCATTTCTAAATGAAAATTTAAAGTAATTTGAAATTAATATATATGAATCTATAGATATCCATAGAAATAAAAAGTTTATAATTTATAAGAGCTCCGCCCCATATAAGTTCACAGTTACCTAAAATTTAATATTTTGGAACTAGCACTATTATTATGATATTAGTTCTTACTTGTTTTAAAATTATTTTTTACAAATAAAAACGTTTGTATCAAGTGTTAAAATTAGAGAGAGTCGTAGTAGTAGGCTTGTGATTGGCTAATATAAAGAGAGACACACAGTCAGGTTTACGCATCAGCCAATCACAGGCCTAGTTTTCGCGTATTAATTTTAAATCGCCACTTCTAATAAAAAAAACAAAATATAGATTGTTTAACTAGATTATAAGCACGGTTTGAATTATTTGAGGATTAGCTGATTATTTAAAATAATATAAGACTTCTGAGTATATCTTTCAACAGGACGGAACTGCGTACCATATAGCAAAAAAAGCAGCCAGATAATGACATCCCATTTTTAAAATGGAAATTCAGTCACCAATAGGGACCATGCGACATTTCAATGAAAAGACAGTTACGGCCTACACCTACCAGAACGGTAAAAGAGTTGCGTTCCGGGCTACAAAATATCTGGGATAATTTTACTCCAGAACAATGTCAAGAGCTTGTAAATACAATGTCCAGACGGGTAAAAGCCATTATATAGTGTGTCCTAAAACTTTCGTTATTAAGCATGCACTGAAATAAAAAAATATATAGTTCCTAATTTATGAACGTAACTATAAGTTACTTAACAATTAAATTTTGATATTTAATTATAAGCATAGTTGCATTCATAAATTAGGACTTATGCGTTTTTTGTGTTTTAGTGTTTGGTCGATAACGAAAGTTTTGGGACGCACGTTACAACGAGGTGCTACTCAATAGTAATTTTGTTTTAATGTAACTCTACTTCGTTTCTGTAACTCCAAATTTTTTATATTTTACTAAATAACAAGATTTAAAATGTTCGTACATGCAAATTTATTATTATCAATTGAATAAAATGAAAATCAAAATTTAGTTAGTTTTACGTTTAGATTAAATTAAATTGGATCAGCAAAAATCAATATAAATCATATTCATTCATCTAGCTAGTGGATAGAGTTAATTACCATGGAAATTTGATTTAGAAATAAATTCACATAAAGAAAGAATTTTTTCATTTTTATTTCTACATAAAAATAGAAATAAATGGGGTTTACATATCAATATAAATCAATTTAATTCATAAAAAATAAAAGTTAATTGCATTTGCGTTGGAACTGTTTTTATAGGACTAAAGTTTTGAAGAATCGTTGTTTATACTTATAATAATTTCAAAACTGAACGGAATTAAGTTAGACGAACAAAAAATCAATATATAAATTAACAATCAAAAAACAAAATCGAAAATTTGTTGCAATTTTATCAATTTCTCATTAAAAAATTAAAATCTTAAAGACTCACCGTTTGTGCGTGTAACAATCCAAAAACTGTACCACTGAACTTTCCAAACTTAGCAAATCGCAAACTGCGGCAAAAGCCGTAATCGATCCCTGTCCTGAAAGAAAGATCGAACTGCTTTTGACAGGCTCTACGCAACACAGGTGTGCTTACAGTAAATTAAAGCTCTCTCTTATATGGCCCCCACTAACTACTGAAGGTGCTCTCAAACCGGCCGCGCGACTTATCGCTCTACACGTTGATTTGGACAATTACAATTTTAAAAAAATCCTTGGTAATTTTCCAAATTGATGGAGGCTTCTGGAAATACCGTCCTGTATACTATTTTTGAGAAAAATTTGGTGTCTTTTCGGTAAGTTTTCTTATTATTTCAAATTGACGTTGACTTTCTTAACTGGTTTACGTTAAATTTCCCAAAGGTGTTAAGTAAATTTCTCAAGTATTATACCCATTAAAATTTCCAAATTTTGAATTTCTGGGACAAGAAATGCTAATTAAGAATCTGCCTTTGAATGGGTTTGTGGACAATACCTACAGTACAAAAGCTACAGCCACAACCTAAATTTTGATCAAATCTTGAATTGGAGAAAATACACGTTATTTGTAGCTTTACTTATTGTGTGGAGGTTTTATTTGTCTGTAATCAGTAGTTAGGTGAGGTACATATTTTTTAACTTGCAATAGCAACTAAATAATCAAAAACTTAACCAGGTTTTTAAAGAAACAATTTTTTAAATAACGTTTAATTTGGAAAATTATTTATTTTACTTAATAAAAATTATATAATTTCTTTATAAAATGCCCGCTTTTAAAAATTTTCATTTTAATAAAATTTGTCATTTACAAAATAACTAAATTACTAGAAAAAGAGTCATTTTATAATCTCAAAAAATGGAAAAATAGTACAAAAACACCACCAATTTTACATTTTGGAAAAATATTTTTAAAAGAAATCCTCGAACTCGTCAATTTTTATTTTAGATAACACATATTTTACTGTAATTGTCACTTTTAGATTGTCTTTTGTTTTTAAATTATGACGTTAGCGATATTTTTTCTAAATAAAAACTAAATTTTTATGGTGAATTTGGACAGAGCATGAAATTCTAAGACCAAATACGCTAAAAAGTATATTACTGTATTTTGAAATTTTCGAGAAAATCGAATAAAAATCAAGGAAGTCAATGTTTTGATAGTTTATTTACTTTTGCATTATAGGGATTGCAACCATTTTGAACAACAAAACATGAAAATAACAAAATAAACAAAAGCTGACCGCCATTTTGCACAAGCAGTGTCCAAGTCTGTGGGTGAAATTCTTCACTAATTCTACGTAGAGCTTCAGGTTGAATTAATAATATTTCAGTGAGAATTCTTTCCTTTAACTCTTGTATTGTCTATGGACGGTTTATATAGGTCTTACTTTTTACATAGCACCATGAGAAAAAGTCCAACGGTGTCAGAACGGGTGATCACGGAGGCCACTCAACAGCTCCCCTTCTGCCTATCCATCTGCCGGGAAAAATTTCGTTCAAGCAACAGAAAAATGTGCCGGAGCACCATCCTGTTGAAACAATAACGTATCGCTTGGTAGGTCCAGATTTTCATTATACGGATAAAGCACCGCAAGAGCAGGGATTAAATAGTCTCTTAAAAATTTTAGGTACTTTTCGCCCTTCAAGGAACCTTCAATAAAAAATGGTCCTAGGATTTTATCCCCAACAATTCCCGTCCAAACGTTGATTTTTGAGGAAGCTGCGTGTGCGCCTCGCTCATGCAGTGAGAATTTTCAGGTGCCTTCAGACTTGTGGCGGTTAACTGTGCCATTAAGGTAGAAAATCAGAAAAAACGATGCACTTTGAAAAGTCGCCATCGATATTACAGCGCTCCATTATTATCTCACAGAACTTTCTGAAGAACTCCTCGTTAAGCTCTTGCACTAACTGAACTTTATAGGGATGCCATTTATATTTTCTTGAAACCCTTACAAACTGACCTTTGAGAAATTTCATTATTTGCAGCTCGTTCTCTTGAAGTTCTATGGGGATTTTCTTGCAGAGACAATAAAATATCTAGCTCAGTATCTTCATTGGTTTTTGGACGACCACCCCTACGGCGATCCCTCACATACCCGAGTTCAGAATATTTTCTCTCTATTTTAGAAACGGTTGTTCTTTTAATAGGTTCTTTATCAGGATACTTAATACTGAATAGCTCACAAACCTCTTGTGTTCTAGTGCGGTCACCACATCCCCTCAATACTAAAATTTCAATTCGTTCTTTTTCACTCAAATATCCCACCATTATTTATTTAATTAAGAGCACACAACAAAAACAGATAAACAAACTATGAAGAACTGTCATAATTTTAGGGCTAACTCATTATTTCATGGCTACTTGATTTTTATTCGATTTTTGTTTTAATACTTTCAAAGCGATGTTGTCGAAAATTTCAAAATACAGTATCATACTTTTTTGGCGTATTTGGTCTTAAAATTTTATGCTCTGTTCAAATTCATCATAAAAAATTACGGTTTCCATTTAAGAAAATTGTCGCGAACGTCATAACTCAAAAACAAAAGACAATCTAAATGTGACAATTACAGTAAAATATCATCATCATCATTATCAAGCAGCTATATAGTTGTCCACTGTTGGATGTAAGCCTCCCGTAAAGACTTCCATTTCTCCCTGTCTTGCGCTGCATTTATCCAGTTGGTGCGGATGCGTTTGAGATCATCTGACCATCGCGTGGGCGGTCTGCCTCTGCTGCGAAAAGCATGCTCGCGCGGTCTCCATTCGGATATTTTCTTTGTCCATCTATCATCATTTGTTCTGGCTAGGTGGCCCGCCCAGTTCCACTTGAGACTTGCTATTCTTGCGATGGCATCTGTGACTCTGCTCCTCTTTCTCACCTCTGTATTTGGTACTCTGTCTCTTAGAGATAGATCTAGCATTGCTCTCTCCATGTGTCTCTGAACTACTCTTACTTTTTTGGCCGTTTGTTTTGTTAAAGTCAGTGTCTCAGCTCTGTACGTTAGTACGGGTAGTATGCACTGGTTGTAAACTTTACTCTTGAGACACATATGTATATCAGATCTTAAAATGTGTTTTAATTTTCCAAAGGCTGCCCAGGTTTGCCCTATTCTTCTGCCAATCTCACATGTTTGGTTATCTCTTCCCACACGAATTTCATGACCCAGGTATTTGTACACTTGTTCAATGCTTAGTTTGTTGACTACTAGGTTTTCACTGGCAACTAAGTTTGTCATGAGCTTCGTCTTGCTGATATTGATGTTCAGACCGACCCTTTTGGATGCTAGTTCTAGCTCGTGTAGCATCTTTTTTGCCTCATCAAAGTTGTCCGCAATTAGTACTAGGTCGTCAGCGAAACGTAGATGATTGAGCTTTTCGCAATTAATGTTGATGCCTAGATTCTCAATTTCAGTGGATTGGAACATATATCCCAAGAGGGTGGTGAATAATTTGTGGGATATAACATCGCCTTGACGCACACCCGTTCTATTTTGAATTCAGAAGTGTCGTCGTGGAGCCTGATAAAAGCGTTTGCGTTTTCATACACATGTTTGATAATGTTGACGTAGCGGTAGTCAATTCTGCAGTCAGCAAGAGCTTTGAGCATACTGTGGTGGTCGACTGTGTCAAACGCTTTTTCGTAGTCTATAAAGATGAGGACTAAAGGCTTATTATACTCTACACATTTTTCAATGAGGATTTTTATTGTGTGGAGGTGATCGTTGGTGCCATACCCCACACGAAAGCCCGCCTGTTCGCAATACTGATAAAAGTCCAATTTCGCTGTTATCCTTTTACTACTGATTCGTATAAATAGTTTATATATTTGGGAGAGCAGGCTGATTGGCCTGTAGTTTTGGATTTGGACTATGTCTCCTTTCTTGTGTAGCAGTAAAATGATGGCCTTATTCCACTGTTCAGGTGTTATAGTGTTCCTTAGGCAAGCGTTATAAAATTTACACAGTATGTTTAGGAGTCCTGTTCCTCTCATTTTGATGTTTTCGGTGCTGACGTCATCGTCCCCTGGTGACTTGTTGTTTTTCATGTCTTTTAAGCTGTTATTTATTTCATCTAGGGTGATGTCTGGAATATCATCGGATCCTTGGTTTCTGACTTTGGGAAAGTCTGCGTTGGTCTCCAGTGTTGTGGGTTTCTTATAGAGTTCGGCATAAAATTCTCTGGCGATTTTCAAAATGTCTTGTTTATTTGTCGTAGTATATCCGGTCTTGTGGTCCATAATCCTACTTATTTGTATCTTTCCCTCTGACAGTTTTTTCCTCAGTATATTCATTCCCTTATTTTCCTCTATTACCCTAGCTATTTCTCTTGTATTGTGTGACCTTACGTCTCTTCGGATGGCTTTGGATATTTCTTTGTTGAGTTCTCGTAACTGTGTGATGTGTTTTGATTGGTTACCCTTTAATTTTCTTCTGATTTCCATAAGTTTCTTTGTGCCGTCGCTTAGCTTTTCCTTATTTCCACTCCCGACTGACTGACATTTGCTTTCAGCTTCCTTTATTGCTTGTATTATCTGTTTATTTGTGTTTTCAATGTCTGTGTCTTCTGCTTCTTTAGGCAGGGCTGCTGTGAGGCATGAATTTAGCATTTTTTCATATTGGTTTGCATTTTGTGTTGTTATCGACCTTCTACATGTTGTGTTCCTTATTAGCTTCAACCTCATTTCTTAGATTTATGGTTATTTTTGCTTTAACAGCTCTATGGTCGCTCCCTATTGAGAAGTTGTTTAGAACTGTGACGTCCTGTACTACATTTTTCATGTTTGAAATAATATAGTCGATTTGGTTTTTTGTGACTCCGTCGGGGCTAGCCCATGTCCATTTTCTCTGAGGGGCTTTTTTGAAGAAGCTGTTCATTGAATATAATTGATTTTGTTGTAGGAAATCAAGCAGTGTCTGTCCTCTTTCATTCCTTATCCCAACTCCATAGTTTCCCAATGATGTTTCAATGTCATCTTATTTGAGCCCTAATTTGGCGTTAAAGTTTCCCATAAGCAAGATGTAGTGAGGAGGGGTCTGTCGTAGTGCTGTGCTGATATAGTCATAGAATTTTTCGATGTCCTCATCAGTTTGAGCTGATGTGGGGGCATATATTTGTATCACTTTCAGTGTATACCTGGTGTTTAATCTGAGGAAAAGCTATGCTACTCTGGGACTTACGCTTTGAATTTGTATGACCTTTTGGACATGTGGACACTCCACCTTGGTTTATATTTTCGTCACCTACATAATAGAGCAGATGACCTGATGGACGTAATAGTTCTTTTTCTTCTCGCCTTTTGTGCTCACTGAATGCTAGTATGTCCCACCTCAGGTGTTTGAGCTCTTCCTCCAGTTCTTGTATTTTGTAATTTGTTGACAGGGTTCTGATGTTATAGGTAACTACTTGCAGTTTTAGTTTACTGTGGTGGATTGGTCCAATCGACTTCTTGCTCCCCCCATATTCCCTGGAGCAGACTGATATTCTTTTATCAGTGTGGGATTCCGAGCTTCTCTCCCGACCCACCTGGGGATTATTTTCGGAAATCGATATCGACATTTCATTACTGGGTTTTTGGCCGTACTCCACCACGCTGGCCAAGTGCGGGTTGGTGGAGGGTAAAGGATGTATGGGAAAAGGATAACAAGAGGGGGGAGGGTTGCGATTGGGGGGGGGGGGTCTGTTTTCTCCCGGAAAAGGGAAGTGGGATATAGCAGATATTATTAAAATATTTTGGAATATCTTATAAAAGACAGCATTGTATATTATCATTCCGATTTATTTTAGGTTCTACTTTCCTCGAAAAGCTGCTTGGTATTGTAGAAAGTATAACAAATCATAAATAAATAATTGTTATAAGCGATCTAGCAGAGTGGGGAAAACCGACAGTGACAAAGTAGAATGTTTTAGAGAAGAAGTAATAAACGCTCGTGACTTCTGTAGAAAACGCCAATACATTGTCACGGATATATTCTTTCCTTGCGGAAACATACGTAAGTACACATGGTTAGATCCAGTTAATTTAAATTCCACTACAGACTTGGCAATTATGAAGAAAGAGCTGAAAGTACAAGGAGTCATTACATGATCATAGGCCACCGTATATACTGAATGAAGAGAAACATAAAAAACAGAAGAAAAAAATTAGTATATTGTACGTTATACCAAAATAAGATAGAAGATCAACAAGATGTAGATGAAGAAGGGTTGCAGAAAGAAATGTCTGAAATGCTGTAGAGAACAGTATTTGACGCAGTGAAGGAAGCTCTTGGTGTCGAAAGTAGGCAAATCAAATACATAGAGATAATCTCAGAAGAATTAAAAGATATTAAGTGGTTTACACTAAACTTCCCTCGCAAGGGCACACCACATAGGGGTGAAAATATCTTAACGTTTCTAATAATATATGAAACAATAAAAGAAACACTTAGTAATGCAAATTACATTTATTTGCAAATAAAAAAGTCAGCACAGGGCTTTTCTCGAAACTTGCTTCAAAAAATGGAAGTTTTTAAACTAACAAATTTTAAAATATCAAAGAACTTTTTTTGAGTAATCAACTTGTATCTGTTGGGTACAAATTACGCCTATTTTTGTCAAAGATAAAAATATGAGCTATGTGCAAACCATTACTCTTATTACTACTAGTTTCCGAGTTAAAGCAAAAATAGACACTTTTATTTGTTTACGGTGCTCATCCCTATATTTTATCGAAAGTATATTGCGTTTTGAGTCGGGTAAACACACAATCTGCTTGTAAAATATCGTCTTTTATCAAGAAATAGCTTTGGAGCTATACCGCCAACAAACAGACGGACAGACAGACGAACAGGCGGACAGACGGACAGGTAGACGAACATACAGACGAGCAGACAGACAGGTGGAATTGAGAAAACATGTTTTTCGTCGTCTAGGGTCCCTGAAACATGAAGATCTGGGGAAATCTAGGAATGCCATTTTCACGATAACAATTCTTCGTCCTTTACGCAAGGGAGGAATAACAAAAATTAATGTTTTAAGAAGTCCACCCCGTATATGTTGGGTCCAAAATATGCCTATTTTCGTCATGGGTAAAAACTTGAACTATATGCAAAGTATGATTTTATTTAACTAAGTTCTCGAGTTAAAAAAAATGGGAGAATGTTATTTTTTAAAGTGCTCACCTGTATACTCTGTTTCGAGAAAACATGTTTGCCGTTATTTTTTGACCTTGAAACGTGAAGATCTAAATAAATCCCAGAAAGTAATTTTTCGTCGATTACAATACTTTTTTCGCCTTCAGCAACGAAAGTAGAAAGATACAACCGATGGCATTCGGTGTCAGTTCTAGGAGCACCACGAGCGCCCCCCGATCGCCAATCCCGTTCGGCCACGACGGCAAGCTTCTTATTTTCGCTTGCGGCTGCTTCACATAGGACGTGCTGATCGTTGCACAGTTTTGTTCTTTTTATGACATTTACCCTGTGTCTGTTGGGTCCCATTTTCGTCAAAGGTAAAAAACTGACCTATATGCAAATTTTATTACTTTTATCTATTCCTTGCTAAAAAAAATACAACATTATGTTTTTAAGGTGCTCACCCTGTATATATTTACCGCAATTATATGCGGCTTTGAGCCAAGTAGACAACTAATCCGCTTGCAAAATATCGTCTTCTTTCAACAAATAGTCTTTGAGCTATACCACCAACAAGCGGGCGAGCAAACAAACAGGGAGACGGAATATAGAAAACGTATTTTGCTTCATACTCTGAAATATGAAGATCTGAAAAAATCTCGGAAGGTAATTTTTTCGCGATTACAATACTGGATTCATCTTTTAGACGAGGGAAGCAAAACGAAGGCATATATGTAATGGATATCAGAATCCACAACAGAACAATACGTACATATCTCAAAATATACCAGAAAAATACAAAAAATGCAACATAAGTTGATTTTTTTTAAATTACACAAGTTTTGCTCCAGTTATATAAAAACAAGTATCATCCCGGCTATGCGAAACTATGTTTTGGTGTTGCAAAAGATAAGATAGAAGAATAATATAAATCTAAGTGAAGAACAAAGTGATTTTCGAATGGAAAGATCTTGTTTAGTCAATATTCATTGTGTGAGATAATTCATAAAAAACAGGTCCAAGTCAATAGACACTCATATGACCTTTACAGCTTTATAGAAGACCCTTAGGTATTATTCCGTGGTTAATTGTCAACATTCCATTATTTTTCGATTTCTTGGGCCAACTCCGGTGTACTTGTTTATATGGAGTTTAAAAGCATCAAGCGTCAGCTTGTGGCAAAAATGTAACGCTAAAGAATGTGTGCTATTTCGCTGATAGTGCATATGGGATTTTTCCTTGTCGTTATGATTTGCACAGGCCGGAGCTTGCGTTATTTACAATTAACGTCTGGATAGTTTCATACGGCTTTAGTTACTTCGCATTTTTTAATTCACACAGGCGGGAAAATGCATGCTGGGCAGCATCATCTTGGTATTTGAGTGAGGAAGTTTGCGGGGAGCAGCATTTGTTAGTTGCGTAAAAATTGGAGGAGCCCTTATCGTGAAGTAAAGCTTCAACTGCCCTTGACAATTATGAATAATGAAGGGTATATCCCTTCAAATCGAATTTTGTGCTTATAGTAGCTAGTTGTCTTTACCCCGGGCTCAACTTTTGAGACAAGTCGGCTGCTATCCGGCCAAAGCAACGTGGTCCTGGTTTGATAACATCCTCAAAGACCAGCTTCATCCCCCATCTTCGAGATGTGTGAACAACGTCGCATGCAGTAAGGGTGATCGTTGTAGTTAACCGGGACCGCCCTGCCACCAGCTCAAAGTAAACGTATTGTAATTGCTTGAATTATATGTGGTGCCGTGGAAAACGAGTTTAACTAGGGAGTGCTTCAAACATCTTTTTCTGCGTTCAGGTTTTCCAGCCACGCCTTCTACGCTAGTTAAGGCAAATCATTAGCCTCTTCTAGGCATTTCATGGTTGCATTTTCTTAAATAAAATTAGATACCTCGAGTTAGATTAAATAAAATTATTTTATATAGCTTGTATATATGATGACGGCATCTAGGAGTCAGGGTTAACATAATTGCGTTTATGTCATTTTGCTTTTTGAAGTTTTTCAACAAGTACCTCGTCAAAAGCAGCATCATTGTTTTATTGTGTACTATGTTATCTAATGTACAGCATTTGACAGTGCATGTCGAGAATCAACAAAGGTAGGTTTCCGTTGGGAAAGGGCTGGTTGACACATCATCTACAAGAAGTATTGTGAGGCTCCCTGTTTCAAGATTTGAAGGAATTAATAAGGATGGAGTTAAGAAGTTGCGGTTCTCTAGACAAATAACACATTGCATTTAATTAGTTACCCTCTGGCGTACCGTCCCACCCCTTTGTTTCGACAGTAATCTAACCGTGCTGTCTTTGTTACATAACCCTGCGGCCGTGTAGCTTTTCGAGTAGTAATTAAAACATTCGATTTGACACCACACTTGAGAGGATTTTGTTTTTTTTTATTTTAGTCAGGCGACGCTCTACCTTCCCTGGGGCGGTGTAAGCTTGTTTTGATTGTAAGTACTGTTTAAGCAGGTAAAAAGGCATATGATAAAGTATCCAGAAGCAAATCAATGAGAATAATGAGCATAAGCGAAAAGTGAGATACAAGTAGTTAACAAGATATATTGCAACACAGCACCACAAATAAAGATAGACAATAAAATAATCCCAGCTATAAACATAACGAAGGGCCTTTTAAAAAACTACGGTCTATCACCACTACTATTTAATATATATAGGGTACATCTAAAATGGAGGATAAACTACACGTGATGATATTTTTCGTAAATCTTAAAAGTTGTATTGATCTTTATGAGCCCTACGAGAGATAGTAAACCTAACAATTGATTTCTACTCTCGGTTGCGAAATAATATTTAGATAAAATGCCTTTCTGTTCTAAATACGTCAAAGTATCATCAAAGAAAGTTGTTGAAAATGTATAATTACTGTATCATGTCAAATTTGAGAAATATCTGCTTATTTTTATGAATCCGTGTTACCACAAATGTAGATACTTAATACGTTATAAAATCAAACCAATATTCTTAGAGTTTCCAAGAGATTATAGTTTTATATTTTGAACAACTTTCCTTGATGATACTTTGACGGATTTCAAACAGAAAATGTAGTTTACCTAAAAAAAATATTTACCGCTTGTGAGAGCTCATCCAACACTTTAATATTAAAATTTTCTACTCAGAATCGTACGAAGAATAACATGTAGTTTTCCGCAATTTTAGATACACCCTGTCTATATCTAACAAGCACTAGAAGACACATGATATCGAAGATGCTCTTATATGGGAACACAAATCGAAAAGTCAATCCCTCATTCTACTGTTTGCAGAAGATCTGATTGTGTTCGCGCAAGATAAAAACGACGCTTAGAAAACTGGATGTAAAATTTAAGAGATGGGGATTGCACCTGAACTACCAGAAAACAGAGTATAATCATGTGCTCAGGGAGAGAGGCCCAATGTATAAGGACAGAAGACAAAGACATTAAAACTTGCATTAAATTGAAATATTTGGGATCGCTTCCAAGTTATACAAACAGATTAAAAAAATCAATTTACAAATAAAAAACATGTAGCCCGATGGGATTCGAACTGCTCGCTCCCAAGCGAATATTTCGAAGACAGTTTCTTGTCCGCCGCTAGAATAACTGATCTACGGGCGTGCTAGAATTGGACGAGTTTCTGCTACGTTATAAAGACACCATACTCTTCTGTTCAATTTGTGATGTTTACATTGTATCTGTTAGGTCTCATTTTTGGCAATAGTAAAGCCTGAGCTATATGCAAATTATTACTTTTACGTTTGCTAATAAAAAGTTTGTTCGTCTTTTAGACGAGCGAACTAAAAATGTAGTCTGCTAGGTCTTATTTTCGCCAGTGATAAAGCCTGAGCTATGTGCAAATTATTATTTTTATCTATTTCTCAATTAAATCAAAAATAAACAAAATTGCATTTTTAAGGTGCTCAAGCTGTATATATTTCTCGGAAATTTTCTTTGTTTCGTAACAGGTAGATATATAACATGCATATGCGCATATGTAAAAAACTGGTTTTGTATAGTACGACGCGTGTTTATTTAATCAGGAAAAATAAAATCTTTTTCATATATCTCGGTTATTTATGAAAATAAGTGTAGAAAACCTTATTTCATTGAAAAGAGTAAGCTCTTCATAATTGTGCCCATAGCCATCCTTCTAAAATCAGATTGAAGCTTTTCTTTAAAAGGTGTTCTGATAAAGTCATAAGTAACATAGTAATCAACCTATATTATTCTGTTTTGAGAACAACTCAAAAACTAATGCGGCTAGATCCAATTTCGTTTTTTAATTTATTTAGCGTTAGAATCTCCAACTTTGCCCCGACATTGTATCGGTTACCGTTTTGGAGTAGGATATTTTGTATTATTGTAAAAATATAACTTTCGCAAATTGCTTGACTTGATATCTAAATTAGTTTAAGCTCTCAAACGAATATTCATTTTGACCTTTTTACTAATGATGACAGAATTATAGAGTTCTAGAGAGATACAGTTGTATAAATCCTTAGACAGCATGCTTATACAGTAAGCTGCGAGTTCAAATTCGTAAAACTTAAACAACTGAAACTATATGCTTGTTTAAAACCAACACGGAACCTGTCCACAGAGTAAATATACGTGCACATCCTCTGTGAAGCGCGAAATATGCGTCCAATTCAGAGAATCGCGAGTTCAATATTTGTTAACCATCGAGCATATGTTCGGTTACTTGCTGTAACATTTCAATTATTTTAAATTCTTATTGATGTTTGAATTGTTTGCGATTACATTTTGTTGAAGCTACCTGTGATTTTTGCTTTGAATACCAATTTTTTAGCACTAATTTCGATTACCGTAATTTTGTGGTTGCTAAGTGAAGGAAACTCAAGTTCAACAGTACATCCTTATCGTACCCGATCTTTTTCTGTAATACACAAGGTGGTACGGAAGGAATAAGAAAACCAGTGAAAATTGTTTCTAGTGTAAGCGACTGTGACTGAAAAATAGGGGATATTTAAAGGTTGTCAGGTGCATTTTTAGTTTGACAAGAGACAGGAACTTTTATAAAGAATAGAATTTTCAGATAAGTTGACAATTTCATCTGCGTCCAAATTTATGCCGGACACTGTATCTGCATATAAACTTCACAATATACCGATAGAGCCGTAATTATAACAACAATAAGATAT
Source organism: Agriotes lineatus (assembly GCA_940337035.1). NCBI lineage: Eukaryota > Metazoa > Arthropoda > Insecta > Coleoptera > Elateridae > Agriotes > Agriotes lineatus. The sequence goes on along the minus strand of OW679196.1, from coordinate 114,341,771 downwards.
CATGAAAAAAACAAAATGATTGAGAAGAAAAAGACAGCCTTACAAAAAAAATAGTAGGCAGATTTAATTATCATGAGCGCCAAGCCTACTCAAATATTTGCTTGTATGTTTATATCTTTCTTATTTACATTTTATTTTCTTGTTAATGCTATCTTCTTGCTGTTATGTATAATTACTACCCCATCGGTATTTATAACGTGTGACTCAAAAAAAGATCCATCAAAGAAGGCCAAGGCAGAGAAAGATAGATATAAGCTAAATTTGTAGTATTGATACAGGAAGTAGGTAATTTTAATTAATACACTTGTCATCGGCGGCTTAATGTGATAAGTCCCAAGCCGCTTTTCAGATAGGCCCTTTATTTCTATATATTTTAAGTCATGGTTGTTACTGATCATCAAATAGTGACCATGCTAAAACTTTATGAACTTGGAACGGTACAAAAATCAATTGTGATTGAGTTTACTCTGACAGAGTAAATGGAATATTAAGTAGTTCAAATGTTCCAAATGCATTCCTACATGACTTTATATAAAATAATATATATAAATAAGAAAGTCTGAGCGGATCTTAATACGTCGGCTAAATTGCAACGAGCCTATTTAGGACTCAGTCACCGTTAGGGCATTTTGTCCCTCCAATAATAAATCGATAACGAGCCAGCCTTGGTTTTTCGCTAATTATATCACCAGTATTATTTCATGCTCAATATAAAGTTTTAACTGTGTTATTGTCTTTACGTTTATTCTGTACAACCCCATACAATTGAATTTATCAACAAATTAATCACCAAGCTGGTGGAGGTAAGCTAAGTTCATGCAGCGATCCAGACTTGAATTTCATCTCGACCCCTTTGCCATCTTCTTTTGAGTTGTGGAGACGCCGCCCAGATCTTTCGGTGAGAACATTCGACTGCGTTGCACCTGACAAATATACGTCTCTACCGAATTGACTTTTAGGCAGAGTATTACGAGCTAACAGTTACTTACCGCCTGGTTCGAATTTCTTGTGTCGCCTTTCTCACTTGGGCCAAAAGTCGTCTGAATGAGCCGCAGGTGCTCTCGCGGTAAGCTTTTGGGCGCCTTTTCGTTGTTTCTTTTGAATCATGCAGGAATGTACATGCGCTGGCCGTCGCTTTTCGTGGCACAGTACCTGGTTCTGTCGTTCACCCTGTGCTCAAATTTTGAGGATCGAATTCTGCTGCACTCACGAATGAGGTTGAAAGAGGCGTTAGAAAATGTCCTCGTCAAGATGGCGGATTATGCAGCGACGTATTTGGGAATTCAGAAATTTCCCGGCAGCACATGGAATAATTTTTGTTTGGTTGGCATTGATATAATTTGTGTGGTATTTACAGCTGCTCCATTTGATGTTGTACTGGAAAATTTTACTAACAGTTGTCTCCTTTTTGGTGTTTGGGGAATTATAACCTCAAAGCCCGGCGAGTCTCCTTGTTCCTTCACTATTGACGTCTGTTGCCATTCTTGTGCGTTTTTTACGAGCCGATTTCAAGAAACCATTTAAGTTCTGTGGATGAACCACTATTTGGCTGTGCACAATTTTTAAAAGGGATTCTTCAAATCCTCTTGAGGTTAATATTTGTTTTTATCACGACTGTACTGTTGATCGAAGTGTCAACGTTTTCGATTGAGGTCCTTAAGACCTTCTCGAACTATTCTTTTTCTGCTGTAATTCTATAATTTCTTTGATTTTATACATCGCTGAGATGTGCCATATCCCCAAGAGAACAATATCTTTCATTAATATCAGCGACACCTTACTTACCCTGGTTATGATATTTCTTACTAAATTTTTAATGATCTAGTTTGCCCATCTTATTTATTTGCATTTGTAACTATATACTTTCAATTTTATATTGAGTAAACATTGCGCGTTAACGTTTTATTCCTGCTAAAGCCGTTTGTATTAAAATATAATATTACTGCAATCCTCTTGATCTAGCACTTACATTACTTTATTTCAAATTACTTAACGATTAACTGCCTGCTTTCCGAGTTTATGGGTTCTCGAATCTCGACGCATTTGCCAAATTAAAAACTCTTTGGCGCCCATAGCAATTTTAATTAACGTTTTACTTTGTATCGGGACCCAACTGTCTCCAATGCAGATAGGCAGCCTTTGAATGTGCCCACGTAATCTCGTGATAATTTAGAAGTTAGTAATTATTAAATGTATTAAAAGTTTGGTTTAAAAACACACTTACGCATTCAAAGTAAAATCGTGTCCTACTGAAGCTAGCTGTATGTATTGTTGGCTTTGTTGCCTGTCGTAAATAAATTTTAGACTGTAACACTATCTCATATTATCAGTTTTCATGTAGAAAATGTAAATAATTTAGACAATCTAGAAATTGGCAGCAAATTAAAGATTGAGAAATTAATATGGTATTGTTTGCACATAGTATATATTGTGAAGTATTGTCTGCAATCATCTTTTACTAAAATAAAACCTACTTCATCAAACGATTTATTTTTTAAGTTGCCCAACCGTTTTTTCTAATGAAATAATATACAAACAGCATAAAATTATGCACACAATCAAAATATACAAATGAGATGTTGTGTGCTACATGCAAGAAGCAAGCCAATTATAACTTTTGAATACCGAACATTACAATATCTACACGTAATCAACGTTGTTTTTATTGTCTCCATCAAAATCATCGCCTATACATAGTGTAGTAAAATGTAGACAATAATATACGTGTCGTAAGACATGTAGAAGAGATCGCAGGGATTATGACCCTGAGTAATGGGGGATGAGAGACTGACTGCAGAGGGAAAGAGAGAGCGAGATCAAATTCTAACGATTTGCATTAAATGAAATTATTTGGAAGGTTGTTATTGTGGGTTAGGACCACAAATTGTATGCACAGAACGAAGTCGTAATCCTGTTGATGACGTTGAGCCTAAATTTGGTCAACTGGCAGTAAGAAACGTGGTAGGAAATATGGGCTTCTCACGAGCTAGAAACCATATGAAACAGTGATTTGGACATAACCACAAGGAGATTTTTATTCCTTTATGTGATAGTAGACCTACCTATAAGCTTTTGGAGTTGAGTTTGAGAGTTTTTCTTCCACATTTTCTTACATTTCTTTTTATATCTTGCAAGTCTTTTCATTTCCTATCTTTTCTGTGCTGCAGTTCACACTTTTCTTTTTAGGCCCCTCTTTGTTGTGGTCGTGACCACTGATAATCAGTAGATGCCAGGCATTTAATATTTAAGAATTTATTATGAACAGTAAAAACAAAATTCAACTTGTTTACAACGAACAACATATTGTTCGTTACCTTTTATTTACACCAACTTAATAATAATTAACATACTAAGTAGGAGAAGGACAGTGTCCTCAGAAAGTTCACTGGTAAGTCTTTCTCGTATGTTCGCAATTCAGCCCATTTCGTTAAACTTATATTCAATATAAGCGTGGAATCTGAGTTTCGATATCACTTCCCCTTTCACTAAAGTTCCTATTCCCGATTCCATAGTCATAATCCAACAATTGTTATCAGAGCTTGGGGCGACGCCTCCAAGTCTACCTGCCCTTATAGAAAAATGCCTAAAAGTGAAAAAAATCAACCAAAGTGCAGTTAGAGTGTTCGAGAATGGCATTTAAAAAAACATTTAGAAGTTAAGAATCACAGAGTGTAAAAACACTTAAAAACAATTGTATAACATCTTGCTATGGTGACCCAGGGTCTCAATTGTTGTTGTTTATTAGGGGAGACAAACCGAAAGCTTGTGTGTAGTTTGACACCCCGTGTTGGATTAATTTTGTGATAAAAGTATATAATTTGTGCCAGTTGAGGAGTTTTATATATTCACCATTTTGCCGAGGCCAGTAGTGGTTAATTTGGTAGTGTTTTATAGTGCAGTCCCAAAGAAAATTGAACCTGGAGCTTTACCAATTTGTGGTTGTCTTCGAAGCTAAGTTTTGGTGAGTTTTAGAGCTGCGGGAAGCAGAAAGCAGAGTGCAGCGTCTAGAGGAGCCCTTGTTTGAGGTATACAAGAACGCAGCAGCAGCTAAAATATCATCAGGAGGTATAAGCTTGGCGTCACCTTCAACCGTGGCCCGGTGCGAGGTCAACTTTCAAGTCCGATCCAACAAGGATATAGAAGCTAGGACAAGCGGACAACAGGCTACAGGATCTGGGGAAGGCTTTGCTCGTTGTCCAGAGACAGGTAGCAGCCGCTGAAAGCGTCCCAGGAAGAAATTACGAGCTTGGTATAACCTTTTTGCGGAAACTGGAAGTGGATTTGGCAAGCAATCCAGAAACAAATGCGGGTTGGCGTCCTTTTTCACTTAAAAAACAACAAATTCCAGGTTAGCCAAACAACTTGGTTATTTGAATTGCATTGTTATTATTTACCTGAGGAGAACTGATGAATTGTTGGTTAATTTCTGTTCAAAATACGCTAGATTTGTGTTTTCGAAAAGCTTTGTTGACAGTCAATATTTGAGGTTATCTGTAATTTGTTTAAATCGAGCATTTGTTATACAATAGCAAACTGTATAATGTGTAACAACCTAACCCTGAGTTTATTGAAGTCTCAATAGCTAGCAGGCGCAAAACTTTAATAAGTTGCCAATAGATGAATTATAAGAAGGAAACATATCTTTATAATTGCAATAAAACCTAATTCAATAATTATAATTTTTAATTGGACCTGAGAAAATAAAACTCAACTGTGTTGTGCACACTATTTATTTGTTTAATTACAAATATAATAACAAAACATATATATCACAAGTAGCAAACCAACATAATAGACGTATTTAATACTGATATAAAATATTGAAAATGTTATCATAGAAACGACTAACTTCTTGATGTTTTTCGATAATTCAAATGAGTGACATATATTCCTTTAACAACATTTTGAAAATCTCATATTGTCTATGGTTTTTTAATTTAGTCTTAAACCATGAGTATTGGTAATAAGTAATGCAAATTTTATAACATACGTTAACTTAAATGTTAAAGTTGTTCATATTGCTATTTCGTTGTCGCATTTTCAAACTGCCTCTACTCATATTTTATTCAACCCTTTAATTATTTTAAAAAAATTATTAAGCAACCTCGCTATTATGAATATTGTAGTACAACGTACATGATGAAATACGCAATTACCTATTACGCTTGCTCCTTTATTTCCAAAATACGAAAATATAAATGTCGTTATAGTAAAAACTAATCTATATTTTAATTAATTACCTGTGTAATTTATGCAAAAAAAGCTGCTTAACCTTCGGAGTTTTTTTATTTTAAAACTAGTTTGACAAATGCATTTAATTTTTAGTGACATTTTTTTACAAACTAAATATATGCATTTGCATAATATTCGAGTACTTTGAAGCATTGCCAAAATTGCGTGTTCAAAATCTCAAGGTTATGAATTTGTTTAATGCTTTAGTTTGATTTTATTGGCGATTTCAAGTAAAATGTTTTACATAGCAAGTCATGAAACTTATTCTATTGGACTCAGGAGCTTAAAAGTACTCGATCTTACAGCCTCGTACAATATACTATTTCGTCCAGTAAAAGATAGCTTTCATGACTTGATATGTAAATAACTATTAATTAAGACATTGGTAGTCTCAAAACTGTTATCTGTTCTTCAATATATTTAACTTAAGGAACTTTAGTGTGACATACGGTCAAGTTCACGGGTTTAAAATTATTATTTTTTTGATTATATTATTACCTACGTATGTCTATGTAATTAAGTACTGATGTGGATTAGCCTATATAAGGTGTTAATTGCAATATTTGAGATAAGTAATAGCTGCATACAGCGGGAAGTAGATTTTTTCGCTACATTATTATAGCGAGAACCAAACTTGACTTAAATTATTACTCTAACCAGTAAATGCAACTCATATTACGACGTGTGATTCAATTTTCATAGGAAAAAATTACAGTTGACTAGCGCGGTAGAATATGGATAATTCAAGATAGGGTTTTAACACTTGGGTAAAATAACAATTTAAGTAAATTTCTATTAGATCCAAAAAAAAGTGGTTAAACGATATTCTCGCATTATAACTAGCGAAACTGTGTTAATGCGTTGACGTATTTTTAAATACATTTATTATTAAACAATAAAACCAAATAGAATATGTTTATTGAGGTAAGTCGTAGCTCTTTGTAATTATCAATTTGCATGTGATAAAAAATGCTGATTGTAGTTACCTGTATATACGTTCATTACATCAACGCAATATATGTCTTTTTTTTAGGGCGAGGATACTTCCAATTATATAGCTGAGCTAGGCAGATAGAAACCAAGTACCGCAATGAACTCCAAGCTCAGGATTACCTGCCGACCCTAGCTGGCTGAACTGCACTTTACCTTTCTTAATTATAATTCATGTGTTAATTTATATCTCTTGCTATAGCATTTATAATTAAAACTCTATTTAATTTGCTTACTGAGTTTTAGTCAATTAACATATTAAAACCAGCCTCCAACAAAAATGTTTACTTGTTTAAGCTATTATTTTTTTGCTAGTTATTTTAATTCGCTCTTATTACCTAGTAAGTGATATATCATTTGCTTTTTTACATTCATTTAATACTAAATTCCATTTAATTTTTGTAAGTATCAACATTTTAATATTTGTTTATTTTAACGATTATTTTCAGTGGACACCTTTAATCTTGCTTTCTGCCTTATTTCTTATTTATAATTACACATTCTTTTTGTGATGTGCAAATTTTCTTAAATTCTGCTCATATTCATCTAATTATTAACATGCGTTATGTAACCAACCTTACTCTTTATAAACAACTTTTAATTTAATACTAATTTTAGCATGTATTAACATTATTTAGCATTATCATTCAGATAATTTTATAGCAAACTTAGGCTTAATTATATTGCTCTGACACAACCATCTTTTTTAAATGTAAAACCGTCAGCTACTGATCTAAAAACAATTATTAACATGTATTTCCAATTACTAGTTTTGCAAATAAAAACCTGCTTCCAAGTTATAGCCAATCCTGTCCACCTAAACCATTTAACTTTTATATTAACATATGAGGCACCATTTTATTAGATCACTTTTATTTCTTTTCAGTACCTATCAATATTTTTTGGCCTATAAAAGCTTTAGTTAAATTTTTACACCTAATTATGACTCACCCTGTATACATTCAAGCTCACTCACGATGAAGGACGCAGAATGAAAACGCTTTTAAAGGAAGGCTCAGAAAATATCCCGGAAGTCAAAATCGAAGAAAGAAATCAGGCACTCCGAACGATGTAAAATGGAAACGCTCTCGGAGAAAATGGTGTAAATATCGGAATGATAAAATATGGTGGTAAAAAATTAGAAACAGAAATAGTGCTCTTTAATCAGTCTATCCAAAAAGAGAAAATCCCACAAAGATGATATTAAAAAAAGGGTGACGAAAAACAATTACGGAACTGCAGAGTACAGACCTATTAGCTTGCTATGAAATATTAATAAACTACTGAAAAAAATTATAACTAACCACTAAACCTTAAAATTAGATTAATATCAGCCGAAAGAACAAGTAGGTTTTGAAACCGGGTACTCTACCAACGATCACCTCCAAACAATTAAATCCGTTATAGAAATTGCAATGAATCCAATCTACCTCTGATACTAGACTTTGATGACTGCAAAGGCATTCGACAAGATAGAGCTCCAAGCCATTATAATAGAAATGACGAACTGTTGAATTGATTCCAAATAACCGCATACTAACTGATACATACAACAATGCCACAACTACGGTAGAAATTAATGTCCAAACCACAGAGATATTTAAAATAAATAGAGTAGTTCCACAAAAAGAATGATTTCTCCAAAATTGTTTAACCTTGTGCTTGAGGATATAATTAATAACTTACAATGGTCTCACATGAAAATAAACGTGGATGAAAAATATTTAAATCACTTAAGGTGCGCAGATGATGTGGTCCTAATAGCAACTGAAGGTCAACAATTAAAAACTATGCTATTTCAGCTAAAAGAAGAATAGAAAAAAGTACTAGTAGTTCTTAAAGTAAATACAGATGTCGTATATAGCGACATAGCGGTTATAAAACCGAAAAGATAAAAGATTCCAGCCAGAGTCTATATTAAATGTAGTATGATCAAAAATGATTTCCATCTAGTATGGCTATGGTATAGTTCTTAATTTATGAATGCAACTATAGGTCACTTAAAAATTATACGGAAGGGGCCATAATTATATATAACAGCAATAAGATAACACGAACAACAAAATAGAATGCATGAGTAAGAAAGAGATGACCATACGATAACATTATTTTAGGAGGCTTGTTTAGTTGACTTATGTCATAATTAAAATAAGTATCATGCCTACTCGAATATTTACTACCATGTTTATCTCTTTCTTACTCAAGCAATACGTGTTATTTTCTTGTTCATGTTATCTCATTGCTGTTATACAAGGTGTAGAAATGATTTACGCACCATAGGGTTTTCAATGGTAATTTTTTCATATGACAATATTTGCTTCCCTAATTATTTTAGAGCAAACTTGTAAATAGGTTTTTTGTAGAGCAAACAATTCTGCATCCATTTATGCCATCATTTTTGTCATTTTACGTCAGAAAACCTAATAATGAAAGAAACTAGAATTATCATTTTTTCAAAAATCGGTGCAAATTGTGAGGTGGTGGTATGCTGGAAGTAGATCAGGTGCAATAAGTGCCATGGTTGCCGCTACATTAGACAGATGCAAACAAATAAACAATAAACTAATTTGTTGGTGCTTTGAGATGCTTCAATAATTTCAAGGCACCACTGATTTGTCTAAAAATGGTAATTTTATTGCTTTAGATTTTCGGTTTTCCGAAATGTAAAATGACAAATGCTCTGGCATATATGGATACAGAATTTTTTTCTCTACAAAAAACAAGTTTGCTCTAAAATAATTAGGGAAGCAAATATTTTCATATGAACAAATTACCATTGAAATCCCTATGGTGCGTAAAGCATTTCTACACCCTGTATATAATTGTGGCCCCATCGGTATGTCAAGTTTGACATTTAAATATAAACGTAGCTGCGTTCATAAATTAGGAACTATTCCATAGCCATTCTAGATGAAAATAATTTTTGATCATACTTTACATTGCGGACATATCGCATATTACAACATCGGATATTGCAACCGAAAACAGGCCTGAAATTTGGCCCAATTTATGGTACATAACGACGATGCGTAGAAAAATTCCAGAAAGCTCCCCCAGAATTACCAATTATGCAGAAACGGTAAGGAAGTATGGTGGAATGGTATTTCTGTTAGAAAGCAAACAATTATGTAGATAAGCCGAATTAAGGTATTTTTTTGTTAAAATTTAATAATCCATATGTAATATTTAATTCTTTCTATATATTACATTTTTCTGATCGGAATAAATCCAATAATAAATACATTTATTGTTACGTTACCTTTGTTTCGAGCTAGGACGAAAAGTTATTTTTGTGCTGTTAGTGTTTGTCATCTTAGCAATGAGTACATTTGCGTCCTGTTTTTAATTGTTGTCTATCAACGACGATAACATACCGAAATCATGCATTTTGCTACCTCAAAACGCGTAGAAAAGGCATCACTTTTCATCGGATTGGAGAAAAACGGTGTAGTTCTCTATTTATAGAATGTTTGTGTATAGGGAGCTACGAATATAAAAACGGAATTCTTTCAATATTTTGGTGGTCGTTATAAACTGTAAGACATTTTTAGTTTGTATGAACGTACGGCTAATTAGCATTATTTTCTCGATCCCGAATTTACAATTCCGCATGTATTTAGGCATCTCGAGTCGTGCGCCTGCAGCCAGCAGTTTTAAATGCACTCATTCTGTGTTGTTTTGGGCCTATTGCTACTCTAGAAAAGACACGCACGTGTTTCTTATCGATCCGCCTCAAACGTGAATTTGTTGTATAAGGGCCTGGACACATGTGGATTCCACATGCGAGATACAGCATGCGGGATACAGAATCGCGGTCTGTTCAGACGCGGCGACTGTATCTGAGACTATGGACCTAGCATTGCTGTTCTTTGTTTCTGACAAATTAGTCTGGATGTGCTGTATTCAAAGACAGGGATTGGGTTCTACTAAGCTAATAAATTTTTAATTGTCAAATAATGTACGCTCCATGATCGTTGTATAGTAACGAATGCACTGCTTGTTCGATTTAAATACAAGCTGAAAAAAAAATCTGCTACGCCTATGATATGATATCTCGTGTTCTGGCTCGCAAAAATATGCGTTTCCAGGCCCTGGACACACGTGGATTCTGTATGCGAGATACCGGTATCCCAAATACAGAAAATACACGAGTTCAAATGAAGCTGTTCACACGGCATTCAGCGACGCATACAGTATCGGGCTGCAGAATTTCGTTATCTGTCCTTTTCGGCCGCCGGCGACAAATTCTGTATCTCGAGTACTGATTTACCATTGAAGCATATGGAGCCGTTCAGACACGCCTAGTTTTGCTAGCCAGAACATATGATATCATATTATAGACGTAGCAGATTTTCTTCAACTTCTATTTAAATAGACTAAGCAGTGCGTTCCTTACTATACAACGATCATAGAGCGTACATTATTTGACAATTAAAAATTTATTAGTTTAGTAGGGCCCAATCCCTGTCTTTGAATACAGCACATCCAGACTAATTCGACAGAAACAAAGAACAGCAATGCTAGGTCTATAACAGCACGGCACTGAACTGTTTTCGCAAGTGACTAAAGGTCGCCGTGCCTGAACCGCCCGCGATTCTGTATCCCGCATACTGTATCTCGCATACGGAATCCCTGTGTATCCAGGGACAAGCGCTTAAGTTTTTGAGCCAGAATAAAAGACAGCTGCAGTGTGTTAGAGAGAGTAACTACAAATGATGGCTCGCACTATTTGTCGATGGCGAGGTAGTCCTCGCGTTTTCGAGACAGAATTGGTCTGGGGTTGCAAGAAGCAACAAGTCGCTCGGCTTTCGGGCTTGCCTGGGCGTGTGTGCTGCATGTTTTGGTCCCGTTTTTCGAACACCCGTCGATGTAACGCAAGTTTTGTGTCACGCGGTTAATGACTTTTTCCCGTTGTTTTAAAATCGAAAGCTGTGTGTTTCACATTTAGTGACTTCTCTGCGACCTATGGCGATCAAACTTGATGTTGTTGTGTACCGATTTAAACCTTTGAGTTTTCGTTTGTCGTGGGGCAGCAACCCTTATAATACGTCGTTTTTCGGCCTCTGTAAAATCTCAGCATCGGCTTATTCATGTGTCGCAAAGCTCCCGCTTATCGTGTCATGCCGTTCTGCCAATTTACCGTGCGGGCTTCTAATTCGCTCTCATTAGCGGATTATCCCAGGTGTCGTCGTCGGCCACGTCTCACTGATTTGGTGCAGCTCCCTTAGGTGTCTATCGCAGTGTCTGGAAAGCGACAGTTTGCAGAAATGTAGGACATCGATTTCAGATAAGCCCAACTTCTTAAAGATATCATTATAATGTAATAGATTCTATAGTGCCGAGTATAAAGTGTACCGACTGTTGTGCCGAAGTGCCAGACAGTTTGCATAACGTTGCGGTTATTGTAGCATGTATTGTTCGTACCATTGCATTTGCTAAACTATTTGTTAGAGTCAGTAGAGAAAGCGAGCATTGTTTTCTACTTTCAGCGCACGCTGTATATGCCGCATTTTTAGACGTGTACGAACCCGGTTCAAATTCTCGGAAGCAGCGCAGCGCACGTGTTCAATCCCGGTCCCCGCGAGCGTGTTTTTCTTACCCAAATAGAGTTAGATGTTCTGCGAGCGCGAGTAGGCCCGCAAGCTGTATTCACTCATTCCACTATTAAAAACGCTGCCTCGGCAGCAGGCGAGTGTTACCAGACACTTTTTTGTGTGAACCCATAGCAACGCTCTCCGCCCCGCGTCAGTAGCACGAGGCGGCGTGGCGTGCATTTTTCTGGAAGTGTAGCCCGAGTCGTAGAGAAAGAAGGTTGGGATGCGTTAGGTGTCGGTGTCGTTTGAGTAGCCAGATGACCCCTAGGCGTCCTTCGGTGTACCGTTTTGAAGTGAGGCGTTAGCCTATTTCACCGCCTGTCTGGATAATCTAACGGAGAACAACTTAATCCCTGGTAAAATTGCGTGTGCTCCAGCGTTTCCTATCCAGCTTCCCGGATACACCGCTTTACGAGGAATTTATCAGGCCCCAATATCGCCGACGTTCCAAGTTCCAAGTGCCGCCTCGAAGCGACCCACTGTCGCAACGAGATCCCCCCCCCCCGCTTTGGTAGCTTTGACGGCTGCCTGGCGAAACGCTAACATACCGCCGCATCTGTTAATCCAGTGCTTATTACTGAACTTGTTTGTAAACTACATCTCGCTACAAAGTTGCAGCCTAGCGGCGTCGTTAAGTTGAGCTGTTTGAAGCTCCCGCGTTAGGTCACGCATTTGATTAAGATAGATCTGCTTGTGTTTCACATTGTTGTCTGGCGTACGAGCGCTGCCCTTTTGGCGAAATCGCGCGCAACCTAAAATTGTGCACTTCGCATTGTTGTATTGCCCCTCAGGCAAAAATCACGAATGAATTAAAATTGCAGGGGTCAGCCCCTTACCGTTGTCAATGCACCAGCTCACTTTGCTGATAAGAAACGTGCTTGGAATTATGTTATGCGTCATTGTTTACTAACCATTTTTATTTATAACCATTAAGATGCACCCATTTCTGTAAAATTTTCTGAATATTTTTGTGTGCGTTTGAAGACCAATAGACACTATTTGTTAAATGTTACCAATGCGTTTTCTTTATGCTGTGTTTTAATTTACATATTTATAATACTGTCATGTTATTGCCCGAGCGGCACTCTGTATAGGATTTGTGTGAAGCGGATCTTGGTCAAAACTTGTGAGCGACAAGGTAAGTCCCGACGCTTTGCTATCTCCAAAGCTATACACCCTCGAACCCCGTTTGGCTCTTCGGATTTCCGCCAGACGTGGGTCTCAATCCATATCCGAAACCCGTAGCGCCCTATTATTTATCCACACCCTGTATATGTCGTCACGCTTGTCCCTAAGGCGTCTTGCTTGTAGAACCACTCCCATCTCCCTCGGCGTATTTAGCCGTGGTTATTAGCTTGTCTTTGAGTACTTAGGGCAAGTAGTGACATTTTCCCGGACGTGACATAGATTAATGGCACCCCCTAACCGGAGTTGTCGTAAAAACAGTTTTGTACTGTAACACATTATAGATGTTTACATGTTAATTTAATTCATTACCGTCAGAATTCATGAACATATTTAAATTTACGTTGTGGCAGTTGAAATATGCTTCCAAATTGTACCTTGTTTAGTTGATTGCCGTCTATTATTGCCGTTTGCTGAGTCAGTATTTTGATAATTCAGTGTTAATACCGCTTAAAGGTCATTTCGATAGTTTTCGTCAAGTTTTGCAATCCCTAACTCTACCTGAGCCGCATAATTCCTACATCCCGAATTCTCTTATAAATACAATCGACCGGTAGAAAATCTCCAAACAGCCAATTTCATGCAAATACTGATTTCAAGGTTTGTGTGATAATTATAACGTTTTCCCTATTTTTCAACTCCCAAATCTACCTTGGCCGTAAAATTCGCACATCCCGAATTCTCTGAAAAATACAATCGACCAGTAGAAAGCCTCTAAACAGCGAATTTCATGCAAATATTGATTTTAAGGTTTTTCTGATAGTTATAACGTTTTCCCCATTTAGCAACCCCCAAATCCATCTTGGCCGAAAAATTGGCACATCTCGAATTTTCTTAAAAAATATAATTTGCCAGTAGAAAGTTTCTAAACAGCGAATTTCACACAAATATCGATTTTAAGGTTTTTCTGATAATTATAACGTTTTCCCCATTTTGCAACCCCCAAATCCACCTAGGGCACAAAATGCCCTCATCCCGAATTCTCTTAAGAAATAATATCGACCAGTAGAAAGTCTCCAAACAGCATATTTCACACAAATATTAATTTTAAAGTTTTCTGAGAAATATAACGGGTTTTCCCATTTTGCAACCCCGAAATCCATCTGGGTCGCCAAATTCCCAGCTCCAAATTCTCTTAAAAAATAAAATCGACCAGTAGAGAGTCTCAAAACAGCGCATTTCACATAAATATTATTTTTACAATTTTTCTGGTAATTCTAACGGTTTCCCCATTTTGCAACCCGTAAATCCACCTGGGCCGCAAAATTCTTAAAAGCCCACAGATTCATCCACATACTGCCAAAAACAAAATTCGACATTTTTGTCTTTCCCCCTGTTTATGCGAACATCCAGTTTCCTACAAATGCACCTCAGCTTTCTACCCCTGTAACTTTGCCCCCGTGTATCGCAGAACCCAAAAACCAACCAGTACGATGAGCGTTGGTTCATCCTCTTTCCAACTAGCTTCAAATCACATTTGGATCTTTCAAAAATTATGCGATGTAACAACACCGAACGCTTTCGTGTCCAAAAAATCGCATCAATCCCCGTTGTTTGGTCCCCTCGAATCTTACATTTTCACAATCTTTCCGGTAAGTTTGCCCTTGACGAGATCTTAAAAAATGACAGCAACAACATTCACCTGCAATAAGTACAATTTGCATAAATTCGGGAAAACTGCGCATTATTATTATAATGCAATCTACTAGTAGAACGTCTGCAAACAGCGAATGTCACACAAATATGGGTTTTTAAGGTTTTTTTTTTGATAATTATAACATTTTCCACATTTTGCAACCCCCAACTCCACCTGGGTTGCAAAAGCCCAACATCCCGCATTCTCCTAAAAAATACAATCAACCAGTAGGGCGTCTCCAAACAGTGAATGTCGCAAAAATATTAATTTTAAGGTATTTCTAATAATTATAACGTTTCTTTATTTTGTATCCCCCATGTATACCTGTGTTACAAAAGCCCCACATCCCGTATTCTCTTAAAAAATACAATGGACCAGCAGAACTTCTTCAAACAGCAAATGGCACACAAATATAAATGTTTAAGGCTTTTTTGATAATTATAACTTTTTTCCATTTTGCAACCCCCAACTGCACCTAGGTGGCAAAAGCCCAACATCCCGCACTTTCCTAGAAAATACAATCGACGAGTAGAACGTCTCCAAACTGCGAATGTCACACAAATATTAATTTTAAGGTTTTTTTGATAATTATAACGGTTTTCCACATTTTTCAACTCCTAAATCAACCTGAGCAGCAAAAGTCTAAAAACCGCACAGATTCATCCACATACTACAAAAAAACAAAATTCGACATTTATTTCTTTCAAGATCCAGTTACTACAAACGCACCACAGGTTTCTACCCCTGTAACTTCGCCCCCGTGCATCGCAGACCCCAAAAACCAGCCAGTATGATGAGCGTTGGTTCATCCTCTTTCCAACTAGCCCCAAATCACATTTAGATCTTTCAAAAAATATGCGATGTAACAACACCGAAGGCTTTCGTGTTCAAAAAATCGTTTTAACCCCCGTATTTTTGCCCCCTCGAATCTTACAGTTTCACAACTTTTTCAGAAAGTTTACCCTTGACGAGAGCTTCAAAATGGCACCAACAACAATCACTTGCAATATGTACAGCTTGCACAAATTCTTAAAAAGTGCGCATTTTCCAAGCGTCACACAAATTGCTAAAACATCACCGTACTAGCGTCACATCTCTAATTCGTAAAATATTTTCAATGTTAAAAAGAGTCAACTTGCGTCAATCAGCTAGGGTAGTAAGTCGGTAGCTGTTAGAAAGCAGATTAACTGATTTTGCGCGCTTACCACAGTTACCGCGTGGGCCGAACTAGCTCAATTCGGCGCTTTATGGGTCGTCGATGTGTACCCTGGAAGTAGCTTCAAAACAAAAAATATGGGCGCCAAGAATCAAAATGATTGCCATAAGAATAAATCAAACCACAATTAAATAGGGTTTATTAAAGGTTAAAATTTGTTGATCATCAAGGATAGTATACGTAACTGGTTTGTAAAATAGTTTAAATTACAAATTATAGTGCAGCAAAATGAGAAGTTTCTACACGCATAAGTCGAAGAAACCCCTTTGTGGGTTCGATTAAATCCAGAGATGTGCACATCGCTGTCAATTAAAAAACCTTAATTCCAGGTCACTGATAGCATAAAGCGTGAATGCGTCTTTTACAATAAAGCCGAGATTACAAACTCTGGAGTTATAAAACCTCGATATTAGAAAAATGTGTTGTTACATTTAACGAAACTGGAATGAGGCGTCATTTAATCCGGAATTTAAATCTGAAGAGGATGGCTAACCGCCAATCACATTACATCGACGAACACAAAAACTTCACTTGCACAAAAGATTCTAACAACGGCTCGAAAATTCTAACAACTTCGCGGAACTCAACTCGCATTTTGAAAAATAAACCTTTCGTCTGTCTTTTATCGACGTGTCTCTATCCCACGCCACATCTGACTGTAACTTCGCGTTTGGACATTTCTTTTTATGCTCGCCCAGCTTTGTCGCTCTCATAGCGTAAATACTTTAATTTGGCGGCATGCTAATGGCTAGAATAACATCTGACATTTCTTCTTGTTCAACATTCGCTCGTGTTTTCAAGGTTCTGCGCTCGTTCCAACAGCAGACCTTCTAGATTAAAATAGAATTCGTTAAATTTCATATAAAGCGATGAACCGCATAAACTCCATGCGGTTTCAAAAATTTAAAACATTCGGTCATAGGCCGGCGACGCGTAATCAGAACATTGGAGGTCAAAAAGGTAATTGAAACATGACGCAACTGTTTATTGGCACCAGGCACAACGGGAAAACAACACACGCTTCGACAGGAACGTGCACGCTGCCTTACGCACGAAAATATTTGTGCTGCACAGAGGCGTACTGGCACATTATGCTCGAGGACGAAAGCATTAAAAATTAAATAATAATATAACAATATGCATCCAGTATGTGCTGACGTGACTGTGACAGAATTGCGCAACCATATTCGTGCAACAATTCTGGCTCCAATCGTATATACGTCTTTGTATTGGCTTTCAGTCGCGTTAGGCTCCTTTCTGACGTGGATACTGTATGCGAGATACAGTAAGCGGCATTGTTGCTTCTTATTTCTGCCTGTGTGTTTTATAACCTAAAGACAGGCATTAGGTTTCACTAAACTGATACATTTTTCGTAATCAGATATTGTACGCCTCATGATGACACTGTTTCACACTACCCATTCGCTTTAATACAAATTGAAGAAAATGCCTTAAGCCTATGATATGATTTCGTGTGTTCTGGCTTGCAAAATTATGCGCGCCTGAACGGCTTTATGAGGTCTAATGGCAAATCGGCATCCGAGATACAGAATAGATAGATACTGAAGTTTCGTATCGCGATACTGTATGTTGTTAGTTGCACTGTGAAAATCTTCATTTAAACTCGTGTATGTTCTATATCTGGGATACCTGGATCTCGCATACGATATTTTAACGGGTCTAATTTGTCTCACCAGAGCTTTTCAATATATAAACCCGCTAGCATTGTAAAATAGCTGGCTTTTATATAAATCTTGAATTATACTTCTTAAGTGCTTATTTCAAGCTTGACCAAAATTCGCAACATTTATTTTCCAAACTGGTTGCCTTAGGTAAAGCTCAAATGCCCATGGGTTCGTTGTACTCAAATGTATTAAAAAATACAGAAATAACACAGTGTGGGAATAAACTGTATATTGTGTTTAGATATATACAAAATAATTCGTAATTTAATAAAATGTTATGTACATAAATATAAAATAAAGTTTTTTCTAACTTCTCGTGTTCTTCGTCACTGACCGGACAGCATTCGAATTCCAAGTTAGTTTGGCTCGGTTGCTGGCCTGGATCCTCTCAAAATAAGTTCGAATGTGGAACTGCTTGCACGCCGTACTTGAAGCGGATCTGAAACAGACTATATTTATGCCATCAATAAGATGGGGCTCGTTTGTTATGATTTTGCGGGCAGTCAAATTCATTTGAACAAAGTATTTTACGGTGACGGTGAGTGTACGAGGGCGGGATGATAATTGTTTAGCCTCCGCGGAGTTGGCGCTGACAAGTAAAAAATAAATGCATATTTCTAAATTGTCATCTTTTATTTGACAGTACTGAAAATATCAATTCAATTTGTCTAATACTTTGTTCGTAGCAGCCGCTTATTGACAATCTGTTGTGTGTATTTTTAATAATGGAAAATATCGAGCATCGCGCCGTCATTAAATTTTTGTTTAAAAAAGGTTTGAAAAATGCGGAGATTTTTGAGGAAATGCACAACGTATTGGGTGAAAGTGCACCATCATATGCCACGGTAAAGAACTGGGTGGCTGCGTTTAAACGCGGTCGTACGAGCATAGAAGACGAACACCGCTCTGGGCGCCCTAAAAGTGTCACAACTCCGGAAATGGTGAGCAAAATGCATACTATGATTTTAGAAGATCGGCGATTGAAGTTAAGTGAGATAGCTAACATCGTGAACATCTCAAAAGAAAGGGTACATAATATTGTAACTCAAGAGTTGTGTTTGAGAAAGCTCTCCGCAAGATGGGTGCCGCGTTTGCTCTCCCTAGAGCAAAAACGTGTTCGAATGCAAATGTCGCAAGAATGCCTGGACCGTTTTCGGGCAAATCCGATTGATTTTATGAGGCGATTGATAACCACTGACGAAACCTGGGTTCATCATTATAGCCCAGAGACGAAACAGCAGTCAAAACAGTGGATTGAACATGGTTGTCCACCTCCAAAGAAAGCGTTGCGTGTCAAATCAGCCGGTAAAGTAATGGCATCTGTTTTCTGGGATGCCAAAGGGATTTTAATGGTAGACTATTTACCTAAAGGGCAAACCATAACTGGGGAATATTACGCTAACCTGCTGGACAAATTAAACCAAATTATTCGACAGAAAAGACCAGGTTTAGCGCACAAGAAAATCATTTTGCATCAGGATAATGCAAGACCCCACACAAGTGTTATAGCGATGGCAAAAATTAACGAACTGAAATATGATTTGCTTCCGCATCCACCTTATTCCCCGGACCTAGCTCCGTCGGACTTCCACTTATTCCCCAAACTCAAAATCTTTCTAGGCGGACAACGATTTTCGTCTAATGAAGTGGTCCAGTTCGCGATTGATAAATATTTTGCAAGCCTTGAAGAAAGCATTTTTCGCGATGGTATCAAGGCTTTAGAACATCGTTGGACAAAGTGTATAGAACGTTTAGGAGACTATGTTGAAAAATAAAACGATTTTGAAAAGTTTAAATTAGTCTTTCATTCTTAGGCTAAGCAATTATCATCCCACCCTCGTATTAAGCCTAGCTGGATGTGCCGCACCCTTTGTGCATTAATTTGGGACTTTGAGGAGTGGTATGAATTAAAAGCTTGTCTTATTGCCAAGTCCGCCTTTGACAGTTAGACTGGCCGGGAAACTCGTTGGAGGTTTCACGGTCGGCCCGGCGTCACAGCAGACGGAACAATTTTCATACATTTAGGCACCTGGATTATGCTGACCTGGAGATCTCTCCTAATACGTAGGTAAATCGGGTTTAAAGTTAAATTTATGCAAAGGTTGTAATAATAAGGGCCTGGGGAATCGTCTGGTGCTGGAATTTAAACAAAGTTTCTAGTAAAATCGAAAGCCGACCGATACCAAAAGAGAATATTTGGAGAAGGAAAGTCCGGGGATTCAAGTCCGAAGACTCAAGTGATTTAAAATGACTGCAATTTTAAATTACGTGTGCGCATAGCGGCTAAGATCGCCCTATCGAGAATCCGAACGCTGTGGAGATTCAGGCAAAGATAGTAACAAAAATTAGTGCCATTCAAATTTCTAGCACACTATTTGTGCCTTAGATAAATTTGAGGTGAGGGCTAACGTTACAGCATAAAGCTGATATGTAACTTGTGTGGTGTACTAATTAGTTTAAGGACGCATTCTGCGTTTGAAATTGCGCCCACGTGAATTTCCGCTCTTTCCCACAGTACATTGAGAATGGGCACCAATCACCGCAGGAGGTAAAAATAAACCGGTAAGACGCCGTTTCGCGGTGCTTTGTGGGAAGCTGAAGATATTAGTGATTTAATTGTGGCAGCAAGTGGGTACCAGCCGAGGGTAGCGGCTAACGTTGGTTTCTGGAGGCGACATCCTTGCCTAATGAAGTGTTACATACCCTTAGGGAGCATCTCCGAGATTCATATAGACACGCTGGAAGTGTCTACAGCGATTTTAAAATGAATCATCCGCTTTCAATACCTAGCGTGATAGGTGCAAATCGGAACAGCGACGCCATTAAGGGGCTGAGGATCCACGGTCTCACTGGCAGGAAAAGTAAAACCAGGTTAGTTTATTTACGGCCAATGTTTTTGATCAAATCCACCATCAAGTGCTAAGTTGCATCTTCGAGCAGATCACATGATTGTGTCATACTTTAACGGTTAATTCGGACGCCGGCTGAAAGGCAGGTGAGTTAGCAAATGTATTCGCGCGGACACGCACGAAGCAGAACCTGCAGAACTTTTATGGTAGTGTTAATGTTTAACATGTTGTTAGTTGTAGCTTGTGTAAATTGTAAATGCTCCTAGAATTTAGTTCCTAGTTCGTAGCACTGCAAACCAAACTTAAAACTTAAATGCGAGTAGAATTTAGCTTTTTGCCCGCAGCCATTCAAATCTTTAACCTTTATTAATTACGGCTTAATTGCGTATTGTCATTTTGTATTTTCTTGATTTTTGTGTATATAAAACAAACATATATTACGTCCATGTTAGCAGCTTTGATTTTTATTCCTAGCGTGGTTGCAGTATTTATTTTCAGAATTAAAGGTGTGTACAAGGAAAGCTCCGGACAAAGCTGCTTTGGCATTCCCATAACCACCAATAAGGAGCGTAGAAACGTCTCGCTTCAATGTCCACGTGTTAAAGGGGCCCTAAGTTGAACAATCCGCCTTCGTATCTATAACGTATACCAATGCCTCTTACTTCCAGTTTCATGTCCGCCATTATGGATAGTGCAACCATGTAGATAATAAAGATCAGGGAATCTAGTGAGCACCCTTACCTAACCACGGTGCGAATTTAAAAAGATTCTATCAATTCTACGTTGTATATGATTATAACCCAATTGTTTGAGTGAAGGCTTTTGCATATACTAATAATCTTTCTACGAGTACCACACCTATCCGTGATAAACCAGGGGGCATCTCTAGTATATGGTCGAAGGTCTTAGTTATGTTAATAAAGGTGACATATATTTTACTATGTTGCTCTATAAGCTTTTTTTGAAATTGATTCAGTGAAAATATATCGACAGTAGATCGATTTAACGTAAAGACACTTTGTGGCCCCGGTAGTATCTTGTTAATATAGGAAAATATGCTATTTGATATAATTTTAGTTAGGATATTTTCGCTGATCGTCAAGAGAGATATTCTTCTTTAAATCTCGGAAGTCTTGTGGTGCCTGCTCTTGTTCCCATATTAGGTCGAAGAGATGATTGAAATGGGATTATCACATCCCCTAGCGATATCAACATTTCAGCTGGTATGTACGCTACTGAAATCTCCCTTTTTGTTTAGATAAGAAAACTAGATAAGGTGTCGTCAGTTGTGAAACTGAAATATAGTTAACTTGGAAAATTTTTGGTCATGTCGTGCATTACATCATATAGTTGGACACATAAACTTATATTCAATTAAAATAAGATTATTGGCAATGGAAAGTTATTAGTCTTATTATAACAGTAACTTATTTTTTTTAAAATTATGTTGCTATTGATGGTAAAACAGGTTACAAGAAGCAGTTACGTGTTATGGCAGTTAAAAATGTGCGCGTAGAATACGACATACGTAAACAACGATCACAGCTAACTAGATCACAAATTCGAAAGAACATCCATAATTTATTAGCCAATTCAAGTTGACATGCCAATTACAACAATTTTAATATTCATCTAATACTAAATAATACATCCTCTTTCTTTAAATAAGAAAACGAGTTGATCGTTGAAACATTAATTCCCATAATTCTCTAAGGATAGTTAAATAATAACTAATTGCATGTAGGTATATACAATAGTGTAATAGCAGTGAGATCGCTTTTATGTGCAAATTTTAGCAAGTAAATAATGTAAATGCAGGCTTACTCAAGACATGTTTCCCACTGTTGGGTTTTGCAGTTCCGTAATGCACCATTCAGAACAACAATTTCTCAATGTTGGTTCCTGCAAAAATAAAGGCTATTATGTAGTTCAGAGGTTTTAAAAAAAATCTTATGTGAAAACTGTGGAAGCGCTATTTCTATTATTATTTGGTGTTATAAATTATTAGGGAATTTGCTCAAAATTTGGCCCTAAAAATACAGAAATTCTACTAAAGATAGCTCAAATATAAGTTTTAATAGTCAATTACTAGAGAACGTTAAGCAATGGAGAAACGGTTGTGTGTACTGTTTTTGTTACAAAAGTTTAAAATAGCGCAAAGCTTTTATTCTGCGAAAGATAATTGTAATCATAACTCTATAATAAAGCAGAACAATTCCCAAGGTCAAACATTTCAACTCGTGGTCTATGCGTGGTTACGATTGTGGGCGTGGTCTTGATATTTTCTAAGAGCCAGTAATATGGAAGGAGAGAACAATTAATGCTCTTGTTAGGGCCTACACACATTTTTTTACACAACACAGGAATGTTTGTACTATGTACACATAAATATTAAATCTGCAAATAACCTAAATTCGGAGCTTTGTACAAAAATATGGTTATAAACTTTTTGCAAGTGGACTTTACTACCTCTAGGAAGAACGGTGGTTACAACTTGTCAGAAGCAACAAACCAACCTGAAAATATCATTGCGTTTTTGTGTTTTCGTGCTTATAAGTTAGTTTTTGCATTCTTTATCTACTTATATTTCTATTTATTATAAAACAGTTTTTTCAACGCTACAGAGCTACAGCATTTTATTGCAACTGTAAGTACAAGTTTAAGATTGAAAATTGTTGATAGGTTAGAATGAGCTGTACGACAAGTGCTAATTCAGAAAACAGACCACTTAATTATTGTGCATGCTGGCGGTAAAATAGGTTTTGTTCCGAATGGGCTAATTATTTTTAAATCAGGCCTTAAGACTGGCGACTACCATGACGATATGAATAACAAGCATTTTTCCAAGTGGTTACAAGAAAAATTCTTACCAAAAGTTAAAGAAAAGAAAGGCTACAGTGTAGAATAATGAGCAACGCTAAAAGGACTGTTCACAGCCAAGGTAATTTGTTGGTATTTTAGAATCACTGTGTGTTTTATTTAAATTTTATTTCAGAGTACATCGGCAGTAAGAATTCGGAGCTTTGTACAAAAATATGGTTATAAACTTTTTGCAAGTGGACTTTACTACCTCTAGGAAGAACGGTGGTTACAACTTGTCAGAAGCAACAAACCAACCTGAAAATATCATTGCGTTTTTGTGTTTTCGTGCTTATAAGTTAGTTTCTGCATTCTTTATCTACTTATATTTCTATTTATTATAAAACCGTTTTTTCAACGCTACAGAGCTACAGCATTTTATTGCAACTGTAAGTACAAGTTTAAGATTGAAAATTGTTTATAGGTTAGAATGAGCTGTACGACAAGTGCTAATTCAGAAAACAGACCACTTAATTATTGTGCATGCTGGCGGTAAAATAGGTTTTGTTCCGAATGGGCTAATTATTTTTAAAACAGGCCTTAAGACTGGCGACTACCATGTCGATATGAATAACAAGCATTTTTCCAAGTGGTTACTAGAAAAATTCTTACCAAAAGTTAAAGAAAAGAAAGGCTACAGTGTAGAATAATGAGCAACGCTAAAAGGACTGTTCACAGCCAAGGTAATTTGTTGGTATTTTAGAATCACTGTGTGTTTTATTTAAATTTTATTTCAGAGTACATCGGCAGTAGCTGATTGGGCATTAATACTGGATATTTTGAAAGCAACTACCTAATATTTATTAAAAACTGGCAAATTTAATCAAAGCCTAAGGTACACAACCCAGTAAACACAGTTACGTAAGATAGACATAACCGATATGAAACATCTGATCTATAGAATATGTCAGACTCGTAACATGTGAATTCCATGTATGTTTCATAAAAACGTTCAATGTCCTCATCAAGTACACACCAGCGTTACATCTCAAATACGTTGCTATTTTACTCTACAGATACGTCACCTGTGTAACATCTCAAATATGTTGCTATTTTACTCTACAGATACGTCACCTGTGTAACATCTCAGATACGTCACCTGTGTAACATCTCAGATACGTTACTACTTTATTATACAGATATGTTAACCATGTAACATCTCCTACATGTTACTCTTGTGACCATTTTGAAGCACTTTTTATTTTACACTGGATAAATCCAAACAAAAACCAAAATAAATTCAATAATTTTATTACATTATAAAATACAAGTGAATTATTAAAAATAAACTTATTGAAAGAATGCCAGTTGGCCTATAACACGAATACATATTCAATATCATTAAATTCACAAATAGGATATAGTTGATACAGAAGTTTGCACTCTGCAATAAATCTTATTGAGTTTTTACAACCAAATCAATCTCATGTGGCTTTTTATAGTTGATACAGAAGTTTGCACTCTGCAATAAATCTTATTGAGTTTTTACAACCAAATCAATCTCATGTGGCTTTTTAAACTGGAATTGATTATTTAGAGAACTCAAATTTGGTAAATGCACTATACATTGTAACTATATTATTTAACAAGTTATATACCTATAGAGTGATACATATAGCAAAAACAAAATTATATATAACAAGAAAAAATATTGTATTTTATTCTTTGTTTTGTTTTGAAATTTCTCTTGAATATCGCAGTTTAGCCTGCCTAAACCATTCACTAATCACAATGTCAAAATTTGCTTCTTTGAAATCTTTGAACTGGGACATAACTACACCTAAAATATACTTGATAATGCATAATTTCATTAAATAAATGTATTATAAAATACTAACGTTTAATTATTGTAGTAATTTTCAAATCACATTTTTTTATATTGTTTCGCTGTCCAAGCCAGCTGCATTTAGTAGCCATTTTATTAGTAAACACTCTTTTAAAAATTCGTTGACAAAAATCCTTGCCACTTATTGAACGCACAAATATTTTCTAAAATAAATATAAGTTCATTATAACATGTGATCATTTAAATTTCCAGTTATAGAGTAGGCCATAACCGTAAAATTACATAGGACCGTTTATTGGTTTATACCATTTATGTGTTACATTGAGGTTGGGTTACGATAACATAAATGTTACTTCCTCATTCATCACTTTCGTAGCTACGTTTAAGGTACTGGCCAAAATTTTTGTAATCGACATAGCCTTCTCTAATTGGAAAGTTAAGAGATCACATGATATTTTCTAATACACTACCCTCCAAAAAAACAGATCATTTTTTTAAATGTTATTTTTATACAACAGATCATTTTTAAATGTCTGAATATGCATTTTATATTTATGTAAGTATTGCTTAATGACAGTAAACATAATAATACAAATTAGTAATTTTTTTATTAAAAAGATCAGGAAAATGAAAAGATATGTAATATGAAAAACTAGAATTTCATTTCAAAAAATCAAAAACTGATCCGGTTTTTTGGAGGGGAGTGTATAAAACAAAAATTTACTCACAAACAAATTTTTATGTGCCCCATCTTCTATAAATACTCCAAAGTTGTTTAATTCTTCATTTGAATTAATTGGTATTAAGTCTTCAAACTTGCTGAAATCATAAATTTCATTTCTTGCTGAGTTGCAACTATTTTCTTCTATTTTTCTTAATCTTGCATCAATGTTATGCAATGCTAATTTGATGTATGAACACAGGTGGAAAAATTTATTAGCTGAAAAATGACACATGAAAAGTTACTGATTTATATGTAACTTAAGGAATCATTATTATTTACTATATACTTACTTAGTACACTATCTTCATTCTATGTAGTTGCATACCTGATAGTATTTGATGTACGACATACAAAATATCCAACAATCATTTTTGAAGTGTAAAAATCTACTTACTTGAACTTGATGTGGGAGTGGATACCATAGTTGTCGACGACGAAGAAGCTTCATTTTGCATATTTACTTGATTATCATCAAGGAACACCACTGGAGCAGAAGCAATAAGTGCATAAACAAAATCAACATTTTGAGATGATAAATCCACAATTTCTTGTAATTGCTGGGGATTAGTTTCTGATTCATTAATGTTATTATCATTAATGAGCAGTTATAAAATAAAAGTAAACATGGACGATAAAAACAAAGAAGATAAATTAGACTTAATAATAAATATGATGACGGAAATGAGAAACGAGCTGAAAGAATACAAAGAAGGCATAAAAATGTTAAAAATGGAAAATGAAGAACTGAAAAATAAATACGAAATGACATCAAAAGAGAACAAAGAAATAAAAAGAGAATTGGAAAATTTGAGAAATAATGTAGAAAACCTGGAAAGAGAAAAAAGAAAAACAAATGTAGTACTAATAGGAAAAAAAATAGATACTCCCAACAAAACACAAAGCGAACTTATAAGCGAAGTAAATGATTTTATAAGAAACACTCTTGAAATACAAGTAAATATTAAAGCAGTACAGAAGTTAGGAGAGAAAACATGCTTGATAGAGTTGTACAATTTACACGAGAAGGAACAAATCTTAAGCAACAAACATAAACTGAGAAAACTGAGAGAACGTATATACATTAATAATGATTTAGCAAAGAAGGATAGAGAGATGCATAAACAGCTGAGATTAAAGTTACAGGAAGTAAGAAGACAAGGACAAAACGCTAAGGTTGAAAAAGGCAAAATTCAAATAGGGAATGAAACATGGCAATGGAATCCCCACATAAATAAACTGGAAAAATCAAAAAACTAGATAAAACACTTAGGATGGATAAAACAGATGAAGACCGTGCTATGGACAAGGAAAACGATATGTTACAAGGAAAAATAATAAAGAGTGGAAAACTTTGGAAAATAGGAACGTGGAACGTTAGGAGTCTAACAGGAAAGGAAGAGGAGCTAGTGGAAGAATTGGAAAACGTGAAGGCAGATATTGTGGGTATTACCGAAACGAAAAAGAAAGGTAAAGGAGATACATTATTAAAAGGAGGGCACATGTTGATATATAGTGGGGTAGAAGAAGGAAATAGAGCTAGAGAAGGGGTAGGATGTTTTGTTAACAAAGAAAACTTGAAATACATACGAAAATGGGAAGGAGTATCAGAAAGAATTTTGAAAATAGAAATGGAAATAGATGAAGCAGTAAAAACCACAATTATAGTTGTATATGGGCCCAATGAGGATGAAAAGACCAGTATAAAAGATGCGTTTTGGGATCAACTAACAGAAGTGACCGAAGAAAGTGTGGGAAGATTATTAATCCTGGGAGATTTAAACGGAAGAGTTGGAAGAAAAGACGATGAAACAGGAAGTACAATAGGTATATATGGAGAAGAGGACAGAAATAATAATGGACGAAGATTAATAGACTTTTGTATTTTAAACAACTTAATAGTGACAAATACATTCTATAAACACAAAGATACGCATAAATTTACAAGAGAAATAGTAAGCAGAAAAGAAAGATCATTAATAGATTACGTTATTGTTAATAAGAATTATAGAAGAGAAATAAAAGACACAAGAGTGAGAAGAGGATGTGAAATATACTCAGACCACTACTTGGTATTAGCAAAAATAGAAATAAAAAATAAGAAACAAAAAGAACAAATTAAAATTAAGAATAAGAACATAGCAGTAAAAGAAGTAATCAGGACGTATAAGCTTAGAGAAGAAGAAACAGCCAAATTATATAAAGAGAAAATAGAGGCAGAAATGAATAAAATCACGGAAAGTATAAATAACATGACAATAGAAGACATGTGGAGAGCAATTAAAGATAAAATAATAGAAATAGCAAAAGAAACCTGCGGATGTATCAAAACAGACATAACCAAAAAACAAACAAGATGGTGGAACGAGAAAATTCAAAAAGAAGTAAAGCTGAAAAAACAAAAATGGAAAAAATATCTTAGCGAAAAAAATCACGTAAATTATAACAAGTATAAAGAACAGAGGGTAAAAGTCAAAGAAATGGTGAAGAAAGCGAAACAACAATCTTGGGAAGAATTTGGGGAAAAAATGGAGCGAGATAGCAAGGGAAATCAGAAGTTATTCTATAGACTATTAAAAACAATACGGAAAGGAAAACAAAATAGAAATATGTTCATTAAATCCTTAAACGGAGAAATACTAGAAGAAGAGGAGGACATAATGAAAAGATGGAAGGAGTATTTTGAAGAAATGCTAAATACAGAACAACTAATTACGCCAGACGAAATAGAAGACAACAAGGAAACGTCAGAAAACACCGAATACATAGAAAATGATGATATTAAACAGGAAGAAATAACAGAAGCCATTAAGAGGTTGAAAAGAGGTAAAGCGGCAGGACAGGACGGCATAACATCGGAAATGATAAAAAACATGGGTGAATACGGGATAGAAAGTTTACAAAAATTATTTAATAAGATATGGAAGGAACAAAATATACCAAAAGACTGGGAAGTGGGAATAATTTTACCTGTATACAAAAAAGGAGATAACAGAGAGTGTGGGAATTATAGGGGAATTACCTTGCTGAGTACTATGTTAAAAGTATATGAGAGAGTCCTGGAAAAAAGGTTACAAATGAAAATTGAACAGCAACTAGAAGAATCACAGAGTGGTTTTAGAAAAGGTAGAGGGGTGCAAGACCATATTTTTACAATGAAGCAACTCATTCAAAAGAATATGAACAATACTATATATGTAGCGTTCATAGATATCGAAAAAGCTTTTGATAGCATCCCAAGAAAAGAATTATGGAATAGTCTTAGAAAAAGAGGAGTAAATGAACAACTGAGAAAAGCCATAGCAACTATATACAAGAAAACTAGAAATTACGTAAGAACAGGGAATATGAAATCAGAGGAGTTTCTGACCAAGGAAGGGTTAAGACAGGGAGGAATACTCAGTCCGATACTCTTCAACATAATACTTGACGATGTCTTAAAAGAAATAAAAACACAAACAAAGAAATTACACGTAGGGTATAGGAACATGCAGATGGTGGACATAGCTGAAAGTGCCTTTGCTGACGATGTAATAGTATATGCAAAGAATGAAAAAGACCTACAAGCAAACTTAAATATATGGAATACAGCACTAAAAAAGAGAAACTTGAAAATAAACAAAGAAAAAACAAAAGTGATGACAATAGGAAGAAATGATACAAGAGTAAAAATTGAAATAGATGGACGAAACATAGAACAAATAGAGACATTTAAATATTTAGGAGTAAATATACACAAAGATGGAAAAGAAGATATGGAAATAAACAGTAGAATAGAAAATACAACAAAGCTATACTATGCAATGAACAGGACATTCATAAGAAAAAAGGAAATATCGAGAAAGACAAAAATAACCGTATATAACACAGTGTTCAAACCAATCTTAACATATGGAGCGGAAAGTTGGATTTTAAATAACAAAATGAAGAGCAGAATACAAGCCATACAAATGAAGTACCTGAGAGCAGTTAAAGGAGTTACCCGAAATGATAGAATAAGAAATGAGCAGATAAGGCAAGAACTAAATGTAGAACATATTCTGGAAAGTATCGCAAAGCAACAATTAAGATGGTTTGGACATCTGGTCCGCATGGAAGAAGAAAGACAGACAAAAAGGATATGGTTAGCGAAAACAACACAAAAAAGATTAAGAGGAAGACCACGAAAAACATGGGACGGGGTGATAGCTGAAAATTTAACAAAACAAGGACTAACATGGAAAGAAGGAACAAGAATGGCAAGAAACAAAAAAGAATGGGCAAGATATGTTTATAGGAAGTGATAGTAGTTAGTGTGCATAGTTGTAACTGAATTGTGAATTTATAATTTATATTTTTCGAATTTTATTATTATTTGAATTGTAATACCTTAACACCCTACGGGTAGATAAGGTCACGGATTATATATATATATATATTATTTACTATATACTTACTTAGTACACTATCTTCATTCTATGTAGTTGCATACCTGATAGTATTTGATGTACGACATACAAAATATCCAACAATCATTTTTGAAGTGTAAAAATCTACTTACTTGAACTTGATGTGGGAGTGGATACCATAGTTGTCGACGACGAAGAAGCTTCATTTTGCATATTTACTTGATTATCATCAAGGAACACCACTGGAGCAGAAGCAATAAGTGCATAAACAAAATCAACATTTTGAGATGATAAATCCACAATTTCTTGTAATTGCTGGGGATTAGTTTCTGATTCATTAATGTTATTATCATTAATGAGCATTTCAGGCGGTTTTTCATTATTTGGAAGTTTTGGGGTATTTTTAATCCTTGGTATTTTTGGCGGTGGAGAATAACCTAGAATAAAATAAACAATTCTCTTTGATTTACTGTTCTTAATATTAAACTTACTTCTATCTGATTGTTCATCTTCACTGCTGTTGTCTTGTACTAACACAGACTTTTTCTTCTTACGTTTTCCACGGCCTTTATTCTCTTCATTATCTGTTGTATTATCTGCAGCATATTTTCTTGCAACGTATAAGCTAGCTAAAAATGTTAACTATAGTAAATAAAATTTAATATAAAATTTGAGCTATACCTACTATAAAAAGGCGGTAAAAGGCAAAACAATCAAATAAAAAAGTGATGTTAGGCAAGAGTCAACTTACTGAAGTTGTGATCTAATAACGTATTTTACATAGCTAATTGGTAGCTCCAGAGAGTTATTCACACACAACTTGAATGAGCTGTTTTACAATTATTGTTTTCTTTAATAAGTACTTACCATAAGCAATAAATTAACACCCCAAGGATAATCAAACACGCAGAAAGACAAAGAGTAAACAAATACCCTCTATCATCATAAACCCGCACTATCCGGACTTGTGGTTAATGGCGCGTATTTTAAATCGTAATTAAAGAATGTGATAAATAGTATTATATAGTATTAATTCCTTAGACTATATATTTACACTCGGTATATGTATAAAAATTAACCTAATAAAAAACAGTTTTTTAAATGTTCATATGACTTTTGTACATGTAGATTATAAGGGTATTATTTGCTTTTTAGTAATTTTTGTTTTTACAATAACTTATAAAGAGCTTAAAAAATGTAGGTAAATAATTTGTGTCTCAATTGACAAACCCAACAAATTTTGGGGTTTATATATTAAGAATAGAAAATATTATATTATTGCATTTAAATGTATCAAATAAGTTTGTAGATTTTATTTTTGACACGTATCGGTGACGTATACGACGCACATATCCAAGCTTATTTTTAATAAATTTAAATGTGTCAAGTAAGTAACTTGGTTTTTTGTTAGACACATGTCGGTCACGTATTCACCGTAACATATCCAAGTTTGTATCAAGGTAGTAACAAGAAAGTTTCATAGATATTACTTGTACAGAACAAAAGTTACATATCACTGTTCTCTCTATGATCCTTTACAGATACGTAACAGGATCATTGTGTTCACTGGGAAAGAATCATTGAAAATGAACAGGGCTATGCAACAAACAATGCAGTAGTTCATATACGTTTTCTGAATTTCCCTTGTCTCTAAAGCAGAATCGTGTTGTCCTAACTCTCTCCTCATCGTAATAATAAAATAATGTTGCACGCAATTGCAAAACGTCGGTTAAGTCAATTTGACATGCATAACCCTGTTCATTTTCAATGATCGTAAGTGTACATGTCCAATGTAACTATCCGGGAAGCATAAGATTTTGTTTGTAAGTTATTTAGTGGAATTTCATTATGTGTGTGCTTATTTTTTGTGTGTTAACAGATAAAAATGAAAGTTTGGGACTCGATGTCATGTTTTAATTTGTGTTACGATTTAATTATACTTTAAATCCCAATGGCACATATGAAGCAATTACATACAGTGTGTCCCAGATCGACTGGGATTGCATGGGTAACTTTCTTATCATTGAAGATGGAGATTTGGTTAAATGGCCAATGTTTTCCAGTTTCATATGCTGATTTAATATCTGTTTGAAAAAGTTCAGAATGTCGAACCAGTCAAAAGTTATTAGTAAAAAACTAAAACTGTCATTTTCTTGTATGCCAAATATCTTTGTAAGTATAAGAGATACGAAAAAAGTAATATTTGATTTTTAAGTTACTGAATAGAAATTTTATTCTCTTTTCAACGATGTAAGATAACGTATGATTGAATAAAAAATACCAGTAAAATTAATTGTTTTTACATTTTAATCAAGTAAGCTTACATGGATCAAAACAAAATTTGTTGAAATTTATTTTAGAAAATCTTTGTATGTAATTCCTATAATACTTAGTAACATGTTAATTCAGTACTAAGTACTTGAACCACAAAAACCATCGTGATATTGCTTTTTAAATGTATAATCAAGTAGGTAACCAGCTATGATGAAAAACAATAAGAAAGTTTGCGTAAAGTAACCCGTCGTGTCGTCAAATGGTGTCAACTATGTTTCGCTAACAATCGCCAGCATTTTGATCATTTCATGTGATTATCAGGATTATGTTTTGTTTTTAAATAAATGTTGTTTGTTTTTGTTAGGATCCATGTAAGCCTACTTGATTAAAATGTAAAAACAATTAATTTTACTGGTATTTTTTATTCAATCATACGTTATCTTACATCGTTGAAAAGAGAATAAAAAATTCTATTCAGTAACCTAAAAATCAAATATTGCTCCCATATATCTTAAGGAAGTTGATACGAGTACCTCAAAAGCAGCCATCTTGAATTTTTGTTCGACACCAATTTTAAATTGATCTCATCGAAAACAGCGATTTTTATATAAAACTTTTTATTTGATTTTTAGGTTACTGAATAGAATTTCTATTCTCTTTTCAACGATGTAAGATAACGTATGATTGAATAAAAAATACCAGTAAAATTAATTGTTTTTACATTTTAATCAAGTAAGCTTACATGGATCAAAACAAAATTAGTTGAAATTTATTTTAGAAAACCTTTGTATGTAATTCCTATAATACTTAGTAACATGTTAATTCAGTACTAAGTACTTGAACCACAAAAACCATCGTGATATTGCTTTTTAAATGTATAATCAAGTAGGTAGCTATGATGAAAAACAATAAGAAAGTTTGCGTAAAGTAACCCGTCGTGTCGTCAAATGGTGTCAACTATGTTTCGCTAACAATCGCCAGCATTTTGATCATTTCATGTGATTATCAGGATTATGTTTTGTTTTTAAATAAATGTTGTTTGTTTTTGTTTGGATCCATGTAAGCCTACTTTATTAAAATGTAAAAACAATTAATTTTACTGGTATTTTTTATTCAATCATACGTTATCTTACATCGTTGAAAAGAGAATAAAAAATTCTATTCAGTAACCTAAAATTCAAATATTGCTCCCATATAACTTAAGGAAGTTGATACGAGTACCTCAAAAGCAGCCATCTTGAATTTTTGTTCGACACCAATTTTAAATTGATCTCATCGAAAACAGCAACATTTATATAAAACTTTTTATTTGATTTTTAGGTTACTGAATAGAATTTCTATTTTCTTTTCAACGATGTAAGATAACGTATGATTGAATACAAAATACCAGTAAAATTAATTGTTTTTACATTTTAATCAAGTAAGCTTACATGGATCAAAACAAAATTAGTTGAAATTTATTTTAGAAAACCTTTGTATGTAATTCCTATAATACTTAGTAACATGTTAATTCAGTACCAAGTACTTGAACCACAAGAACCATCGTGATATTGCTTTTTAAATGTATAATCAAGTAGGTAACCAGCTATGATGAAAAACAATAAGAAAGTTTGCGTAAAGTAACCCGTCGTGTCGTCAAATGGTGTCAACTATGTTTCGCTAACAATCGCCAGCATTTTGATCATTTCATGTGATTATCAGGATTATGTTTTGTTTTTAAATAAATGTTGTTCGTTTTTGTTTGGATCCATGTAAGCCTACTTGATTAAAATGTAAAAACAATTACTTTTACTGGTATTTTTTATTCAATCATACGTTATCTTACATCGTTGAAAAGATAATGAAAAATTCTATTCAGTAACCTAAAAACAAATATGGCGCCCATATAACTTAAAGAAGTTGATACGAGTACCTCAAAAGCAGCCATCTTGAATTTTTGTTCGACACCAATTTTAAATTGGTCTCATCGAAAACAGCGACTTTTATATAAAACTTTTTTTCGTATCTCTTATACTTACAAAGATATTTGACATACAAGAAATTGACAGTTTTTATTTTTTTTTTAAATAACTTAACTGGTTCGACATTGCCAAGTTAACCAAATCTCCATCTTCAATGATAAAAAAGTTACCTATGCAATCCCACTCGATCTAGGACACACTTTATATATACACTTACTGGCCACATTCATATATGGTAAGAAAATTGTTTTAATTTAATTTTTATTTGTGTGGAGCCAGTAACTTTTCCAAGCAAAACGCAAGAGGACTTTAAGCCCAATAAGTCGAAAGTTCTTAGCCGCGACGAAGTTTTGAGGTGCATTCGTACTTCACCGGACGAGAAGTATTTACTTGCAAAGGTTAGCATTATTGATCCATTTGTTTCCTTTTAATTGTAAAATTACATTGCAGACTATACTTATGGGTATTGCTGGCGGTTGTCGCATTGGAGAACTGGTCAAAATAAAAATTGACGACGTGGACGTCGTTTTGTTAATTTAGTTGTAATGTACTTATGTTAATTTTTTGATAAATTATTGATTTATTTTGGTTGACATTTATTTGACATTTTTAAAGCGCTAGCGCAATAAAAATTTTAAATCACTAGCGGAATACAAATTTTAAATGACTGTTTATAAAACACCAACTTTCATGGGCAGGCCAGAAACCAACTGATTTACAGTTATCAATTGAAAAAAAATTGCAATAATACTAGCTCTTTTTTAAATCTCGTAGGTACTTAGAATATGTTCAGGAAATTTATTGACAAATATAAATGTGTAATAACATTAGTTAAGCCAATTACGTATTTTTTTGTAGAAAAAGTAGGTAATATGATGGACATTTTACTTACCATGTTGATTAGGGTGACCACCTTTTGGAAAAGCTAACTCGGGACATTTGACGCCTATTTATTTATATTGACCATAGCTACTAACGAATAGAAAAAAATCTGGTGTGATACACGCACACAACTTCCTTTTACAGTGATCTTATAATTAGCCAAAAATTTCATTTTTAATTTTTAAGCATTATTTGTCAAACATTTTCAAAAATTACAATTGCTAAAGAAACCCTACAAAATGGAGCGTTAGTTCAAGAGACAAATTTTCTCTAAACTTTTAAGCTGAATTCAAAAATTAATAATATACCGGATGTTCTATTTAATTTGGAGTTCATAAAAAAATAGGAAAAAAACAAACGAAACTTTTTTTGGAGGTATTCAACTGGAAAATCACCTGTCTTTCATCAATATCAATTAAAAATGTAATAAACATGTAAAGTTTGAAAAAAATCGTTTTAAGAGTTGTTTTTGGAAAATGTTCTTCAAAAGCTTGCTGTCGCATCTAGATAGTACACAAAACTTATTTATGAAGTTTCAACGCCATACCTCTTTTCGTTTTTGAGATATTCTGTTCACAGACAGACAGACACACATACACAGACAGAATGACAGACCAATGAACAAAAATATGTATTTTGGGTTCACGGGACTTTAAATCTGTGGAAAACTCAATTTAGAATTTTTGGGGTGAACCCAATACTTCCTTTCGTAAGAGGAAGTAAAAATCTTAAAATCTTGGACAATGTGCAGCTAAGAGTTTACCATTTTCGAGAGATAGTATTTTAAAGACGGAGTTCTGTTTTCCAAAATTTACGGCTGCATTATCTGCAGACAATGCTGATATTCTATTACTTGGAAGATTGTGCTTTTTCAAAGAGCTAAAAAATTTTGTCAGCTATTGCTTTTGCTGACGAAATTAAGTCGTAATACATGAAATAAAGGGGGAAAATAAATTTACCCTCTATCGGGAAATGTTATGTCCCGGGCGATACCAACTCGGGACCGGAACATTGGTCATCAAACACGGGACTGTCCCGGGTAAATCGGGACCGGTGGTCACCCTAATGTTGATTCACACACCACTTATAAGAACAAGACACCAAGCCAAATAAACAATATACAAAGACAAAATTACAAAAGCGACTGAACACCAAGAACTTTAAGCAATAATGTTGCTGATATCAGGTTGTTTTACAAGTGGGGTTGATTACCTGAGTTTTTGGAATAGGAATTGGACACTTAAATACGTATACAAATTATCCATCATAACAATAAAACATAATATTTCCTTTATATTTGGGATATTCCAAAAGCAGATAAGTACTTAATTGTCCCTATTTTCAGAAAATTGTAGGTTTGTCTAAATATAGTGCTTTTAGAGATCAGCAAATTCCAGGAATTTAGTTTTTAGAAACTGTCCCAGTGACATCCACTAACTGGATTTATAGCATTGTAACAATAATTAGCATTTAATACTGAACAGAAAAAAGAAGACACTATTCAATTCAGCAGTATCGCTGTATCCAATATGTAGGAGGAAAGTGGCCTGGAGGCTATCCAAATATTTCCAATCTGTAACGTGCTTTTAAAACTTTCTTTAGTGCAACAAATGTTATTAGATTCGTCGTATATTTTAAATGCGGCATATGCCGCGGGTTTCAGCTAGTAATATTATATTTCTTAAAATCAGCTTTAAACACTTACCGACAAAAGAGATCGCCGACACCCCGATCAAAAATAATATAAATACCTACTTCATAAACACGATATGTTTCACAGTCAATAAAAGCCGCCAGCCGCCAGTTTTCTGAAAAGTCAAGTTTTGTTGCTTCTGATAAATATCCGGCTTTTTTGTAATCATTGCATAAAGATGCATGGAAAGCGTTCCTTCAAGTTGGCTTCGTTTAACAATTAGCCGCCACGGAATAAAAACTAACTTCGAGAATTTACATAAACAATAATCCATGTAACCATATTATCAGTTGTTCATTTACACAATAAACATTTTTTATACCTATATAGGTACATATTTTTGAACTTCTAAAATTTGTCAAGTAAAAAAAATTTTAAATTTTTTATGTTTTTTTGTAATTTGTATATAATTTGTAAACCTTTTTGGCCGCCCCTGAATTTGGCCGCCCGTGTGCGGTGCACACATTGTACACTAGCTTGGCGCGGCCCTGGGTATGAGGTGGCAGTAGTACAGTACCTTTGAAAGAGGTTTCAGTAAAGTATTCGAAAATTAATTTGGAAGGATTCCAAAAAATTAACAACACTGATTTACAGTTATCAATTGAAAAAAAACTGCAACAATACTAGCAGTCTTTTTTAAATCTCGTGGGTAGAATATGTTCAAGAAATTTATTGACAAATATAAATGTGTAATAACATTAGTTAAGCCAATTAGGTTTTTTTTTTGTAGAAAAAGTAGGTAATATGATGGACATTTTACTTACCATGTTAATTCACACACCACTTATAAGAACAAGACACCAAGCCAAATAAACAATATACCAAGACAAAATTACAAAAGCAACTGCACACCAAGAACTTTAAGTAATAATGTTGCTGATATCAGGAAGTTTTATAGGTGGGGTCGATTACCTGAGTTTCTGGAATAGGAAGTAGACACTTAAATACGTATACAAATTATCCATCATAACAATAAAACATAATATTTCCTTTATATTTGGGATATTCGAAAAGCAGATAAGTACTTAATTGTCCCTATTTTCAGAAAATTGTAGGTTTGTCTAAATATAGTGCTTTTAGAGATCAGAAAATTCCAGGAATTTAGTTTTTGGAAACTGTCCCAGTGACATTTCCACTAATTGGATTTACAGCATTGTAACAATAATTAGCATTTAATACTGAACACAAAGAAGGAGACACTATTCAATTCAGCAGTATTGGCTATATCCAATATGTAGGAAAGTGGCCTGGAGGAATCCAAAAATATCCAATCTCTAGCGTGCTTTTAAAACTTTCTTTAGTGCGACAAAAGTTAGTAGATTTGTCCTACATTTTAAATGCGGCATATGACGCGGGCTTCAGCTAGTATATTTAGAAAACGTAAACATTTTCAAACAACGAAACCAGTTGTTAATGTGTATAATGCTTTTGTGCTAAGTAGATTAAATTTCGGTAGTGTAATTTGGTCTCCTAGATATGTAACATACATCAGCAGGTTGGATAATATTCAAAATAAATTTATATCATACTTGCATTATAAAAATAATATTGGCAATAGCTCCAGCCTTCTAAGTTTGGTGGACAGGCGAACTATGAGCGATGTTATAATGTTTTATAAAATTATCAATGGTGTTACTCAAAGTCCTGATATATCTTAAATACATTTAAGTGTACCTCAAAGCGACTTGCGAAATTTTTAATTATTTCATTTGCCATTTCGAGAACTAACTGTTCCCAAAACTCTCCGCTTTGTAGAATTGTAAGAAATGCCAACCGCTTTGGTAACACCATTGATTTTTACAATGTATCATTGAACTCCTTAAAATATAAATTAAAATCAAATGTTTTGTCTTGTAATTAATTGTTGTTTGTATTTGTATTTGTGCTTAATATATAAATGTTTTATTTCTGCATTTCACTCTTTCCTGTTAAACTTTCTAGGTAGTCAATTTTTTCCGTACTTTTAAGCAGTAGTTTTTACGATACTAATACTGTTACTAATATATATGTAATATATTTGTAGTACGTCCTTAAAAATGTATTTTGTGGATGCTCATGTGAACTTCGGTCTGTTGCATCCCTGTGTTATCTAATAAATAAATAAATAAATAAAAAAATTAGAATAGTGTCGTCGGCATAGGCGTATATTTCACAGCCTTCTGATAGCTGCACGCGAAACGCGCTTTCATAAAGTAGCTTCCAACATGTTGAGCCGGAGCATGAACCTTAGGGACATCTTCTTTCTTGCCGGCGGGTGATGGTTGCCCCGGGTAACTCGACTCTTGCTTCGCGGTCGCGGAGGAAAGCTTTCGTTAGGGCGATTATGTTGTGTGGGAGGTCGCGGCGCTTCATCTCCCACGTGATCATGGGCCACCATGCGGAATCGAAGGCCCCGGAAATGTCTAATAATACCGCGGCACAGTAATCCCCGCAAGCGCGAGTTTCCTTGATGTTTTGTGCCACCGCTTGTATAGCGTCAAGGGTAGTACGACCGTTTGTGAAACCGAATTGTCTTTCATAGAACCCTCCGTTGACTGCCATAAAATATTCGACCCGCGTGGCCAAGGCGCGATCCAAGGCTTTCTCCACTATTGGGAGAAGACTGATCGGACGCACGTTTCGCGGGTTAGTAGTGTCGGAGTTACGTGGTTTCGGGATGAAACAGACGTTCTGGACCTCCCAGCAGGTCGGGAAGATGGCAAAATAGAGGCACAGGTTGAACATGTCTGTGAACAGCTGTGGAGACCATGAAATGAATCCGCCCTGACCGATCCATCTTTGCGGAAAGATGATATCGAGGTAATCTCGTACAGCATGACTAATAAAAAGTGAAAGACAGCCGTCGTGCATAAACCACATGGTACGGCGCACATCAAAAGGAACATGTTCGAGGAGCTCTGGCAGAACTTCTTGTAAAAACTGCAAATAAGAATGAACATTAAGGCGTGATGGTAATTCGTAAGGCCCTATTAAGGTGTTGTTCAAAATACCAGCCCACAGATTCAAACTAAAACGCTGCCGAAAGCTATTCTGGCGAATCTCGTGCGGATTTTCATCAGCCCATATGTGAGAATTATAAAAGTTGTGAACGCCATTTCTAGTTAAACAACATTCATCTGTCACCAGTACGTGTATTGTAAAATTCTGCTTCCCTATTAGGGAGATTTAGCAGCCATTCATAAAACTGCTGCCGCAGCAGATAATCCGTAGGAA
Organism: Agriotes lineatus; assembly: GCA_940337035.1. NCBI lineage: Eukaryota > Metazoa > Arthropoda > Insecta > Coleoptera > Elateridae > Agriotes > Agriotes lineatus. Next base: position 114,301,607 of record OW679196.1, on the reverse strand, counting down.
TGAGTCCTTGCACTTTTTGTAAACCATTGTTGCTCAATGTGCGCCAAACAAAGGATGCAGAAACTTCAACTTGGTGGGAAATTTGACGTGTACTTAACATGCTTTCAAACCATTTGCAGGAACGCGAAATGTCACCATTTCATTTTAATACGTTGACATAGAAAAACTGAGTGATGAAAGACTACGTCAAGAAATAAAAGACCAAAACCACAAGGCAGCTAGAATAAGAGGATGTTTAAAAGATACAATATGTTAAAACAAGAACGTGGTCGCTGAAAATAAAACTCAAATCTTTTATACCATCGCAAGAGAAACCTGAGCCGCACGATTTTATAGTAGTGTACACAAAAATTAGTCAACATGATGGACCCTGGTCAGATAGAGAAATGCGGCCATAAACCCCAAAGTAGAAATGGATATAGTAACTACAGCTGCAATAAACAGAGTCATCAAAAATTGAAGATACTATAGTCGGTTCAGCAAACATAAAAACACAAAGTGGCATTTGATTTCCAAAAGTTCATGAGTGTACTTTTGAATTCATCTTTGTCTAGGAATGTACTCTCAAAAAGTTACTAAAACGAATAGGTTAAAGGTGTGACATTTACTTATCATCTGTCATAAATGTTATGAATAACTACTTTTAAGGATATTATACGAACACTGTGTGGGACACTACTGACGTAGCATTTATTAATAGGTATTTTCATTTATAACATTTTATAAAAGTTCAGGTGAAAATTTCTGGAAAAATATCTACTTTGATACTGAAATAATGAAGCTTTATGTGCACTTCTGGTGTGTTTTACGGGTACTAGTATTGCAAGAGAAATATTTCTATGCCCCTTTTAGCAATTGGGTGCTGAATTTATATTATAATAGCGTTTAATAAGTGCATTTGCGACTTCAGCGAACTTGTCATTGCATTTTATTATATTTTATCCATACTCATCGCACCCATCAGTGACAATATGAACGAGTTACTACAGCTGGAGGCCCAAATAGGACTCTGGGATTTTTATCGAGTATGTATTTTAATTGTCATTGACTATCATTTTTAAATTCAAACCCGCCTTTATGCAGGTGAGAAAGCATTTGTAAAATAAAATACAGAATCCCCAGTACAATAATTGTATGCATATGCCAACTTCAAAAAAATTATAATGTTTTTGTGTTTACTGAATAGACTATATATACTCTACTTCACAGAAAATTATGATGTATTCGGTTTTTCTTACGTAATTATAGGTTTTTTGAGGTCATAATATAACTATTCAGTAATGGATTGTGTTACATTAAGTAGTAATAACTCAATGGTGTTTGAACAGATTGTACATAAAAGGAGAAAAATGCAATTTCCGTTGTAGTTACAAATTGCATTTCTGTACACCACTAGTACCGCCTTGCAAAGGCACAGCGGATATACATTTCAGACTATTAAAAACGATGTCGCTGCTTTTTGCCTTTCTACTGTTTATTCACTTATCATACTCGCGTAGTTCTATATTTTTGTGGGAAATTGTAAATCAACGAGAATTATGCTTAGAGTACCTTATTACAAAATTGTTTTCCTCCCAGGACACCTTAAAATTCATTTTTGAAGACGCGGAACTCCAGGTTCCACTAAGACTAGAAAATCCTCGCATTATCGTGTCCCTTCGTAATCCTATTCATATGTCAGCTAACTATTACTCCAACTATGTGATTTTTACAAACGACCATATCTCATTGAACGCTACATTAACGAAGTTGAAAAATGAGGCAATTTGGCACGAAAGCGAAAGTCCGCGAGGGAAATTTCTGATAAGCATTATCTCAAATAATTTACAAAACGTAACTGAAATTCTTCGAGTTTTTAATATTATCAACGTCATATTAATTGTACAGCAAAGAACTTCCAAATCTTTACTGCAATTTTATACCACTACTCTCTTTGATGTACCTAGAGGATATAAAACGGAAAGTAAATTGGATTTGCATCCCTGTCACAATTCTTCTAACAACTTCCATACTACGCTAAAATCAATGCATGGCTGTAATCTAATACTAATAGCAACTAATAATTTTACCAGGAGTGACGATACCACCTTAAAGTTTCTATATACAAGTTCCATGAGTATTATAAAATTAATTGGAGAAACCTTAGGAGCAACTACCTCTTACATTGTACCTAGCAGTAATGAAATGCCAGAAAAATGCGACAGCAACAAGAAGATTATCTTGCAACCATTCTTTAGAAGGGCAGAAAGAAGCTATTACAAAGAATATGATGTTAGTGAAATTCTTTATCAGTATCCCATGATCTGGGTACTTCCAAAACCAGGAGAGGTTTCGAACGTTAACAGAATATTTGCTATTTTCCAGAAACTCGCTTGGTTTCTGATTATATGCGTGGCTATTTTAACCACCCTCATTTTGTGGTGCACAGCGAACTACGCTCCAGAACATTTTAGTTTTAGAAGTTTTTCCAAATGCTTGTTGGTTATTTTGACTTTTACGTTTAACAGTTCAACTAATCGCTTGCCTAAGGATACAAAACTAAGGGTGCTAGCGTTGTGCTACTTGATCTACAGCATAGAAATATATAATGAATTTCAGGGGAAATTAATTAGTGTCCTAACACGCCCTATGTATGAACCAACTATTAGTACAACCGAGGAATTTTCCTTCTTGGATAAGCCAATATTAGCTACTGAGCGCACTCAAGAGGTCATTTTGGAACTTGCTCAAAATCCAATATTTGCAAGAATTGCTAAACGGATTCATATTGTTCCAAATAACTCTACTTATATGTTGCTGCAGGTCGTAAATTACCGAAATTGCACTACTTTCATGGGGAAAACATCGTTAAAAAAGGTTTACCCTAAATTGTGGTCTATGGTTGATGTTGTAGATGAAATAACAGGATTGCCACCACTTGAAGCTACAATTGGCATGGAAAAAGGTCATTACTTTCTTCACACCTTTAATATACTTTGCAGAAGAATAATTGAAAGTGGGTTTTATGAGAAAATATATTTCAGCGATATAGTACAGGTAGATAACACAATTGAAGAAGAATCTGAAAATGCTTTAAAATTGAAACACTTTTCTGGATTGTTCCTTTGGTGGGTGATTGGTTTGACAATAGGATTGATTACATTTTTACTAGAATGTACTTTAGTGTAATTAGAATAAATTGTTATGTTTTAGGTTTTATTGTAGTCTGTCGTATGTATTGTAATGGTTCTCTGCCCATAGCAAGTCTGATTGCCTAATTAACTAAATGAATAAGGTCAACATGAGCACACAACTAAATATTCTATTTATTGCAAGATAATCAGTACTTTACATTAATAAGTGCACTTGATGTGAGCAGCAGTAACTAATAATTTGAGGGATAAAAGTTAGCATGAAATAAATCAGGTTATAGAAGGGTTACGTTCAGAGTTTCAGATATGGTAAATGTTCGGAAGGATAAATGCAATTTAATTTGTAACTGATGGATTTGAGTTTATTAATGTCAAACATAATGTGAATAAAATGATGCAGAATAATTTGTTAAGTATAGAAAGAATATTAGCGTTATGTATTAAAAGTATAAGCCAGGAAACGGTAAATTAGCTGAAAGGTAAACGAAACAGTGCTAGCAAAATAATTATTGTAAAGAGTGATGAAAAATGGAAGGCATCCGATCAAAAGACAATTAGCCAGACGCGAAATGAATTCCAACTGTATCAGTGCATTATAAACAAAAGTTATTTAAAAAGCAGAGCAAAAGTGTAGTAACATTATTCCAAGAAAAAGACCATTTTAGTAGTTAGGCAAAACATGACATTAAAACTGTAATCCATAAGGTTAAACATGTAATCAATTCTAATTTATTTTATAAAAATTGAAAATGTAGTTGCTAAGTGACGTGACAGTTTTTTTAATTATAACTAAACAAGCTGGTAAAATTTGTGTTGGGGCCAGATTGAGCTCCTCAATTTATCACATAAAATTATCAATAAAAAGTCCTTTTTAATACCATTTGTGTATAAAGTTATTAACCAGTGTACAGAGCATCTGTGGGTATAATTTTCCAAGTGTTAAGAGATCCAAGGGAAGCAGTTTAGCCAGCAGCAAGATTCCTCTAAGTGCGAGTGACTTCGGGGGCCCATTTCCTTATGTAAGCAGCATCGCCCAGCAAGGATAGTGCCTGCTACGTGTAGAGAAGACCTTCAGGAGACCGTACGTGTAGAAATTCTAACCAACAAGCCATTTCCAAGTGCATAATCCCCGTAGCGTCGTTTGAAAGTGCAAGATGACGCTGCATTTTGTAGTTTTGGCCGGATATAGAACAAAAAACGATCGCTCGTGGGTTCCGACGTCACTCTAGAAACAAAACAAGTTTATCAGTTGCTACGTCACGGTATTAATATTTACCTGATGATTCCTTGCCATTTGGGTATTTTAAAATTCAATTTACGCTGTTTCTTGCAACCACAGATCGTTTTGTTGCTGAGTCAAATTTAGAGGTTATCTATACGTCAGATGTAAATTGTGCATTTGCCCTAATACCCAAATTAAATTGGCATGCAACGAGTTATTTGTCATTCAAAGTTTTTCTTAATTTTATGAACCTACACCCTGAACCAAGTTTGTCTCATGTTCTACGGAACTAAGCCCGAATTTATTGCGGATAGATAAACAAACAAAGTCAGTAACCAACGGTAATTTATTTACAGCATATTTGTGGGTACAAAATTTATAAAAAAAACATTAATAGTGTGGGTATTTATTTGTCTACGAGTAGAAGCGCTCTGATTTACATAAAATTTAGCAACAATTAATCAAAATGACCGATTGCGTTCAAGAAGGAATAAGTAAACCGAAGAGGGAAAGGAGGAAGAGCAGCAAGCGGAAGAAATTGTTACGATAAGTGAAGAACAAGCAATACAGCAGCGTCGGGGAGATCAGACCGAGGAACAATAAGACCCAACCTCAAAATAAGGAGCAGATTTAAGCCAGATATTAGAAATCATGCTACAGATTCGCAATGATGTAGAAAAGACCGCACAGTGTGCAGGAATTAAAGAACGAGGCAGAAGAGCGGGAACATAGGTTGCAAGGTTGCACTAATCCATTAACCCTTTAAATCATAGGAAACTGCCTAAGTTCATTGGTGTTGCATTTTGAATTGTTTTGTTCACTGTTTTCTGTGTGTTTTCTTGTTATGTTATTCATGGCTTTGCTATATTGTACCAAATTTCACTGAATACGACCCTGTGTCTTGAGTTTGCAATCGGACTTATTGGGAAAACTTTAAAAATGTTCGCGGCCTACGGAATTTTCCCGTAAGCACTTCTGTACCGCCTTTTAATTGCTTTGTTTGTTTCGCAACCCTGGCATCGATGGCCTAAGAGTTCGTGGAACCGTTGCGTCTCGCTTGGTCAAAACCTCGCGGAGAAAATAAATTTCGAGTAAACCCTTTGTCTTAAGCAATAATGAAACTAGGCCTTAAAGCTCAATGTTTCTTTTTAACAACTTAATGCCTGAATTTCCTAAGAAGTCGGCCTTGTTATTCGATATGTTTGGGCCTCTCGGGGACTGCATAGTTTCGCCCCGTCAGCTTTCCCATAGGCTTTGTTAATCAGGGGACTCCCTCTCCCCGGATTATTTTGGCAACCTTACGTTTCGTTGTGCAATAAGTGAGACAGAAAATTTAACCGGTTGCTGCTAAAGAGCGATGCTTTCCCAAGAACAGGGGAACGAATTCGGTGGTCTTCACGCGGCACTTGAATTTTCAAGACAGTTCGGTCTGAGCCTTTAGAGCAGTAAACTTCTCAAGTAATTTCGCGGTCCCGGAGGGTCGAGTATGTGTTAGCAGGCGTAAATCTTAAGCGGACGTTTTATTGGGTTTACTTCTGCCCCGGAGTCTGGGGAAAGTTATTTTGCACCTTGCTGCACATTAAATTCGAGATGTCCTTATGAAGCCTAAGTGATTTCTCATAGTGAGTCGGAAAAGTTCTGCATTTGCAAATTCAGTTACGTCGTGCCAATGTTGAAATTTTTCCCTCGCTCTCCGCTGACCGTTACTTCCGTTTTGAGTCATCCAACGCCCCTTTTGGCCGCGGGCCGCTGCTTTCGTTCAACCCCTGGAACAACCCTGTTTTTCGCTACGATAGCGCTTACCAGCGTTCCGCCAAGCAACGCCGAGGCCTGGATTCCTAGCATTAACATGCTTGGGCTAAGGTAAAATATTATGTACTTTTGCTGCGCGTAATTGAGTGCCTAGTGAAGTGACGTAAATCATCGTGGTTTGCGCTACTTGAGTTTTATGAACACTGCATACGCCAACCTGATTTAATTACTATGTACAAGGGCGTTACTCCTGTTGTTTGTTGCTTGTAGCATAACGTAGATTATAAGGTAACTCTTGTTTGGGATTCCTTTTTATTCTCAGTTAGGGTGTACTAATGTATGAAATTTGAACTCACCCCTGGGTGATTTATTAAATGTAAATTTCTGTCAACCCTAGTCTAGTTATTTGTTGCAATTCAGACACCTTTGGTCTCCAACTAAGGACGGTAAAAGCCGAGTGTAAATCAATGTAAAGCCAAAGCATGCTTTTTGAATTACGTAAGCCCTTAAGATTTGGGCTATTAGTAGTGTTTCTAACCTTTCAGAGGGGTGGCCTTCGTAGGTAAGTCAATTTAATTCTACGGCCACCCTACGCTGGATTCTGACGACTCGTGGAACTTGGTGAGTGACGTTGAAGTGGATCGCCGAGGACCTGGGGGAACCTCCCCACAGCTTCCGTGAATGTTTCTTGCTTTAGCCACGTTAGCAATTCTTTTAAAAGCAAGTGGCGCTCTGGGTAATATTATTTTGAGTAAAGCTATAGGGTAAGTGCCGTCGGTTGTAAGTGAGCTTTCGAACCACCCCTTCACGATTGAGTTAAGCCGAGGGTAACAGGAACGCCTCCATCTATTCCGACACATTTTAAGATCTGTGTTATCGTAAAAACCGGCAAACCCTTTACTCTTTTTCCCCGATTTAATAGCTAATGCAGTCAATGTCGATTAAAGTAAATTATCATGTAATATTCTTTCATTGATATTTTTATGTATGTGATTTATTTTGTCTCTCATTGCCGCCAGTGGCGACCTGTGTATAAAATTTGTACAGCAAATCATGGCTAACCTGCAAGCGACAGGTACGTTCCAGCGCTGTGGCAGTCGACTCCTTAGATTTCGGACT
>OW679196.1:114185000-114294283 GCA_940337035.1 Agriotes lineatus | reverse complement strand
AATTAAACTTTTATGTTACATTTTATTATAATAATTACTTCTTTCAGATAAATCTTGACTCATTTGTATTACAATTGGAATCATAACTGGACTATTTACAAATGAACTGCAAATACCGTTGTAAGAAATAGAAATCCCAATGATAAAACGAAGTTATCATAACCCATATCATTTTAGGAACATTATTTTTAGGCTGCTTTATTATTATGTAGTTATTAAATGCTTTGTCATTTCATGATCATATTAATATACAGGGTGCACCTTAAAATAATAAAATTTTGTTTATTTCTGCTTTAACTGAGAAATAGATACAAGCAATAATTTGCACATAGGTGAGGCCTTACACTTAATGAAAATTAAACCCAACAGATACAAGGTAATGTCAAAGAGTCAAAAAGTTTCAACAATAAGTCCCCGTTTTGTTAAATACAGCCGCGCATCGCAAAGCCGGGAAATGTCCCTCAGTGGGCCCGTGGGCGCGTTCCCTCGTCTGAAACACGAAGAAAGTATTGTAATCACGAAACAATTACCTTCCGAGATTTCTTCAGATATTCACGTTTCAGGGTCCCTAGATGACGAAAAATAGGTTTTCTCAATTCCGTCTGTCTGCCTGTCTGTCTGTCTGTCTGTTGGCGGTATAACTCAAAAACTATATGTCAGAGGAAGATGATATTTTGCGTACACATTATATATATACGGGGCATAAAACCGTGAAAATTTCAGACAAATATATACAAGGTAAGCACCTTAAAAAATTCAATGTTTTTGCGTTAATTTTGAAATAGAATAAAGTAATAATTTTCACATAGGTCAGGCTTTACACTTGCCGAAAATAGGACTCAACAGATACAAGATTATGTCACAAAAGAGTAAAAACATTTCAACAATAAGAACTTTCCGTTAAATAGAGGCGCGCGTTGAACTCATTTCAATAAGGCTGGATGGCTCCGTTTGACTTATCAATGCGGTTACGATCGCTACACAGATGCGGCGAGTTCAAACCTCAGCGGGATACATTTTTTAAATTTGCAAATTGATCTAATTCGAGCGAGGGAAATTCGGTGTAAACCCATTTACAGATTTTTTTCCGACCTACTTCCGTTTCACGCCATCACTTATTCTCTACACCACTATATCTGGTATAATTACCAATAGAGAAAAATTATTTAAATCGGTTCACTAAATCTTGAGTGCTAAGCGAACATACCCTTTTTCGCTTTTACCCATTGTTTTTTCTTGTAGGGAGTAAATTGTAAATAACTTAAAACACTCTCGAAAGGTTTCAACAAGACACCTGGATTTTGGATTCTGGATTAAAAATGGAGGGTGAGTTACGTCACATGCACAGAGGCCATATTAAGTAAGCCCATTGTGCTACCTCCCAGCAGCTCTCCAAGTTGGGTATCGCTCAAGCCATCCAATCCTTTGAATGTACTTAAGGACAACCGCTACTGGAGTGTTGCTAATTCATATCGGGCCAGAAGTCCCCCAATATGGATTCTCTGACTCTTGCGAGAGCTGGACAGTGGCACAGAACGTGTTCTGCTGTCTCGTTATCCTCGTTGCATCCGCGACAGTTTGGGCTGTCCACTAGTCCCATCCTGTGCATATGTTGGTTTAGAGTGCAGTGTCTAGATAGGATACCCACGACTAGTCGAAGATTTCTTCGGGACAGTTGCAAGCAATATTTGGCTGTCTTGGCGAGGGAGCTGTAATAGCAGTTCTTGCTTGCCGGCAGCTTTGCATGTTAACCCATCTTCGTATGAAGCTGTTTAAGGTTTCTTGATATAGCATAGAGCTTAATATTGTCAGGGATATAGGGATTACGGGTGCTGGCCCCAGAGAAGTTGTCCGGAAGCCAGTCTCGCAGTCTCATCAGCCTCCTCATTGCCATAGTTACCGTCATGTCCTTTCACCCATACAAGGAAAACGACATTATTTTTCGAGATATCCTCGAGAGCTTCACGGCACTGCAGTACCACACCTGAAGTAATTTTGCAACTGCCCCAGGGCTAGTAAAGCGGCTCGACTGTCACTGAAGATACCAATAGATTGATTCTTGATTTTCCTTTCAATAATTGGTTTGCACCATGCATTATTCCAATTACTTCCGCTTGGAATACAGTGGTCATTTTGCCTAGTGGTATGCTTTGGCGGAGGTTCAGATCGTCAGAAAAAACTCCGGCACCCGTTCCATGCTTTGTTTTAGATCCATCAGTAAAGATGGATATATCTATATGCTGGGTAAACCCGGCATTTTCATAGACTTTAAATTGTCTGTTGAAGGCATATTGTAGAGGGAGGTAGTCTACTATAGCGTCCAGAAGAGGGATCTTGTCAACGGCCTCATTCAGGATGCGGTATGCCTACCCTCCCCTGCCTGCTGTGTGCCACAGCCCTTTGTAGCGTGGCCTCAAGGCGGTCTTTACGGCTACTTCCTCAACAAAATGATCAAGTGGTGGAAGGCATAAGACCACCTTTAAAGCGGCCGTAGGAGTTGAGCGTATAGCACATGTAGAACTAAGACAGGCAAGGCGTTGCACATGTCCTAGCTTACTTGCTGCCGTAGCCTGTCTGACCCTGGGCCACCATACAAGTGCTCCATAACATAGCATGGGCCTTATCACGGCAGTATGCAGCCACAAGGTAATTCGACGAGAAAGTCCCCAGAATTTACCCAAAGCGCGGCGACACTGCCAGAATGCCTTGCATGCTTTTTTCAGTTTTATCTTTTAAATGTTTCTCCCAATTCAGCTGTCTGTCAAAAATAACTCCCAAGTATTTGACATTGTCTGAAAAGCTGAGAGAAGTGTTGAATAGGAGAGGTCTACGTAAAGGTCCCACCTTCCTTTTATTTGTGAAAAGTACCATTTCTGTCTTTGAAGGATTGACAGAGAGTGACTGTTTATTACACCATGTTTCTGTTATTCGAAGAGATGTCTGCATCAAGTTACAGAGCGTGCCCTCGAACTTGCCAGTAATGAGGGTGACGATGTCATCCGCATATCCAGTAGTATAAAATCCAGCATCATTGAGTGTGCTTAGAAGGCTCTCTACCACTGTATTCCGCAGTAGTGGGGACAGATTCTCCCCTTGCGGACAGCCCTTCATCACAACACCTCTAATGGAGTTGTCTCCTATATTAAATTGTACTGCTCTCATCGTAAGCATGTGTTTTATTCACACACCGAGAGTGGGTGCCACACCATACCTGCGTAAGGCAGAGTTAATGCTCTCAAAGGAAGCCTTGTCAAAGAGTCCTTCGATATCTATGAAAACTCCAGAGTGGACATTTTATTGTCTAGCGATCTCTCAATACGTTCACTACAGCATGTAGCGCAGATTCAGTAAATCTCCCTGAGATATAGGCGTGTTGGTTCATGTGCAATGTGTGTAAAGCCAGCACCCGTATTTCCCTGTCGCAAAGTCTCTCAAGCGCCTTCAGTAAGAAGGATATAAGACCAATGGGTCGATATGATTTGGCCTGTGTATAATCCGTACGCCCTGGTTTAGATATAAAAACTACCTTCACTTCTCTCCAGCTCTCCGGTATATATCGAAAAGCGTACATGCCCGGTAGATGCGCACCAGGTGAACAAGCATCAGGTTCAGTCCCCATTGTAACAGGGCTGAAAAGATACCGTCCACTCCTGGCGACTTAAAGGGGAGAAAGAAGTTTATAGCCCAGGTTACCTTGTCACCCCGTACGACCTGGTTTGCCACATTCCAATCCTCCTCTGAGGGAGGTGGTATGTTGGGTTTTGGCCATACATTGTCAGGGGTGACAATACAGGCTAGAAAATGTGTTTGAATTAGCATTTCCGCTGTCTCTTTGGGTTTAGTTGTAAAAGAACCATCCCCTCGCCCTGAGACAGCTTGGCTGTTGGTTTGGATCCTTAGAAAGGATCTTCTTCAACCGAGCCGCGGAGGCAGTGGACTCTATGGAATTACAAAACGTTTTCCAGAGTCCCTCTGTCTCTGGCAGATTTCTTTTTTGTATAATCGTTTTTGGTCTTTCTAGACCTCCCAGTCACTAGTAATTCTAGTTCTTTTTGCTTTGTTAAGGAGTTTGCCCAATGTTGATTCCATCCTGTCGAGTTGCGGACACCACCAGGAGGTTGTGCGACTCGCCTTGGATGTCTTCAAGGGGCATGACGATTCATAAGATTGTAGGATCGAGTTCTGCAGGTTATCCACACTGATTTGCAAGTCCTTTACCTAATCAATCTTTACTGGGAAAACCGAATTCACCAGGTGAGCTTCCAGATCTGTCTTGTAAGATAGTCTGTCAGTTCGCCTAGGATTTCGATATTGTTTTGGTTGAGCTATAGCTTCAGATAATTTGAAACAAAGCCATCTGTGGTCTGACATAGACACAACCAGTGATACCTGCTAGCCCACAATATTATTGGAAATATCTGAAGAGGCCAGAGTGACATCAATCACGGTCTGGCTAAAGTGACAAAAGTTGGTTCACATCCACGGTTCAGTATTTCTAAGAACACATTTTACCTCTGGGTGGTAACTTCGTGGAGGAAATATACTCCCCGAATTTCATGTATTAAGGTCCACGAGTTTGGGGTGGACGTTGATGATCCAGTCAGTTAGTAAGGGCAGTTGTTTATATACCGAAAGGTCAAATAAATGTATAATTAGTTGTAATTAGTCAAATTCGAGGTTAGTAGGTTAGGTTTTGTAATGCAAATACAGGATTTGTTGTTCTAAATTAAACATTTTGAAGGTTCTGTTATTTGATAATTCACATTTAAATATGTCAAAGTTCGCTCAGGCAGTGTCATCACTTACACAGTACGAATCACAGTTAACTCGAATTAATAATTTAATTGATCTCACTGTATTCTAAGAATTGAGAAGAAAGCTGTTCGTGGAAGAAAATATAACTTATGATGCAGGAATGGACAAAAAAATACTAACTGAAACTTTTTCCATTTACTATTAAGAATTAGTGTGTTCTTGTGCTTTTGTTACATTACATCACTAAAAAACTATATAAAATAAGCAGAGCTGGGCAGTAATTGATTACATTGTACTTACATTACTTACATTAATCGCTACAATCAATTGTTCACTTACTTTTGACTAATTAAATTACTTTAAAAGCTATTGAATTACGTGTAGTAATTGAAATTACTGGCAGTAATTGAATTTCTGGTAATTTAATTACCCAATTACTGATCCCGATTGAGTATTAAATCTCTGGAACCGAAAAAAGGGTAAGTACACATTACAATATATGCTATATGGGTATTGCTGCAACAACAGAAGTATACTTTATGATTTTCTATAATTTTTAGATGAAAGCTAATTTTTTTAAACATTTGCAATTCTAACGACGTGAGCACGAGCAAAGAAGAAAATATTTGGTGTAGGCGAGAATGTTTTTAGATGGGATGTGTTTGCTAATAATTACTGTGTAAGAAGTGAAAAATATGTTTGCAGGAAGTACTACGATTACAGAATACCTTACAGTATCGTAAAAATATAATTTATTCTTTCCATAACAATTAACAACTAGCTTAATCAGATGATATTGATCCTTGCTAACTATTTATTACTTTCACTTTGCTTGTTTCAAACGATATGCTAGCAGAGCGCTATCTAAATACAATATACGACAACAATTTATATTGACAGCCAGCTTGCTAAAAATGTACCGTGATGAGATCAAACAGTTGCATCTTGTTCTTACTATTATTTAGAAATTCTGCTTGCCCAAGAGCGACATTAATTGCAGTTTCCACTTTCACGTCAACATGGGTAGTAGTGTGGATGATCTGTGCAAATGTTGTTCGTCTTTTGTGCTGGAATTTTCACTATAACCATCTGGCCTCCCCCACTTCCCTGAACCCTTTATATAATACACTTGGAGCGAATATTACGAGTTCATAGGCGTTCATGCTTTTTTTAGCCAAAGCAGAAAAAGTTACATTTTTACCCCTCCATATCTCCGTAATACTTTACTGGAGCGCAAAAATGCATAAAAACATTTTTATTGTAAATTAAATGTAGATTAATTTTGTATAAGACAAAGTTTGCGCTAAACCTCATCGTTAACGAGATATTTGCAAAAAACTGTTGAAACCTACCATTTTACCATTCCACCCCCCTCCGGCCTAAACCTGACGCACAAGGTCGTCTGACTTTTTACCACTTACTAAGAGGAGGGTAACAGTTTGCCGCTGGGTAAACTTTTTTTAATGTTTGGGTTAAATCTTAGTTTTACTGTACTACTAGAGAACCAGGAAAGGGGCCCAAATACCCCTTGCAACGGACGTCTGTAAGGAGATGTCTGAGACTCACTTTATATAATACGACAAAATCAACACAAATAATAAAAATAAATACTGTTCCAAAGCATATTTAAATCTGCCCTCCCCGATAATCATGCAATCAGCGTCTCTACCTGTTGACCTTAAGTATCTGACGTTTATTCAAAATGATAATATATTAGCAAACAAATTTATTTCAATATGTCATAAGTTGGGTATTTTTTTGAAAAACGAGGAAAATTTCAGAGCAGGAAGTTGTCTTACCTCAACCTTGTTCTGTTTACTTCTTGTTCCTGCACCTCAAATAGACACCTTCAAAAATATCCTGAGGTGCTGTGATGACGTGATCCATTTTGTTGCACAAAAACGTTAGGTAGTTTCGACTGCAACTTTATTTTCAATCTCCGTCTAAAACGTCTGTAATTTGAAATTTTGTTCGTTGGTTGATTTACAACTTTATTATTACTTATTTAATTTAATTTAATAAGTCTAATTTAGTTATACTATTCAAATTATCATTAAGTTTAAATTCATTAAACAATTATACAACGGTGTGCCGCAATTTTGATTGGACGGGATAAATTTTAAATATTTACTACCTACAATTAGCTACATATCGCAAAAACAACAGTTCAAAAGTGCAAGCCTGCAGGCCGAATGCGAAGTAAGGAATATTGATGCTGTAGGGTTAAATCTTAACTTTATACGTAATAGTAGATTTTGCAATGAGGGAGAGAAATGCGTTATTTTGCTGAGGTACAATTTCTAACTCGAGGGCGAAGCCTGAGAGTTAGAAATTGCACTGAAGCAAAATAGCATTCTCTCCGAGTTGCATGTACTATTTTTTTCACGTAGCAGGAAGATTTAAAACGAAAACCCGTTTTTTTAAGCGTCATTTATTGACATTTTGGTTACAATTATTTTAAAATTAGTAGCCTATGGTAAATTTTAAAGTTGGTGGCACTGTAAGTCATTATGATAAGAGCTCACAATTATGTCAAATTTGAGGTTAGCAGGTTAGGTTTTGCGTCAGTTTTGACACAAACTGACGCAAAACCTAACCTGCTAACCTCGAATTTGACATAATTGTTCTGTCAGTCATAATAAAAACTCCCTAGGGAAATTTTTGTCTTATTTAGTCTCTAGGGAGTAAATGTTTTACTTCTGTCACAATTTTGATGCTATAGAAACCGACTTCTACTCCCGGTCGTGGAAAAATAAGTTTTTGCACTACTAGTCTCAGAACGCACCGTTATTGATCTATCTTTAGGTCGTGAAGTTGATTTTCTCCACCAAGGGAGAGAAAGTAAAATAAACAATTTTCACCGTGGTAACTGATAAATTGCTAAGTTACCAAATATGACTATTTTAATTTTGACGTTTTAAAGAGCTGTATTGTCAGGTTGACAGTTAAAATATTTTCGAAATTTGTTGGGAATTTAGGTGTTAAGCCGTTTGGTAGTGCAAAAAATAGTGTATACACCACGGTAGCGAATCGTCTTATAACCTTCGCTGCGCTTCGCTACCTTGATGTATAATATACTATTTTGCACTACTAGTCTGAGAACGCACCGTTATTGGCCTATTTTTAGGTTGTGAAGTTGATTTTCTCTACCAAGGGAGAGAAAGTAAAATAAACAATTTTCACCATGGTAACTAATAAATTGCTAAGTTACCAAATATGACTATTTTAATTTTGACGTTTTAAAGAGCTGTATTGTCAGGTTGACAGTTAAAATATTTTCGAAATTTGTTGGGAATTTAGGTATTAAGCCGTTGGGTAGTGCAAAAAATAGTATATACACCACGGTAGCGAATCGTCTTATAACCTTTGGGCTTTAGATACTTCGCGCTGCGCGCTCAGTATCTAATATGCACTCAGGTTATAATACTGCGCTTCGCTACCTTGATGTATAATATACTATTTTGCACTACTAGTCTCAGAACGCACCGTTATTAGCCTATTTTTAGGTCGTGAAGTTGATTTTCTCCACCAAGGGAGAGAAAGTAAAATAAACAATTTTCACCATGGTAACTAATAAATTCCTAGGTTACCAAATATGACTATTTTAATTTTGACTTTTTAAAGAGCTGTATTGTCAGGTTGACAGTTAAAATATTTTCGAAATTTGTTGGGAATTTAGGTGTTAAGCCGTTTGGTAGTGCAAAAAATAGTATATACACCACGGTAGCGAATCCTCTTATAACCTTCGCTCTTTAGATACTTCGCGCTGCGCGCTCAGTATCTAATATACGCTCAGGTCATTTTTTCTAACATGATATCTTCTACTACGACTTCATTCCAAGTTTTTAAAATAGAATTTGTTGTTTGACGATGTAGAATTTGATGATGAAAGTTTTACACTGCAGTTTGAACTATGACAGCTCGTATTGCATGTATTTATTCGTGAATACAAATTTATAACTTCTTAAAAGTGTAGGACTTGTTTATATAAATAAACGTTACTTTTAAGATATGGCAATAAAATTAATCGAATTCAAATTCAAAACAAAAAGCTCAATGAGCTCTTATGAGAAATGAAATAGATGTTCTAAATAACACTAAAGAACATTTTTGTTATAAAAACACGATTTTATCAGCAAAAGCAACCGCAAATGTAGGATGAACTCTATAATAGAAATTGAAAATCTTATGAAAAATCAACAAACAGGAACGGCAGCAAATATGTAGCTTTCGTATTATTAGTAATTTTCACTATACTTAAAAAGGCGGATTTACATTTTGCACTTTTAGTGTACATCACGGATGATTCATCCGCAGTGAAGTGAAAAGTGAAGTGCAGAGCAATATACACTTTTATCATATTTTAACTCACTTCATCCGTTTACATAATGGCGGCAACTAAATTGATTAGCGTCGGAATTGAATTAATAAGTGCAATACTCATTGAAGAATGTCGTAAAATAGCAGAACCAAAAAGAAAACGTCAGCGTCGTTGGTGGGTGAGGCCCTGGATTAAGCGACGAGAACTTCTTGGAGCATCCTCTCAATTATTGATGGAACTAGCAGGAGAAGACCCTGAAGCCTACCGAAAACAATTACGAATGAGTGAGCTTCAGTTTGACTTTCTCTTGCAGAGGATTAGTCCTACAATACAAAAGGCTGATACTTTCTTGAGACCAGCGTTGCCGGCAAAATTAAAGCTGCAAATAACACTTCATTATCTTGGTACAGGTACATGCTTTAGTATGCTTGGTGCCCTGTATAGAGTACCATCATGTAGCATATCGTTAATGATACCTCAAGTTTGCAAGGCAATCTACGAAGCACTACAAGAGTTTATTCAGGTAAGATAGATAATAATACATTCAAAAGGAAGTACAAAATAATTAGAATCAATAACTATATTATTACAGTAGACTATAACTACTTCTATGTAACTGAATTTTGACTTACAAGTCACTAATACTGTAGATTGCTTGAGTTAGTACATCACCCTGCTCTTGGTATGCAGAATTGTAATTTTCAGAGTCATAGTTATCCAAAGTATATACTATTTGGGAAGAATGTTCAGGAACACTTCCAGATGATGGCGTGGGCGATGCATACGCCGTGGAAGGGGATGTAGTATGGCGAGACGTATCACTTCGTAAAATGCGCTAATCTTTCTTGCGTCATAACTGCTTGCAGTTTTTCTTGACAGACAAGTGCACGTTCAAGTGGCATTTTTTTAAGCTGTATGACTAGACTGTTGCAAAAGGCATCAAATTCATGCGTGTTCTGCGGTTTTCTGTTAGTATCTGACAGTTTTTGAAGTTTTTGTATGGCTCCTTGAACCATTTCTATATTACTATCAGCCTTCCTTTTCTTTGTACGTTTAGCAGAAGTAGGTGTAGAGGAAATGCTTGTTTGTGTATTATCGGTTTGGGTTTGTTGAATATCATCATAGGTATCGGTCAAATTTTGTTCATTTGTAGTCTCATTGGTCTCCACATCTTCTTCTTCTTGTTCATCATCATCAAGTTGTTGAGCTTCTGTTAGTGTATTTGAGTTTCCCTTCAAATTCTAAAATAAAACAGCAGTGGTTGTAGGTATATATTTTAATTTTTTTAGTATGCTGTCAAAATTTTTATATTATAAAATGTAATTATTTTAGGGTCCTGCAACATCAAATTCATGGAAAAGAATTATGCAAGACTTCTATAGAATATGGAATTTTCCTAACTGTTGCGGTTCTATGGATAGCAAGCATATAGTTATTCGTTGTCCTCCACATAGTGGATCACACTATTTTAATTATAAAAAGGATTTTAGCATGATATTGTTTGCAATTGCTGATGCAAATTATTCGTTTCTCTACATCGATGTAGGGACAAATGGAAGGGTAAATGATGCTTCAGTATTTTCAAAGTCAACTTTTAATGCAGCTTTAGAACAAAACTTGCTGGGCATTCCTGCAAATAGCCTTTTTGTGGCAGATGATGCCTTTCCACTAAGATCTAATATACTCAAACCTTACCCAAGAGCAGCGGCTTTGAATAGAACTCAACTAATCTTTAACTATAGACTTTCAAGGGCTCGGAGGGTTGTTGAGAACAGTTTCGGAATATTAGTAGCCCGATTTCGTATATTTGAAAAGCCAATTCTATTGAATGTAAAAACAGTAGAGGAAATTGTAAAAACAACTTGTGCATTGCATAACTGGCTAAGAAAAACCTCTGAACGTAATCAACCTTTTCTAGAAAACGAGTTGGTGGACTCTGAAGACTGGAAACAGGGAACAGTTATACCAGGGATATGGAGACGAATGAGAACTGATGGAATTACCGATGTTGCGAAACCATTATGCAGTAATAATTACAAGAAAGATGCTTCTGCAGTGCGTGATTTTTATGCCAATCAGTTTGTTACAACCGAAAGTGTACCTTGGCAATGGAACATGATTTAATTAAATATATTAGTAGTCTTATATGTATACATAGTGGTATATATGAGACAGCAATAATGTAGTGGAGGATTTACTAACACATTCTTTATAAATAAATACTGTTTTCAAGAAACAATACATTTTTTAAACGATTTTTTTGCTTACCTTCAAATTTGATGAACTATCTCTTGGAGTACAAACCGGCCTCAAAAATGAGTCTGCTTCTTTGAACCAAAATAAACGAGGCACATACAAATCGTCTTTTCCTGCACCAGTGTGTTCAGATTTTCTTATTTTGGTCAGCTCTGAACAGTATCGGGTACGAATTGTTTTAATTTTGGCTTTTATATCAGCTACTGTTAAGCCAGGAAAGTTCAACTCGTTTAGTAAAGACCGGTATGCATTTTCACGGATATTTACTTTATGACAATCTTGGACTTTGTTGTTCCACAAGCACTCGTAATTTTTATAAACTTCCAAAAACAGACTAGTCTGATTGTCTTTCCAACGAAAAGCCATAATTGCCTAGATTTTAATTACAATTAAAATGATAGTACACAGTTTTTAAACCGTCTGCAACTTTTTACTAGTATGTTTAGACTTGTCAACGCGGATGAATCATCCATTCGATTCATCCAAAGTAGGCATTTGTTCTACTTTGTTCACTGTCACTTTCGATGTTCATTTTGGATGAAATGCAGATGAATTGGCAACTTACACTTTTCACTACGGATGAATCATCCGTGATGTACACTAAAAGTGCAAAATGTAAATCCGCCTTAATATTTAATTTTACCTAATTTAATATTTATTCAATTTTGACAGTTTAAACTAACCTGATTTCAGGAAATTTCATTTCCACATTTTGATAATAAATCTACCAGAGCCGGAAGAAAAGATTGAGATAAACTTTAATAGTTAACTGAGGGTATGCTTTGTGCCTGGAGAAGCGCCATCTGAAATCAAACATTCTGCAGGACGTACGCAACCAGTAATTTTATCAATTGTAACAGGTTTGGCAATAGTATTATTTTACATCTATGTATTGTGATGGTCGTAGGCCCACGACTCGACTTTGCTAGCAGTGCAAATTAATGAACATTTCAATAAGCACAGAGTTGAGGTGTTTTATATAACTGCAATGCTAAACTTAAATTTCAAATAATAAATGCATTGGTAAAGAGATGACAGTAATGATAAAGTAATCAAGTAAGGAACGCAAAAGGCAAAGCTCGTTTTTCACAGGGGTCGAAGGTGACTATCGGATAAATTAAATAATAGGTTTGTGCATAATAAATAGCCGAACCGAAAGAAATTAATAGTCACAAAAACGTTTGCTATGTGCAAGTAAAAGAAGCGTAGAATTCAGTAAAGCTAGTCGGTGAAATTGGCGAGGATTCTAAAAAGGTAAAGAAGCCAGAATTAGAATAACGGTGCATAGCAATAGAGCAATCTTGAAGAAAGCAGGCAGTAGGACATGGAAAAGTAATCTTGAAAAGCAGCAGGCACAAGGACATGGAAAAGCAATTAAGAAGTAATGAACTCTATAATTAAACAGTACATTTAAAGGTTGTGAATAGCAGAGCAAATAATATAAAGTGTTTATGTGTGTGGCACAAATAAGATTGTAAGAAATGTGAAGATTTAAAATTATGTAATCAAACTTATTTCCATTATGTACTTAAATTAACCAAAACTTATTTCCATTAGTATAGTTACCATAGCAATAGACTCTAATTTGTTTTAATAATGGAGAAAAGGAGAACAAACGAATAATTGAATTAAGCTTGACAGTGTAAATTGTGCTCCACTTTAATTATATTTTTAATGCAACAAATGAGCATTTTTTAAGCCGAAAAGTTTACTCTTTTATTATGTGCATATCCAAGTTTGAGTGGTATCGTTTGTAAGGTTTCCGCCACCAAAAAAATTAAAAAGATTTCGAGAGCGTTCCCGAGGATTCGCCAGCCGATCTAGCTCGAGATTTCGACAACTGCGTCCAGCTAAGGTAACAATCGTAAGCCAGGGGTTTGTACTGCAACACCGTGGGCAGAACTACAGGAGTGCTACCGGCAGCTTCAACAGCGAGGAAAGCCGTTCCAGGGGTAGCAACAGACCAGGGGTCGTCTCCGAGCACCGAAGCAGTTCCGCTGTTGTACCCAAATTTATCTAAAATATCAGTGTTAGCGGTCGGAAAATCAAGGTGCATGTGAAAGGAGGCCTTACTGAAGAAGATTCGAACATTTCCAAAGCCGCAGCGAAGGCGCAGTTCAAGTAATTAGGACGCATCTATAAATTTTGAGGATAGGCGAAGAAATTAACAAATACCTGTAGTAGCGTCGCTTTTAACAACAAAGGGACGGTGGTGACGTCACGAAATAAATTAATACCTGAAACAAAAACTGTTAATTACCGCCAAAGTGGAAAGATTTAAATATTTACCGTGCGAATTCTCATAATTAAACTGGTTTTAAACGTAAAATACCGCAGACTTGCATACGTACTCCATTTTGTAAATGTTTTGACAGTATTGCAAACAATTAGCTACCGGGCATTGGAACTAAATGCTGTGTACAGGACCGTATCAGATAATTTGTAATTTGCAATCAACTTGAGATATAGAGTTTGTGATTTACTGAGTAATTGCAGCTAGATAAAATTTATAAACGGATACATAACTATTTATTTTGAACAAGTAAATGAGTACGGGTCACATTTTAACCAGCCTAATAATTTGATAGCAGGCAAAGTTCCGTACATAGTAAAATATTAAACCAGCGAATTGTGCATATTGGATTTTGCTTTAACTTACAATTCAATATTAATTAAAATCCAGTCATTAGAGAGCATCCATTACAGTATTAACGTAAAAAAACCCGAAAGGGTACATGAGATGCCAACTCAAGAGCGCTCGTTTGTCTTCGAAGCGCGCTGGCGATTTTCTTTGCACTTTTGGCCCGATTCTTTTATAGCTTAGATACCTAGGTATTTGTTCGGCTGGATTTCGACCGTTAGGGGTAAATTTAACTTAGTAATTTGAGTCTGCTTTCTTACTCTTGCAGAATTGGTTTAATGTTTAGATGTATTTTTTAGCTGTTCTCGATCCTGTTTTGATCCGGCAATAATTACCGAGCTGTTTGGCTTGCTACTGACCATGTTCCCGTAACGAAATGTGTTTGCAGTTTGATTCCGTCATGTTCTTGTCCTATAGCGTACAGGTGCCGTCAGCGATCAGTCTGCTGCTTCCGTAAGCTACCGTTTGTCCAGTTAGAGAAGTGAGCTTGACCATATTTTGGCATAGCCTTTGCTGTGTGCCTAGAACTAATAATCTGTCTAGAAAAAACTAGTTTTTTTTGCTTTCTCCAGTAGGTAGTAATACATCCAAGGAGTTCTGCATTACACGTAGCTGTCTTAAATATTTGATTTTATTGCTGTGCGGAATTCCAAGGGCTTCAACAGAATTTCTTCTAGATTCCTCATATTTCACCTTGTTACTGTGTTATTATGTGACTTTTGTTCTTGTACTTTCCATCTTGCATTGTATTGATGCCTTCGATAAATGGCCCCTCACTGTTAAACTTTGGTAACCTATGTAGTTTGTTCAATTACCGTAATTATGATTGTATTTATACTTTTGACTATTATATTTTTAGAACTTATGTATATCGGGGGCACACGCGTATCCAAGCGCTATATTATTGATTATTAGACATTTTACTATGATCATGTGTGGTTTCGTTACTGCAAACTGAGTTTGAGTTGAGACGTTTATTGCATTTCAGATTAATGTAATTTTGGTCAAGCTTTAAGTTTATGAGATCTCGTTTCTGAACACACTTGTTGTATAAAGACTCATTGGCGTCCCCTTTGTATTGAGAAATAAATTAAACGTTTCGTAAAAAACCGCACGTTGTCTTTACTGTTTAGCTAACCGGTCCGCATGTATGCCTATGAAGTCACAATGGTTTGATTTTGGCTTTAAGTTTGGTATCAAATAACTCTACCAGACAGTAGATTAGAGGTCTCCGGCGCGGAAAAACGTGACTGGAAAACGGAGTAGATGGGTGACCTCGAAAAGTAAATACAAAGTTTGCAACTTCTGTAATAATTGCCATAACTTGAAGAACACAGGAAGAAAGCAGCGGTAGCCTGTACCTAATGAGGTTCTGGTGACTGGTTTTATAATTTTTCAGTTTTAAATTGTATGCGCCTGAAGATTTATATTATAGCTGGTTATAGTATGTGCTACGTAATAAACAATATCTGTTCCCAAGTTAAGAAGGCTTGCTTTATGATAAGCAAATGTTATAAAAAGATTTATTTCGCATGTATGAAGGTCCAGTTTATGCATATTGGTCTTTTACAACTGTATTGTGTTTGCTTACCAAAAATTCTTTTAAAGAAATTATCTAACCGACGGAAGCAGCATTTAGTTCTAGTCTCTGAACATTAAAAAACTGAAGGTGATGCGTTACCCTTCAACATTTTGAAAGTAAAAAATTGATTTTCTCATAAATACACAACTTTTACCACAAATTATTGCTAAAATTATCACATTGTCAGTTGCGGTTGTACAACAATTGTAGACTTGATTTATACTATACGTATAAAATAGCTTTTCGCATAATTTTACGTTTGGTCAATGTCTTACTTCTGTTTTGTATCATAGAGTAAATAATATGAAGTAACTTTAGAGTTTGACATATCTCTATGTTTGTCAATTAATATATAGTTTGGAGCAGTTATTTCATCTGTTTGAGTACAACTGAGCTCATCAATATTCAAATAAAACGGTTCTAAAGAAGTTACATTGACTGCTTATAAACAAATGGCACAATATTTTCTATTCAAATTTTAAACTATTTATACTGTGCTAACAATTTCATGATTTATTAAAAAAGTCTTTACTATCATTATTGATAATTCTGTTGCCAATAATTATTGATAGGGTAGGGTACCAGAGCACCTAAATGGTATTTATTATATGTTGGTACTACTGTATATTTGAATAGCAAAATATATATTTCTTGCATCCGGCTTGTGAAACACGTAAATATTCTAAGAAAATTAAATTACAGAAAGATACTTAACTTTGGACGTTAGCATTTGACCAACGGTTATGTATGACAAGTTGGCCATGAAATACATTACTTTTATGCCACAAAATTATAATTTCTGTTTGATCTTCTTTTAACGTATTTTTTAGGTCATTTGTAGACGTGACTTATTAATATTGCATTTACTTAGCGATCCAAATTAATTTACTGTTTGTTGATTTATGGTATTGCACATGCCTGAGGAGAATGAATTGGAGAAATAATACCGGATTTTGAACACTTCATAGTAGACGTCAAAAGGCAAAAGTCGCTTAAATTATTATTTTCTATTACAATTTATAATATTTTCTCTGAAAACCTCATTACGACTTATAAGAGGCAGGTCATTAAAATTGAATGATTTGTTTAGATACGTACTTACATTCAAACAAGCATTGTTACCTTTGTGATATTTATCTAGATTTAGTTCCAAATTTTTTAAGTGAATATTTCTAAGAATTTAAGTAACTATTCAAAATTCCAATTGTTGCAGCAAATTAGTAATGAGAAAATAATAAACAAAAGCCCGAATGCTAATAGGGACTGGATTTCTCTTTCAAATTAAATCTGTTTGAAACTGTTGACTGGATTTTCCGTTTAATCCAGCAATTCAAAACTTTTGTTATACCAGCATTAATATCGCTTGAAATTAAAAAATATGTATTGAAAAATACTGTTAGCGAATATACCGATGTTCATTAAACCTTATCAAAAGCATCCTAGTCTGTTTCCTAGTCATTTTTATAAAAGGCAAATAACTAAAAAACTAGCCCACGTTACTGCGTTACACCAAGAAATGTCATAATATTACGTAAGGTAAGTGAAGACCGTTAATCTACGTTTCTACTGATTTCATCAAAAAAATTGTTGACGAATTGATATATTTTGGAAAAAATACTGTAAATTACTGCTGAAAAAGGATACAACCCAATATTTATTAATTGTTCTAGAAGACCTCTAAAAGAGTTGCTCTTTGGAAATCACTGTAAAGCTAACAAGTTTAATCAGGATTTATTTTGTTTATTTTGGGGTTATAGTTTAAAAAAATCCCGTAACTAGTTATTCATAATTTTTAATTTAAAATTTTTAATAGTGTGGGTTATAAAACTCTGTGAACATAAATACGTCGTAAGCATGAAAAATTACATGTATGAGAGTACTATAGGAAAATCAACATTGGAAAGTGTTAAAAAAATATGAATCTACCGGGTATACAAATTGGAGAAGAAGAAATCATAAAGCAGGTCGTTCTGACTTTATATTTGACACCTACCTCCAATTCTAAGCAACTTTTTCAAATAACATGTTTGTCTATTTTGAAAAATAAGGATACTTTACATTTTCATATTTTTAAACATCCCCCATATGCAAAATTTAAACAATTGTATTCTTAGTATGAGAAAATGCGGGAACTTTTATCATGAATAAAATGTTCTGTGAAATGGATAATAAAAAAAATCAGTATGCTTTCAAATTTATGACGAATGGGTACTAAATGTTTCATTGTATTGTTTTGGATATGCTAGCTCTTCGTCGGCTGCATAGTCATTAATTATGTATTACAATTCACCACTTTGGGTGACCTTATGTTATATATTGGAGTTATCTCATATATTTGAAATAGTCATATAATTTATGTATTCAATATTTTACTTTAAGCTTGCCCTTAATTAATACAATGCCCCGTTAGTTCGCATAATTGCTTTCAAATCAAGTACTCTTATTTCAGGGTTGGTTCGCCAAATCTAGATCTCTATTAGTTGAAGTTTCAAATTATATTTAATGACACTTGCTGGCAAACTGATTTCCACACCTTCTCAAACCAGGTATTGACTAATCTATTTTTTACATTGACATAATTATTAATTAATTCATTAAAATAATTACTGTTTTGTATTTTACTTTTTCCCTTATTGATCGTTATTTAAAATGTTTTGATATTAATTACTCACACAAACCTTATCACTTCTTAAGCTCACTCTGCAAATATCCAAACACTACTGCTCCTTCCCTCAAGAGATCCCGATGTTCCACCTTGTGTGATACCTACAGCCTGTTCCTGTCAATCAATTCCAAGAATTCGCTGAATCCAGCTTCAATCCCCTCATCAAACGTCAACTTCAACTCCAATAGACTCCTGGTAAGTTTCAGCTTTATAAATGAATCTGATCTTATCTTGTTTATTTTTTAGATAGTCCTCTGCACTCAGGAATCCCCTCAGAAGCCTTCCAATTCTAGTAGCACTCCTACTAACCTCCTTCTAGATGAATAACCTTACTTCCATACAACCACCAATTTCAAAAATAAATATTTAATTATGTGTCACGTCTACCAATAAATCCAATCTTCTCCAATTCAGTAGTTCTCTGGTTCTTTCTATGTAATTCACTGTATTCGTCAATCTCTTCACAGATTGTCCATCCTCAATAAAATTAATATTTCACTTTCATTTCTATACCTCGTAAATTTGTTAACAGCTTTAATATTTGTATTCAACCAAACAACTATACAAATAAGGCATAATTTCTAGTTTTTATTAAGCAAAATTAAATACTTCAAGACCAATTGTACATTTTTCAATGAGTTTATTTATGTAACTAAACTAAACAGAAATTTCATTCCTATTAGATACTATTCTTATGACACTCTTTTCAATTTTAAATATTGTATTATTACAGGACATTCACTCTGATTATTATAACAAATACATTTGTCAATTGTAACCTTGGCTTGTTCTTTATTAACATACACTGCAACCATCAAATTTGTATATTCAATTAATATCTTACTATCAAATTACCCCTCTCATTGTCTCAATTAATTTCATTATTAATATTTAAAAATTAACACCCATCAAAATTTAATTATATTAATCTTCCAAATTTATTAGTTTTAAATATTTCTTTATTATGATTGATCATACCACTTCGTGTCTCATAATAGTATATTACGATTAAGATGCATAATACAGGTAAAACGATTATTTTTGGTATTTACTCTCCGACTTACCTTTTATCTAAATAGTTAAATGAATTTAGGAACTTGCCAAAACCTCAAAATAATTTTTCGGTAGTAAACTCGTTGTAGTTTAGAAATAAAATTAAAGATTTGTAACTTGGTTTCATTTGATGTATGCTCTTTGTTTCCAAGCGTACCAGTCCCACAAAACACGACATATCTGCGGGAATACTTACTAATAATTTGTTAGATTAACTACGAACTGCATGTCCCAGAATTGCTTTCGAATATATGGAAAATTCTATTAACAGCACGAAGGAACAGCAATGGAATAGGGCTTTTCCCCTTTTGTTGCCAACCTTTTTACGTCTAAATTTGAAGCTGATTTTAAGAATAGTGCAGAGTATTTCCCAAAAATTTGGTACAGGTGTGTCGACATTTTTGCTGTTTGTGATTTAACTAAATGTAGTATTAATATTGCGTCAATCAGTTAAATTCTCAATTTTCTAGCATAAAAATCACATATGAAATTAATCAATTACCATTTCTGGATACCTTAGCAATAAGAGATAAAAATAAGTTGAAATTCTATGTTTATAGAAAAGAAACCAATGTAAACAGATTCATTTT
Source organism: Agriotes lineatus (assembly GCA_940337035.1). Taxonomy (NCBI): domain Eukaryota; kingdom Metazoa; phylum Arthropoda; class Insecta; order Coleoptera; family Elateridae; genus Agriotes; species Agriotes lineatus. Next base: position 114,274,420 of record OW679196.1, on the reverse strand, counting down.
AGCGGATTCATATCATTGTTTTCAACACAAAATGACATAGACTGCTCACTCTTTCTTTAAACAAAGATCACTATAACACCGAACTTCAGACCCTCAAAAACATCACTGCGTACAATGGTTTCTCTTCTAAAATTATTAACAACTGAATTAGGAAACAAAATTGCATATTCGAAATTCCACAATTGGTCGATCTTAGAAGTCAAGGACCAACAAAAAGTACATCAAAATTTAGGTTCACCCGTCTACGAAGGGCCTAGCAAAAATCTGTAAGGATTAAGGATATAAAGTTGTTTATAGTTTAAACAACAATATTAAAAAATTATTAGGGAATCCAAAAGACAAACATAAACCTTCAGAAAAATCTGGAATTTATGAAATTAAATGTTCCCATTGTGATTTTAAATATATGGGGCAAACACGTCGTAATTTTGCTACCAGGTTTAAAGAGCATATAGCTCATTTTAAGTTCAATCGATTTGAAAAAGTTAGTCTTGCTCAACATATTTACGAAACGGGTCATACCATTAGGGAAACTCACTTCTAAAGGCGTTAACTTCAACAAAGCAGCTAAATTCTATTGAAAGTTTGACCATTTTTAAGAATAACTATGATAACATTTTGAACCAAAATGGAGGTCCCATTCCCCACTTTGATCTTCACGCTCTCTTGAAGTTGAGACCTTATTGGTCGCATAAGACACCCTCCCAGTCAGATAGTATAAATGGCGTTAGAATGTGCGGGAGTGCTGAATTTTACTGGTGATTTTGTGAAATCGCATATCTTCGGCCAAATTTGTATGTTACCATGACACTGCTTTCTTTTTTAAGCGAGTGGTTTCTGGGTTATACTTTTGGGGCAGCAGTTAGACATTGTGACACAGATCGCGTCTTTCGTTGTGGTAGTCATGGTTTTCAATTTCTTCGCAGATATTGGTGATCTATTTTTCTTCATTTTCCCTATGGTATTTTTGTACCTCCTTATATAGGCGGTGATATTCCTCAATAAGAACAATTACAAGCATATAATCAACCTCGATCTAAAGATAAGATAGTAAACTTATATCTTGAGGTTCCACAAACTGCACCTCCGATATTTGATCATGTGTTGGTTAGCATTGTGAAACGCTAACCTCGAAAGGATGTGCAAAAGTTGTGGAAAATATATCACATTAAAACAAATTGAGACGGTACAAACCGCTTATCGATACTTCGGTAGTGTTGAGATGGAGTTATTTTTGCCAACAGCTCTTTAGGACGCAAGGGAGATGTGAACCAATTATTGCGCATCCTAGACGGTAAAAATTGGTTTAAAATTGAGTCAGCGATTTTATCAATACTAAAGGGTGTCCAAATTTGAGGTTGGATCTTAATTCGCTAATAAAACGCGTAAATACTTTGAAAATATAAGATATTTTAATGAGAACTTAAAGCATATACTTAAAAAGAATTTATAATTTGACTTCTCCTAAATTACTTATTAAAGCATGTACGTAACGATTAAACATGGAAGATAATATCAGATTATATGGCCTCCTCGGCTCGTCTGACATGAATCCATTCTTTTTTCAAATCTTCAACGCCATTTAAACATAAACGAGGGTCTACCTCGCCAATTACGCGTGTAATGTCGGCCTTTAGGTCTGTAATTGTCTGTAGACTATTGGCATAGACTTTGCTTTTCACATAACCCCAGAGGAAAAAATCCAAAGGCGTTAATTCGCAAGATTTTGACGGCCAATTGATGTCAACATATCGAGAGATAAGTCTACCTCTGAATTTTGGTTGCAGTAAAGTTATTGTTTCGCGCGCTGTGTGATTTGTGACACCGTCTTGTTGAAACCACATTACACGCAAGTCCTTAGTGCAAACTTTTTTGCAGTTTCTGCAAAAGTTTCCCCATACCTGTAATGGGTTTTAGAATAAATATGCGTTCCTGAACCGTGAACCGCTGCATAACTTAAATAACTTAAATGGCAATGTGTCAAAATGACAACTATAAAATATTAGCTCTGTATGTTTGACAGAAAGCAAATGCCGCGAAATTCAAAATCCAACCTCAAATTTGGACACCCGATATTAGCCGTGAGTGAAAATGGAGCAGTGAGCGCCGATGATATGGCATTTCAGATTTAGGCGAAAAAATATGGATATTTTCATCCACATATTTTGATAACTTGAAAAAGATATTGATCGTAGCAAGATGCAGACTCGCGACCTCTCACCCAACAGCCTTATTGTTTCCTATCAGACCATTCTCACAACGTAGTTATGTTACCGCTTAACTTATATTACTGGTAACGCGAATACAAATCGATAAACATATACAACGAAAAAAACGACAAATCTCGCCCAAAAGGTTACAGTTCTTTGCATTAATATTTTGCATACACTGGCCGAACATCATCCTGATAGGCTATTTATGTCGTTCTCGAGATACAATTTTTACAATCCCGGGACGGTTCCAACATTCTTTTAACAGCGGTTAGTGTCTTCACAAAAGTTATGGAGTTTCATGAGACCTTAATGTTTTCGGTCATGATTGATTGAGCGGTTGCGACAAAAAGTGCAAATCAGTAAAACTGGTCGAATGCGAAAATAATACTTCGGCAGATTGTGCCGATTTGTTATTTGCATCGGGAAATTTGGGCTGTCCTCTTATGCAAAGATTCAATTTTAGCTTTAAAACCTACGAGGGTGCAAATAAAAAAGCGTTTTACATTAAGGTATGACAGTAGATGTCAAAGTAGGAAAAGGCGTTTGATAGTTGTACATCCGTGACTCCATAAAATAACGATAATATTTTAACATTCAAAAATACTAATATTGAGACACCAAGCTTTTTTAGAATGAGAAACACCTTTAATAATTTGTGGTGGGGTTTACTCAGAACTTCCTCGCAAGTAAACGTTGTGACACTCAACAACTTTAAAAAGTAAAGAAAATTAGGACTAAAATATCTTAACGTTACAAATAATACTGAAACAATAAAATAAATCACTTGATAATGCGATTTTATTAATTTTTTAAGAAAAAACGTTACCGGTGATGGGATTTGAACTATATCACCTGCGAATGCAATTTCAACTTTACTCGTTTGATGCACGCGCTCATCGAGGACTTCTCTCATCTATGCTATGCTCGGCGTTATTAAACAGAACACAGGTATTGCTGCCTCTATTTGACTCTTTTTACATTTACCCTGTATGTGTTGGATCCCATTTTTGCTGAAATTTAAAGCCTGAACTATTTGCAAATTATTACTTTTATATATTTTTCAGTTAAAGCAAATATAAATAAAATTTTATTTTTTAATGTGTTTATTCTATATATGTTGCGTTCAAAATATGTTCTCTTCTTCAAAGGTAAAAACCTAAGTTATGTACAAAATATTACCTTAATTTAAATATTAGTTCTTGAGTTCAGACATAAATAAACAACATTTTACTTTTGAAGGTGCTTACTTTGTATATATTTTACAGAAATTTTCTCGGTTTTATGCCAGAAAAGCATATAATCTACATGTATCACATCATTTTCCTCCAACAAAGGTGTTGAGTTATACCGGCAACAGACAGACAGACAGACGGAATTGACTGTTTTTCGTCTAGGGACTTTGAAACGTGAAATCTGAAGAAATCTCGGAAGGTTATTTTTTCGCAATTACAATACTTCCTTCGTCTTTTAGACGAGGTAAGAATACTTCCTTCGTCTTTTAGATGAGGGAAGTAAAAATTAGTAATCTTAAATGCAGTTAAATCGATTATTAACTCGTATTCCCTATTATAATGGTCAGATGATCAAATCTAAGCCTTCTACAATATAACCTGCTAGAATTTTGCCGAGACTCAGGTGTTCCTACCCTACCAGGGACTTTTTACATTCTATACATAGTAGTAGCATGGAACCTTCTGTTTTACCTCTCTTTCATAAGATCGTATCTAGTTTGTAGACTCGAATTCATTAGCCCTCGATCAGTACTCAGTATGCTCAACCACTGAGTCACCGAGTCAGGAAAAATTACTGTTATATTCAGATTTAAGATTGTTTACATGGAAGAAAATTTATATAATAAATAGAATGCCTTGGAATATAAAGTAACCTTGAAGTTGTCAAATTTTGAGATAACTAAACGATAACTAACGGTGTTTGATATTCGCTCGTAGCGCGCAGACATGAAGTTGTACGATGCTGTTGTGCTACTTTATAATTACAAGGTGTAATCTGCAAACACAATAAAAATGGTGTTGACACAAAGTTAAAAAAGATATGTGTGTGACGTCGTTACCACTGCAATAAACGATTATTTCAAGACAAAAACTGTATATCTGAAATAGTTACAGCTGTGTCGAATATGGTAACTAATAAGTTACAGTCTTCAGTTGAAAATCTTAACGTCTCTCTACAACAATTGCAACAACAAATAGGAGGAGTAAAGGCAGAAAATGGAAAATTGAAAAAAAAACATGGAGCTTATGGTAGAAATTAATAACTTGCAACAATACTCAAGGCGTAACTGTATAACAAGGAAAGTTTTTGGAGTTAATGAAACTACTAGCGAGCATTGCCACGGATGTTATCATAAATTTCGATACGCGATATTTGGGAGCCGGCGGTTGGACGACGGCGACCGGAAAACGCTGTTTTGGTGCTCGGCGTTTAGGTGCTTGGCGTTTAGGCGCCCGGCGTTCCATGCAAGGAAATCTTAATTTGAGTATCCTTTTTTTAATACTTATAGTAAATTTTGTAATATTGGTATTTTCTTAATTGTTGTACAATTAAGCGCGAAAATATTTTAATTATTGTTTTTGTCAGGGTAAGACTAATAATTGAATTTATTAGCTATCCATTATTGTTTGAAAGTTCTTGTCATGTACGCATAAAGCAATTAAGGAGACAAATCTTTAATGTATATAGTTGGGAGTTCTATTTAAAATTTAAAGTTTTCTAACTTTTCAAGCCGCCGCTCTCGCCGCCATCTTGACAAATTGGCGCTCAAAACCGGTTTTTCTATATTCTCTCCTCACCAGTACATCTTGGAGAAAATGGCTATTATAAATATTATAGAAGACATACTTTTCTACAATCTTTGTTAGAACATAAACAATAATCATGAAGAAATCAGCTCAAAACAAAGCACTGTTTTATAAAATTATGTGTCCGATCTGACAAAATATATTTATACATTGAAAATGATCGTTCGACGTCTACGCTTGTTATAGGAACATATTGATATTTTATCAAATCAGAAACATTTACATCAAAGTCAACTTCTTTTTTTACCGCTAAGAACTCTAGATATCTTACTTAATACTCCCAGATCAGGATTTTTATTTAATACAAACTTCAGTTTGTCTGCTACATTCGTATGTTTTAAAGAGTCTTCGAATTCCTCCTAAATCTGGAAGAAATCGATTAAAGTTACACCTGCACTCTCTAACTTAGTGATGCTGTAGGCTAAAACTTTAAAATTCGAAGTAATGTAGACAAGACTAGCTTATTTTCTATTTTTTTCTTGAATTAGGCACATTTTAATCGGTAAAGCTGAAAATAGGCAGTAAACTAGTGAAATAGGCATTATAGACAAAATAAAATACATGTCAATAGAGGTGAAAATGTTTGATTCGCGCTTATTTATTAATTTCCCTAAGATTAAAGCTAAATCTACCAAAGGCATTTACAGCGCTGCAGCTCGATATTTAACTCGCTTACAAAAAAATTATATAAAAGGTGTAGAAAATTATGTATATTATAATATTAATAATAACTATGTTCATCCCAGAATGCACTGCTAAAGAGATAATGTGGAAGAACAGGTTTAGAGCCCCATTTTTCAAAATGGCGGCTCAAGCAGCAGCTTGAAATGTTGGAAAACTTGGTATTTTTATTAAGAACTCGAACTGGTAAACATTTATAAAAATTAAAACTACCTCTTTTGCAGGACAAACCCCCGTTTTTGTACCCTGCTACTAGACTATAATACATACATCAAATTTTGAACTGGCCCCTGTCGGGCTCAGAAAATGTGGCCCAATAATATAAAAATCCCATTTCACTTTCAGTCCATTAAACATTTTTCTAGCGCCGAAACTCCTAGCGCCAAAACACCTAGTGCCCAAATTCCTGGCGCCGAAACGCCTGGCGCCCAGACGCTTGGCGCCGAAACGCGCCCCGCATAAATTTGTTCAAGAAATACGTGTTAAGGGCAGATAAATTCAACTAATCTAATATTGCCTAAACAGCAGGGTTGGTATGGAAACTATATTTTATTTTATTTCAGCAAACTTACAATCATTTACTTTCTGTTTATATATACTTTTCTTTGTATTTTGAAACGTATACTGATTTTTGTGTTATTGCTAGTTATACATCTAACTAAATATTTCTTTTTGTTATGATAATTAATATATATTATTAGAATATTAGAGAGTTAAGAACGAAATTACAACAGGGTTATATTAATACTGTAACCATTACCATTTTCTTCTGTCAATGGATTTTTGTGGGTGCAGGTACAGCTTACAGGTAATAAAAATCTTTTTAATAATACAGTTTATTTTGAGCCTCAATCAAAAACTAAATGTTACACGTCATATTTAGATGTATTTGATAGAAATTATGATTTACTGTCGATATTGTTGTTACAGGAGATTTAAATTTACCTGAAATAAATGGAAACGTTGTAACTTCCAGAATAGCATTATAATAGAATTTTGAATTCTAACAATCGGACGCAATATTTGGTTTTTCCTAATTCTGATTTGGTGGTAGAGAATGAAAATAATTCTGTTGTTCTTACCGACACAAATTATCCATCGTTATCATTTAATTGTAAATCAAACACTGTCAATAAAAAGTGTGAAAGATGGCGAGACTTCCCATGTAAATACTCGTATAATTTCAAAAAGGCTAACTTTTTGGAACTATATAATTTATTCAAAAATTGTGATTATCGGAAATTGTTACAATGCTCCATTGTAAACAAAGCAGTTGACATTTTTTACCAACGTATAAATAATATTTTCGATTTATGTGTTCCGAAAATGAAAAGCCATAAAAGAAAATTCCGCCATGGTTCACATACGATATTATTGAAAAAAAGTTAAAAGAGTACTACTTTCAGCCAGATCACTATGTACACAACATGTTGAATATAGTTTCGATAAATTTGACGGACATCATAAAAGTCATAAAAACTTGAAAAATGCTAGGAGTTGCGGAGTTGATGTTATAAAGAGCTTTATTTTCAAAGAATGTGCTGAGAATTTATATTACCCATTATTAATAATTTTTAATTTATCATTGAACTCTCCATCTTTCCAAGAGCTTGGGAAAGGTCCAAAATAGTACCAATATTCAAATCAGGCGGTAAGAGCGACATTAAAAATTATCGACCGATTGCAGTGCTGCCCCGTGTTATCAAGCACACAGCATGGTTTCTTAAAAAAAAGATCAACAACTACAAACTCAACGGTGTTCGTAGATGAAGTCAGCTCTCAAATTGATAAGGGCCGCCAAGAAGATGTTATCTATACTGACTTTCAGAAAGCATTTGATAAAGTTGATTACAATGTTTTAATAAACAAATTACAGTTATTTGGATGTTGAATGAAATTGTTAGACTCTATTCTTATCTCCGACACCGTGATCTATTAGTGCTTTATCAAGGTGTTTTCTCATCTGGGCTCAGGGCTCAAATTTAAGACCCTTGTTTTTCTTATTGTTTAGCAATGATTTACCAAGTGTGGTTAAACACTCAAAATGCCTTCTTTATGCTAATGACTTAAAACTTTACTAAAGTATTTATAACAAACAATAGTAAGTGCAGCTACAAGATGACAGAAATAGCATTTTTAAATGGAGTTGTAAAAATAAGTTGAATTTAGTGCATTTTAATGAGCTATACATTTAAAAAAAGTATATACTCTCATTACGTAATTAACGGTAACAAATTGCAAGGAATTAGTAACTTTAAAGATCTTGGGTTTATTTTGCAACTGATCCTAGCTTTAAACATCACATTGAAAAAACGGTAAATATTTGTAATAAGAATCTAGAGTTTATAATTAGAAATACATGTAGTACTTCATTCAATCCAATAGATGTATAGCTACATAAGCAACGATCATTCTTCCACATTACCAAAATAATTCCATTTGTATAGTGTTAATATTTGAAGTAAAATGTTCATAAATATTCCTTACAACGAAACTTCTATGTTTAAACGAGCATTTTCTTACAATGTTGCTAGTATTTATAATTTTACACCAGATTCTCTAAAATTGCTCAATCATAAACTATTAAAAGTAAAATTATTTAAATTATTAGTTGATAACCAAAACAGTATTACATAAATCAAATAGTTATTTGTCTTCAGTTGTTCTCTAATTTAACAGAAATTTAAATAAAATTTATAATTACAGCGGTTTTGTCAAGAGGCATAACAATAATTAAATAACTTATGTTATGTAGGGTTATGTGGAAGAGCAGAATTCCAGTCACTTGTGAACTTCGCCCTATTGGTCTCTTGTCAAATAACTATTCAGTTTTTTCTGTGATGTATTTTAGTAATTTAGTTGTTATCCCCCATCAACTCCACGACAATCTTGCAAAAGCACGCAACGAAACATTTCAAGATTATCTCATGATTCTCTCTGCCGACGATCACTCCATATGCAAAGCGACGAAGAAATTCAAGAGGCCAGTAATTGCAATTCCACCACTGAAAAAAACAGATGGAAGCTGGGCCATAACAGACATAGACAAAGCTAATACATTCGCTGATCAGCTGGCTAATGTATTCACGCCTCCACCTCCACGCAACAATCAAATTGATAATGATATTAAAGACTTTTTGTATGCTCCTTGTAAACTTTCGCCGCCAATCAAGCCCTTTTCACCATCCGAAGTTCGCCAACAAATCCAACATGCAAACGCTAGAAAGGTCCCTGGGTACGACCTGATCGTAGGACACCTTCTACACAATCTTCCGCGGAAGGCATTAGCGCTGCTTACAACCATCTATAACAGCATCCTACGACTAAACTACTTCCCTCTAGTTTGGAAATATGCTCGGATCATTCTGTTTGCCAAGCCTGGGAAACCACCCATTCAACCCTCTTCCTACCGCCCAATTAGCCTCTTACCCCTTCTGTCCAAAGTCTTCGAAAAGCTCTTTCTTAAACGTCTAAAAGAAACCGTAGACTTCGACAATATTTTTCCATCCTACCAGCTTGGATTTCGTGAAGCCCACTCCACGTTACACCAAGGTCATCGCATCGTAACCAACATTCTGGAAAGTTTCGAAACAAAAAAGATCTGTGCTGCCGTATTCTTAGATTTCCAACAAGCATTCGATAAGGTATGATACACAGGACTTTGATATAAAATCAAGTTATATCTTCCATGTACATTCTATTTCGTACTAAAATCGTACCTGACTGAAAAAACTATCAAGGTACAATAAATAATGCAATCTCGAACTACCATCCAATACTAGCCGGAGTCCCCCAAGGTAGTGTCTTGGGGCCTCTGCTATATCTCATCTACGCTTGTGATTTGCCGACTACCGAGAACACTCTAATTGCCACGTTCGCGGACGGTACAGCCTTGCTTTCGACCAATGATACACCTGAAGTAGCTGCAGATCACCTCCAGCATCACATAGATTTCCTACAGGAATGGACTAACAAATGGAGGATAACGGTCAACAACGACAAGTCTGCGCAAGTACCCTTCACAACCAGACGATTAGCATGCCCACAAGTTGTAATATTCCACCCTTCTCGTAAGGGTATATTAAATTTTGCCGCGGGATAACTCACTGTCGAAGAGGGTTCGGTACACTCAAGTATAAATAAATACAGCAACAACGATATGTTAGTAATAAGTCAATATAATGTATTTAACTGTGATACAAAATACGAACTGAACTGTATATCATAAAATACGAAAGTTACAAATACTATCGATTTCACGTTGAAATTCTGTTGGCGGTGTAGGCAGCCCACAAGGCGCCTCTGCGGAGGAGGTCACGAGCTTTGGAGGTGTCCTTCCTCGGGCGGGCAGCGAGTGTTCCCTTCCGCGCCGATTTGCGAAAATTCTCCGCTCGAAGCCGATCGATGTCGAAAATCCCAATTTGCAGACGCTGTCCTTCTGCGGATAAAATACATGGCGAGCTTTACCTGGAGAAATGTTTGTTCGATTAGTGTTTAATGTGCGATGCCTTCCTGGAAGTTGGTGTTCCCTCCGGACGGGCTCAGCAAGCAAACCGGTAGCTCGCAATTTCCAGGTGCGTAAATAGTTTTTCGCCTCTCGCAGGTAGAACGGAGCGCCTTATCGGAAGGTCCGGCTGGCAAGATAGTGCACTATCGGCTCCAGGTCGTTGCTTCGACTTTATTTACGTTTGATATGGCTTTTGGACGGGGAACGGTGCCTTCGGGCCTCGCAGATTAGGCGGTGGCTTCCGGAAAAGTCATACGCTGTGAATCACACAAAATTAGCCTTCGCGGAAATCGGACAATTTGTTGGCCTTTTGTGCACTGCGAATAAACAGGATTTCGCAGTCGATGAGGGCACGGGAACGTACGGGTAAGGAGATTATAAAATATTGCAAGATCTCAACAACGTGTGCTGGATCTTGTAATATTTCGGATTCAAACGCTACACTACTAACCAGAATTTACCGACATGGTAGAATAGCGTTCAGTACAGGTCATTTATAACGGGTGTGAACTATCTTAATCTTGCAAACAGTTCGTAACGACAAAATGGCGGTAGGAAATGCAGCCAGATTAGATAGCGGATCAGGTCAGGTATCTTCTTATCGGATGAAGATCGGTCAGAGAGAGCGCCAGTCGGGCGGTCTTCGTATTTATAGTATCGGGGTCCCTTATCTGCTGCTTCCGGTGGCGATTAGAGTAGGAGGGGAGTTTCGCTTGCGCGCCGCCTTATCGTAACTTGCGGCATCGGAGCATATGGAGCTATGGGATCCACTTATGGTGGTGCACAAAGGCTTCACACACAAAAATCATCCAACGCTTTCAGTCAAAAACCCTCCGATTGATAACTAATGCGCCTTGGTACATCAGTAACGACACGCTCTACAACGATCTGAATGTCCCGTACGTAGTCACCGAAATTGCAAGATTTACTACAGCTTATACCAACAGGCTCGCAGGACACCGAAACAACCTTGTTGAGAACCTCGCTAATCCGCCTGCTGTCACAAGTCGATTGAAGCGGACATGGCCACAAGATATAGTCCAACAACCAGTTTGAATTAATATTTACTTTCGGAACCCTAACACTGCCATTGGTCCCCTCCTGTTCTGTTTAACTTATTTACCTATTACTCACTTATTAGAGTAGATTGTAAATATGCACTGTATTAATTAAAAAAAACGTTGTTATCAATGTACTGTTATGCTTTTGTTGTAGTTTTTGGACCAAAAAAGACATTTAAAAAAGAGAATCTTAGAAGCTGTACACCAGGCAACTATGTTAGGAAGTTCGTGTAAAAACCAAAGACAAAACACTCTAAGAACCAAACATTCTAAAAATCTACATTCGTACCGCAAAACTTATAGCGACCTATGAAGACGTTAGTTATCCCATGTGGAAGACGTGGCTAGACTCCCCCCCCCCCCCCCCCCCCCAGTCTAACAGAAATCGAGACCGCTCGTTGCTGCTGCATATAAATGCGGCGTCGATGAGTGGCCTCGTAACAACCCACCCCAGAGTAATTCCAGACCCAAGAACCCCCCAAACTCACCCCATATCTCCCCAAGGTGGTCACTCCTTGAAAATCTCCCCGACAACCCCGATACAAAAACAAACCCTGACAGTTAAGGTACTGCCATATCCAAACTAACAATAAACCCACCGCCAAATATGATCTTAAACCCATAAATACAACTGAAGAACCGAATCCAAGCAGGAGCTCATCAAAACGACACAAAACGAAAGGGGACCAAAACCACTCTAAAATCCACCATAACGTAAACTCCCCAAAACAAAGCAGCTACAATCTGAACGATACTCTAGTGTTGAGAGAGAAAAGACTAGATGAAACTGCGTGCTTTCTAAAGTGGCCTTCCCTACCGTGTCCAACCAACCACCCTAAACAAACAAAAATTGCTATCGAGAAATAAATCACAAGACACACAAGACCAAGGAACCCAAGAAGGTCAAAAACAAAAAAAGCAACGACGAGAGAATCGATTAGCCAAAGAAACGATAAAGACAGTAAGTTGAGAAAAGAATCGGGTTCGACAAATTCGACAGGGTTCCTTACAAAATCCGCCAAAAGCGAATTAAGCCTCATTAACCACCCAAATCAACTTCACAAGCAAACTACTCAACAGCTGACGTACAGAACGAATTTCAGCAAATGGCCAAATTCATTTAATGCGGAGAACGTCACGACAGCATCCCAAATGGTTTCCAAAAAGGAATTCGATTTGTTTTAACTATCATCAATCTTACAAGCGTATTCGCATCTAAACAAGAAAAAAAAAGAAGGAAACCGAAGAAAAAGAAAGCGGGGCCTATCCGTTATAAACTTCGCCAAACTAACTAGAAGAACTACGTGTAGAAAACCGTATATGCAAAAGCGAAAAAACGAAAGCTCTCCCGAAACGACGGAGGGACACTTAGACATACTAAAGACCAAACAGACTCGCATCCTCAACAGAACCCTACAAGTACATCACCTCCGAACCAATAACATGATCATCAATCCGAAGGAAGATGAACGGGAATGAAGTAAACAAAATACAAAACAACACAGAAAGGAGGTAAGTAGAATCAATCAAATATCAACTGTCCTAAACCAACTAAGCAGCAGTGAGCTATAAAATCTGCAGAAGCGGAGTCGCCAAACACATCAGCATCAAACCAATATAATAATCCTTCTTCTTCCTCTTATTATAAGCCAGTGGCCTGTTTCGCAATCCGGGTAGGAGGTTAGACTTCCAAAGAGTGGAGAAGTTACCTCATTAAAGGTTAACGACTACCACCGTGTTAGCATGGTAGCTAGAGAGAGTACGATTTTTAAAATCCCGGTGTACTCGCTGGGTATCAAACCCGGTCCGGGCGCCTGAGATTCAGGCATGGTGCTTGCTCTCAATCATACTTCTTAAATAATGCACACTGCATGCTGTATTAAACCGGCAAAAATATCAAGACCTCATTCAACGGTTTACTTCGGGTTTTTGTAAACAAACTTCCCTTTTAATAGGGATATTATCATATAAATCAATTGCTTATTATGCCTATTGGTTGTGTTCTTAAAACTACAAACACATGTAGATCTCATTTAATAAGAATGAGGGTTAATTACTGCCTTACTGAATGAGACCCAGGGTCACTCATACGCTCCGTTTAAACACACCCTCACAAGTCGGGTCATTGATGCTTCGGTTGACATGACACTTGTGTTTGACAACTGTGAACCTTTTGTGTTTGACCTGTCTTGTATTTGGTTTTGTGGTGTTTCGTCTTCTAGCAGTGGTTACGAGTATTATGTCTGTGATAATGGTCTACTGTGCAGCAGATAATTGTAGTAAAAAGCAAGGTCAGGGGATACTGCCCAGCTCTAGCCTGTTTTTAAAACTTTCTTTAGTGCAACAAAAGTTGAATTTTAAATGCGGAATACGCCGCGGACTACAGCAAGTAATATCATAATCCATCAATCCAAAAAAAAGGAAAAAATATTTCAAAGCGGGAGCGCACTAAAGATCCAAGCACACTAAATCTGCAACCGTAAAAACACGAAAACAATCGAAATGCGAATCAGCGGAATATAGGGCTGCCACCCGTCCGGTTTTCGCACGGATAGTTCGGTTTTTTGGACCAAATGTATCGGTCTGATAATATAAAAAACGCGCATATAAAGTGTTTTACAATATATTTATTTCATCGTACTTTATGATTTATTTTAATGAGAATATAATTCGTTGAATTTTGAGCCAATTATCATCTATTAAATTTAGGACATTGGCCAATACGACCTTCTACCATACTGACAATATAGCGATTTTCGATTTGGTATAAGCTAACTTGGTTTTGTTCCACGTGTCAAATGAACTAATTAAGAAATGTCATTTAATATTTCTAGGTTAGGTCGTGCATTTTAAGCATACAAAGCAGCAAAAAGTGTGTTTGGAACAAACATTGATAATTACCATTAAAACTCGCATAATATAATGACTTTACGTTTTCTCTAGTATTATTATTATTATCTGTAACCTCGTTTATCTTACGGTGTAGAGGCTGGTGCTTTATGCGCTAACATCTGGCGGTACAATGCTCAACTTGCCCCGGATTCGGGCTAGAGAGTTGGAGCTCGCCTTTAGTACTTGCGCAGCAACCATTGTGTGAACTGTGTCACTTGGTGATGTGTTGACCTTGTTACTCTATCTCTTAGGTTTGTGGTTCTGAGTAAAGCACAATTAATTTGGTGCCCAACTGTGAATGGTCTCACTGAGCCCGATTCCAACTGCACCACGCGGCTTCTCTCGTTTTCTCTAGTATATATTTTAAATTATTATATTCTCTTCCTAATTATAATTCGTAGTACGCTTAATAATCTATATTTTTTTAAGAATATCATTTGGTTATAATCCCAATGCAAGAAAATAGAACTCGTCCTTTAGACTCTAAACGTCTAAACCCATGAGGGACGGAACGAGTACGGAAAACAGGGCAAAGCAAAGCAACTCACAGGTTGAAATCGAGCTAACAGAAAAGATATTTTAACACGTAGAAAGAGGAGGATTAAAAGGCAGAAATAGTCAGTGACTCGTAAAAGCAGAGCGCCCGCTCGCCTCGACAAAAACTAACTAAATGAGAACGCCACTGCCGATTCGAAAATTACGCCAATGGCTCTACCTCGAAAATATAATATGTACTTTTTACCGTAACAATGTGTACTATCCGCCTTCTTTAGCTTGTATAATTATCACCGGTTTACATTTTAGAAGCGTAGGCGCTAAGCAGCACTTGTCGATATTTGTAGATTATAAAAAAGTGGTCAATGTTTTCTAACTGTTCATTTCGTATTTTAGTGTGATATTTGAACTACTGATATTAATATTTTATGTATTCGAAGTATTTTCATAGTCTGGTCTATTTTCTTATTGAGCACGTTATTATATGCTTCCTCGAGGTCAACTAACATCTTGTAAATACGTATTCACTCATTTTTCCCTTTTATACTACTTCTGTATTATAACCATTTTATTAATTTTATCTCTAGCTAGTTTAATACTTCCTTCTGTTGCATATTCATACCTTGTAAGTTCCATGTACCAAAGCTCAAAGTTTTACTCTGCAGTATTTTTTTATAACTTCGGTCACAGCATTGAGGCTCCTTTTAGTATATTTCTACAAGTCCTCTAGAGTCTGGACTCCAGCGCATATTATGGGCTTTAGAGCTATTGAATTAAAGTATAATATGAATATTTAATCCAGTTTTAGTTGTCTTTATATTGTTTAATTCGTTTTCGCCCTACTAGTTCTGTTTAAAAAAACATCTTGCTCAGTTCGAAACTTTTAACATTGTCATTTAAACAATTACAGTCTTAAAAAACCATTTTGAAATGGGTATTTATTTAAAAATATTGTAATGATATACACAGGGGTATTAAAATCAATTTTCGAAAGGATTAATGGAGTACAATGGTTCAAAATAATCAAGATCTATTTAAATATAAATTGGGAATGTGAATAATTATTATGCAAGTAGAAAGTAAAAGAGAATTTGTAATTGAGTGGAGTATGGCTGTTTGAAAGGCAGATGGATTCAAAAATAATATAATATTTTAAAAATTAAAGTGTGAAGGGAATGACAAATACTTAATTGTAATAAATTATAAAAATAGTAGGTATAGATCAAATATTATGAGATAGAGTGTAAAAATTTTGAAATAAAAAATGTTGAAAAATGTATCTGAAATAATTTGGTGTAATTAAAATATTAAAATAAACCCTAATTTTATTGAGAAATTTTGGGATGATAAAAAGGGTAATTTACTAAATTGGCGTGGTGAAGTTAAAAAGGAAATTTAAACCAGGAAGAATAATTAAAGACATAAAACTAAGGAAGCTTACAAGTATGTGGTAAAAAACTAAAGTCAAGCAGAATTAATCTACAGATGTGAATAAGTGGAGTAAAATAATAAGTCAAGTTTATTGGAGAATTACATTTGACATCATATATTAATCGAATTGGATTGCGTCGGGCTGTTTCGTGATAAGAGAGACTTCCAGAGGAGGACCATTAGTTAAGGAGGCCCGTTTCAGGAAGTTGTCAGATGCAGTATTGGAAGTAGGTAGCTGCAGATTTGGTCTGTTTGGTTGCACGCTGTGGGGAAAGTTTGAGTTGCTGATTCTGGACAGTTGGGACTTCTTGTCTGTCAGTGGGGCCTTTTATTGAGAGAAGGTGCTTGAGAGGTTGGATCATTAGGCGAAGAGGAGCAAGTTGGTTGACATCCAGAACATTGTTGAAACCAAGTGAAAGGTAAATGATCTTGAGTAGTAATATAATTACTAGAAAAGGAAATAAAGACTAAAAAGGTGAATTAGTTATTAAACAATTACTTACTGTTTTTAATATTGTTGTTTACTAGTACAACGATCTGGTATTCGTCATTTAAATTTCAAATCTGTTTGGCATATACTTGACTAAGTTATTTTGACTTATGGGAATGCTATTTAAGATTAAAACATCACATTTCAGAAATAAGCACTCTAGATAAAGGAATCCACCCCTGATTTTTCAGGAGCCAGTACAAATAATAATTATTGATATTCTAAACATAAATAGGGCAAATTTTAATTTGATAAAACACAAACATAATTCATAGACAAATTAATATCACTATACCTGAAGGTCTTTAACATATTTAAGACTCATTGTGATGGTTATTGACAAACCAGTTCAATATATTCACACGTCATGACATGCAAACAAAAATCGTAAAATTGTATAAGATAGAAAATTAAAAAAAAACTGTAATGGATTTCTTAGGCCCATAACAACTTGTTTCATACGCGATTACAAACCACTATAACAACATACGTCGGTTTCTACAATATAATTTTTTGTAGACGTAGTGTTTTTAAGAATTCTGATTACGAGCCCATTTACATAAAATTATAAACCAATACGTCAGTACTATTCGTTAACATAATTTTTATTTGACTTTTCATTGCGCTAATGATTTCTGTTTTTAAATAAGGATGTGGCTTTGCTATTTACTCTAACTGATGGATTTTACCTGCGACGTTAACTGCACTTTTATCACATAATGTCAACATGAAATGAGTGAAATAATTACTACTTGTACCATAGCGATTATAATTTATCCTCTTAAACTCAAGTACCTAATTGCGCAATACGGCAGGTGCATTTGTTTAAAATATTTGCTTGCAATTGAAATTTTCTAATCGTCAACCTTGACCCTAGGCTGAATATTCGCATACAACTTGTGTAACAAAGATTAAATAAATCTGGAAATAACTGAGTGTTGCTCAAATAAGAAAATGCAGTCGTTACTAGGTCATGGAATTTGCTCTTAAAATTAACCGGAAATTCTAAAATATAAAAATATCGAACATTATTGATGCAACCATATTCTCTTGTTGAAGTTTCAGATTAGTGCTGTATTAACTGAAAAGAAAGTATTGTAATCCTAATAAAACCATTTAGGTCGTGTTAAGACCGCTATATCAAAATGCCCGTGAGAGAAATTATAAAATTGTTTTGCCATTTTGTTGATTTTTCTTGGAGCAAATAGAGCGGGTAGAACATAAACTTGTTGCAATAGTTTTGAATAAAATGTAACAATAACCGAAAGTGCCCCATACCAACGTCGTAACTTGTTAATATTTCAAACAACTAGTTCAAACAGAATATCGGGCAGAGGTTGTGAGCATACAGAAGGCGTAATATATTGATCAACTTGTTATAAACAGTAATAAAGCAATAGTTATAGGCGCCAGGTTTAACAACTTACCGTGACATGTTCCGCTGAAATATACTAAATAGTAGAGCTACGACGTAAGACAGATTACAAATAGACAGTAATACCCAAAAAAACAACAGCTAGCATCAAATAAGAACAAAGTGTTGTCTCAATACACACAAAAATATACAACAAACGAACACATTAAGAACGTCTAGATCAATACTGAACCGAGAAGTATGCAAATCGACAAGCTAATTTTAGTAATGCGATAAAAACACTAATTCAAACTCAGTTTGATCATGACACGATAATTGAAAATTAAAATTTTCAGCGACTCGACACAAAAAATAAACTGAAGTTCGAGAAAACAGTACAGTCCCAGACAACTGCTACATTAATAATATCAGGTTCATGAATGCAAAATTAAAAGAATTCAAATTGTTAACAGATAAATTATTAGAATATATTTAATGCACATATGCGGGGATCGGGCAAGCAAAACGGTCTGATTTTATAAGAGCTCACGGAAACGAACAATAAACGCATCCATGGAATTTTGGCAAGTGGCATGGCGAATTTTGTGATTCATGCAGAAACGTACACTGACAAGTCCAGAAAACAGGGGTGAAACGAGAAAAAAGGCTTATAAATAAATTTGGCTAAACAGTAGACAACGAGAAAATAGAGATAAGCAAATCTTACCTTAGATTTCAGGCAATCCACATATGTGTTATTTCTAAAATTTACTCATATCCTGAAGTAATCAGCTGAGTGCATCAATTCATCAATAAGATCAAATTTGTTTCAGAGCATGCAGCTTTTATGGAGAGTAGAACCGCTCGTAAAGTGCTATGCTAACAATAGATAATCCCGAGAAAGCATGGAAATCAGGGATCCCCAAAATGTCCGAAAAGGAAATATAAGCTGGAAAAATATCACTATTTAACAAACCTCAGGTTGCCAACATAACCATGCATGCAAGAAAATGAAAAGTCCTGATGTTCCCAACAATTTAACTAATTTTCAAAATAATTTGCAGTAACCTTCTAATTAGAACACATAAATAATGTGTAATTGTAGGCAATACATTTGCTATTGAGATCATTATCCTGGTTTTTTATGATTTTTTAAAAGCATCGCTTTAGCCACCGCTTATTTATCCAATGGGACGCGACAAAATTAAATATTTTAACTGGTGGGAACTTTATAAACATGGCATAATTACATCAATACTTACGTAAGAGTGCGTTGCCTACGTGATTTAACAAACTTAAGTAAATAGTAAAATAATACAGCAGAGCAGGAACGTAATGTGCTGTTTGAACTTGGTGAAACAAAAACATATCCTTAAAAAGCAAAAAAGAGAATAGGTCAAGTAATGGTCGAGTCGATTTTATGCTACGGCTGCGAGGTATGGACTATAAATGGAGAAACTAAAAAAAAACTCCACGCAGTCAAAATGAATTATTTAAGAGGAAGTACCAGCAAAGAAGAGAACATGCCCCAAAGGAGACCATTAGACATCTTATGAAAGCAAATGAAACGGTAACGGATAGAATGGAACGAAGAGTACTAAAATGGTTCGCTCATTTAATGTGAATGTCACACGATAGTTGGCCTAAAAGAGTGAACACCACCAGGAAGGAATAAGTGAAGTAGACCACGTAGATCCTGGAATGAGGGGATAAAGCGAGCAATAGCAGAGGAAAATTTGGATGAAGAGCAAGCACTAAACCGAGAGGTGTGGCCAAGAAGAACGTGAATGTGGCAATTAGGTGTACTGTAATGTGTAGCAATACAATATGCAATAAACTTTATTGTTATATATATATATATATATAGTAGTAAATCGACGCCACAACAAAACACTCACGAAGCCCTACTTCCGGAAATGTGGTAATCCGACGGCACTTTAAAAATTTTACCAAATTTTATTTTTAGAATAACTTTATGACCTAATTTGGCTTTCGTGATGCAAAATACGATACCAGGCGTCCCCACAGCAAGTCCCACGGTGGATAGGGGCTCCTCTTTATATCCGTTGGCCTGCTGCAACACGCCCGATACCTCCGGCTACCGATGACAGCTTGCACCACTCCAAAAACTTCTTACACCTCCGTCCCCGCTCAGTCCTAGGGTTCCGCACAGCTCAGCATGAATGTCGCTGCCTCCTACCCGGGGTATGGGATTAATTTTCTTTTAAATGGAATATTTGTGGGGAAGCCAAAATAACACCTCACAGCATGGTTTCGTTTTCCTCTTATATTTTTTCATTCATCTTAGTTGCATTTTATGTTTAAATCAAGGCTAATACTATTTTTAATACAATTTTTACAAATTATTAACTCAAAGTCAATGCTATTCATACGATTTGCAAAATTTAAACTAGCACATTTATAGATTTATTGTAAAATAATATTTAAAATTGCTATCATAATTTTAGAGGCTTTAAAAGCGTTCATTGCAATACATACAGGGTCGCTATTTTGTATGGGACCAAAGCTGCCCTGGTCAAACAGTTTGAGATATGCGTTTCATATTTGGTATACGTTAATTTGAGGTTATTTTTCATATTGTGAAATAAATACAAAATTTCATATAGTTTTTAAGTGCGGTCGCCAGATTGATTTTTTTAAATAGCAACCTAGGCTGTGTGATACAACAATAGAAAGCTTTTTTTCAGAAATATTACGCATGTAGGGGTACATAAGAAAATAACGCAGATAAATAAAAAAATCATTTGAGGCATGGTTTAATTCGTCGTTGCACATTTAGTAAAATCTAGTAACCATTGCATTAACAAAACGTCGTAAATAAACGAAACACCAACAAAAACAAGTAGTAAAAGCTTAATGGGTGGCAAAATAAACACCATACATTGTTAATTCTTCCTGTAGTTGTATTGTCTGGCAAATAATCTTTCGAATTCTGCAACATGGATCGTTCTAAATCCGGTAGAGCAAGATCTGCCACAAATGAAAAGAATTCCCTTGAGGTAGTACTGGATGTGGTTGAGCAACTTCAAACGTTTCTACAGCAACTTGCCTTAAACCACAATATGAGTAGACGTTCCATTCAAACAATTTTAAAAAGAAATAAGCTTTGCCCTTACAAAGCAGAAGACGATTTCGACAGACTTTTGTGAGTGGGCAATGAAAATTATTTCTGAAAATGACAATTTGGCCAATTCAGTTGTATTCATGGATGAAGCTCCTTTTCGTTTAAATGGATCTGTAAATAGGCACAACTGTAAATACTGGTCTGACACCAACTCCCATTGGATGGAAGAAGTGCACACCTAGCGACCCTAAAAAGTTAATGTATGGTCTGGTACTGTTAGTCACAACATTATTGGACCATTTTTCATTGAAAGCAACCTTACGTCGGAGAGATATCTTCAAATGCTGTGGGAAAATATTATTCCTCAAACTATAGAACTCTTTCATAATCATGATAACCCAAATGCAGTCAACGAAAACATCTGGTTTCAGCAGGATGGGTTGCCTCCCCACTATGGACTTGCAGTGCGCAATTATTTAAGCCTCATTCTTGACCTGCCTTGGATCGCGAGAAGAGAAACCGTGGAGTGGCCCGCTCAGTCACCAGATTTGTGTCATTCAGAATATTTTTTGTGACGGACGGATTGATCGAAGACAACAAGCGAGAAACAGGTTACGATTTGACAAGTGGAATATCACTACTTTAGCAGGGAAGGAAGCAGAGATAATAGAGGAAATGGAAAAATACAAACTACAAATTCTAGGAATAGCTAAAATCAATACCTAAGAGAGGGAATGTCATAAAGAGACTTGATGAGAGGTATGATGGAACTCCAATAGGGGGTAGAATAACGGAAAGAGTAGAAATAATCCTAAACAATGAAATAGAAACGAAGGTGACAAGCTGAGAGGCCATACGCTCTAGGACCTAGGATAATAACTGTAAACCTAGAGCTACAAGAAAAAGTGGGAATCATACAAATATATTCGCCAACAGAACGAGCCAACCTAAATGACAGGAAACACTTCTACGAAGAACTACAAAGAACTGTGGAAAAAATGCTAACCAAAAACAGGCATCTCATTATAATGGGGGACTGGAATGCTCATATCAGAAACAACAAAGGGGCAGGATATGGAACAATGGGAGACCAGGGAGTAGAGGGAGTAATAAATAACAACGGAGAGCGGATGATTGACTTCTATATTACCAACAAACTAATGATCGGAACACTCTTTTTACACATAAAACGATACAAAAATAACATATGATTCCGGACAACTAAGACACAAAAGCGTGGTTGACTGTACAACAATAACCAGAAGCATGGGATAGGCACTGCAGGGCGTAAAGGTAATTAGATGAGTAGAGCTTAATACCAATCATAGACTACTGGCAGCAGACACTTCAATCAGGAAACCAAGAAAATAACCAACAAAAAACATAACAAAATTATACTAGAGAAGCTATAAAACACAGAAACAAGAGAATAATACGTGAGGACACTGAATATTAAATTAAACGCTCTAGAAACAGAAGAAAGGCAATTAGAGATCCCCTGAAACCTAAATGAAAAATGGCGAAAAATTAAGGAAACCCTAATACAAACGGCCACTGAAGTATGTGGAACAAAAGTAGTAAGTCAAAGCAAACAAAAGAAAAGAACTCGATGGTGGAGCGAAGAAATAAAAAACAAAAATAAACAGAAAAAAGAAGCAGATTCAAAGGAACAAACAGAGAAGAAGACAGAATCAACTACATACAAAAACCTAACCAATCAAAGGAAGCCTCATGGGAAGAGTTTGGCAAAAAATAGAAGAGAGCTACATAGAAAATCAATAACGGTTCTGGAATGTAGTAAAAAGATTAAAAAGATATCGAGCAAAACAGATAAGAAACGTAAAGAACCAAAGAGAAAAGTTGGAAACAACGACCGAAGGAGTTCTCAGAGCTTGGCAAGACTACTACAAAACTAAGTTCCAAAACGACCAAAGTAAAGAACCGAGGATGGAAGAAGAGAATAAAGAAAACGAAATTGATGATATCACTGAAGAAGAAATAAAATAATCTTTAAAAACTACCCAAAATGGAAAAGCTGAAAGGGACGATAACATAACACCAGAACTACTCAAGAAAGGAGGAGAACCAATCGTAAAAGCGCTCAAGGAAATATTCCAATAGGCCTGTAGAACAGAGCAGATACCAACGGATTGGGAGATAAATATCATTGTGCCTACATATAAGAAAGAAGAAACCACAATCTGTGATAATTATAGGGCAATATGCTTATCATCAGGTGCATGTAAATTATGCCCCATAATTGTAGAAAAGAAAGTAAGAAAAAAAAATAGACACAATGGAAGGTGAACAAGCAGCTCCCCGTCGTGGCAAACAACCCCAAGACCACATTTTTACTATTCGAAGCATAATAGACAAGAAAATAGACAAAAACGGAGAAATCTTCTTGGCCTTCTTAGATTTCAAATCTGCCTTCGACCAGGTACCACGAAAACATATATGGGAAGCACTAGAAGAAGTACAAACCAGGCCAAACTGAGACGAATAATTAAAAGCATTAACAAAAATGTAGTGAGCCTTACTACTCAATCGACATAAGTCGGAAAAGTTCCAGATGGATACGGGAGTGAAACAGGGCGACAGCCCATTAATTTTTATAGTATACATGAACAGCATCATCAAAAAAATGCAAAAACGAAACTACGCAGACGACATACTAGTCATAGCGAGTAACGTGCATCAACTTCAGAGTAATATAAACATTTGGAAAAGAAACTTAGAAAAAAAATCTGGTGTGATACACGCACACAACTTCCTTTTACAGTGATCTTATAATTATCCAAAAATTTGATTTTAAATTTTTAAGCATTTGTCAAAATTTTTCAAAAATTACAAATTCTACAAAAACGGTACAAAATAGAGCGTTAGGTAAAGAGACAAATTTTCTCTAGAATTTTAAGCTGAATTCAAAAATGTAATAATATACCGGGTGTTCTATTTAAAATAGGAATTAATAAAGAAAATAGAAAAAAAAAACAAAAGAAACCCATTTTAGAAGTATTGAACTGGAAAATCACCTATCTCACTTTAATACACATTAAAAATGTAATAAAAATGTGAAGTTTGAAAAAAATCGTTAGAGCCGTTTTTGAAAAAATCGAAAAAAACTGAAAAATCACAAGAGTAAACATCTACTTCCGGTCATGCGATTTTCTTCAAAAGCTTGCTGTCGCATCTACATAGTACACAAAACTTATATATGAAGTTTCAACGCCATATCTCTTTTCGTTTTTGAGATATTTTGTTCACAGACACACAGACAGACCGACACACAGACAGACAGACAGACAGACACACGGACAGACCAATGAAAAAAAAATGTTTTTTGGGATCAGGGGACTCTAAAACGTGAAGATCTGTTGAAAACTCAATTTCGAATTTTTGGGGTGAATCCAATACTTCCTTTATTGTAAAAGGAAGTAAAAAGGGATGCAGATCAATATCAATAGAAGCAAAATAATGAATATCACCAGAGAAGAACAAATAGCAAGAATGGACATTCAAATAGATAACAAAAACGACTGGAGTATGTGGATCAAATAGAATATCTAGGAACGATCATCAACAAAAATGGAAAAATAGAAGAAAAAGTCAGGCACAGGATAAACAAGGTAAATAACATTTATTATCAAATCAACAACATACTAATGGGCAAAAACAACTTAGTGTCAAAGCGAAAATGCATCTGTACAAAACAATATATACACCTACATTACTGTATGGAGCAGAATCATGGGCATTGGTAGATAAAGTTAGATAAAAAATAACGGCATCAGAAATGAAATATCTAAGAAAAGTGAAAGGCAAGACTAGAAGAGATAGAGTCAGAAATATAAAGTGTAAGGAAAGAACTAGACCAAAAACCGATAGTAGCGGAAATAGAAAATGAACAACTCAGATGTTATGGATATTTTATTCGTATGAGAGCTGACGCATACCCCCGAAAAGTATTTGAAATAAGGCCTAAAGGGCAAAGAAAAAGAGAGAGACCCTGAATTACATGGGAGAGTAACCTCAAGGAGCTGGCAAGGGAACGAGAAAAAACCATCCAAGAAGTCAGGATATTGGCGAGACAGAGAAACAACTATAGAAGATGGATCGAGGACCCAACGCCGTGCCGTAAGGCATAAATGGGATATGAAAAAGAAGATTTTTTTGTAGGCCCATTTAAAAAGTCGCGTTTATTTAAATAGACCTGACAATTTAGTATTGAAAAATCGTATTCGTGCTGAAATGGCTGCTATTTCTCGCAATTCTTTGCGTGACTCTAGACAATTTTTAAAAGTGAGCAATTTGAACATCTGCTCTCTTAACTACTGTTAATTAATAATGTTGTTGTTTTCATTTGCATATAAGAAATGTTGTTTGTTACCCTACATTTTAATTACTGTTCGTGTTTTGTTTATTTATGCCGTTTTGTAATGCAATGTATACTATATTTCATTAAATTTGCAGTGACGAATTAAGATGCCTCAAATGTTTTTTTATTCATCTGCGTTATTTTCTTAATGCACTTTTATACATGTGGTGTTTCTGAAAAGATAAAAAAATAATATTTCTATTGATGTATCACACAGCCTAGGTTGCTATTAAAAAAATTCAATATGGCGACCGCACTTAAAAAGTATATGAAAATTTTTTTTTACTTTACAATATGAAAAATAACCTCAAATTAACGTATACCAAATATGAAACGCATATCTCAAACCGTTTGACTAGGGCAGCTTTGGTCCCATACATAATAGCGACCCTGTATATTTGTGAAAGCCCAATGACAGCTGTCTTAAATCCTATAACATAAAATCGTTGGTCTCTTTGTATGTT
The DNA here is from genome assembly GCA_940337035.1 of Agriotes lineatus. Classification (NCBI taxonomy): domain Eukaryota; kingdom Metazoa; phylum Arthropoda; class Insecta; order Coleoptera; family Elateridae; genus Agriotes; species Agriotes lineatus. The sequence goes on along the minus strand of OW679196.1, from coordinate 114,248,550 downwards.
TGTATGTTTCTTTATTCGCTCTCCTCCGAAGATACTGGACCGATTAAGTTGTATGATGGCTTAAAATTTTGCTAATTTTTAGATGATCATAGGCCGGTTTTTATTTTCAAAAAAAGTATTAAAAGGTTTTAATTAAATGAAATCGTGTAAGTAGGGGAGCGAAGCGTCTGTGGCCGTACGCTACGGTGCGGCAGCTGTTGTGGCCGTGGGCTGCACTGTGGCAGCTGCTAGCTCGGGCGATTCACTATGTTCATATACCATTATAGCAGCACCTTACTCAACCAAGTATAGTTGGTCCAGTGCATCCTTTTTTACTTCCTTTTACAATAAAGGAAGTATTGGATTCACCCCAAAAATTCGAAATTGAGTTTTGAATAGATCTTCACGTTTTAGAGTCCCCTGAACCCAAAAAACATATTTTTTTTATTGGTCTGTGTGTCTGTGTGTATGTCTGTGTGTCTGTCTGTCTGTGTGTGTGTCTGTCTGTGAACAGAATATCTCAAAAACAGAAAGAGGTATGGTGTTGAAACTTCATATATAAGTTTTGTGTACTATGTAGATGCGACAGCAAGCTTTTGAAGAAAATCGCATAACCGGAAGTAGGTGTTTACTCTTGTAATTTTTCAGTTTTTTTCGATTTTTTCAAAAACGGCTTTAAAGATTTCTTTTTAACTTTACATTTTTATTGCATTTTTAATGTATATTAATGTGAGATAGGTGATTTTCCAGTTGAATACTTTTAAAATGGGTTTCTTTTTTTTAAATTTTTTTTATTAACCCCTATTTTAAATAGAACATCCGGTATATTATTACATTTTTAAATTCAACTTGGAATTCTAGAGAAAAATTGTCTCTTGAACTGACGCTCTATTTTGTACCGTTTTTTGTAGAATTTGTAATTTCGAAAATTTTGGACAAATGCCTAAAAATTTAAAATCATATTTTTGGCTCATTATAAGATCACTGTAAAAGGAAGTTGTGTGCGTGTATCACACCAGATTTTTTAATTTATATTAATAAATCTCTCTTAAATTAGCGAACGGAAGCGTAGCTTGGGTGATTCGCTAGTTATAAAATAAAAATAAAGCAACATAGATTAATATCTAATTAATGTATTCACTAAAAAGAATAAACGACTGTTACGGTTTGAAAGCCCTTTAGCGCTGAAAATTCAAAATTTATGCATCGCATTCAAGTTTTTTGTTTTGTGTGAGAATTTTGGCATTCAAGCGACGCATTGGGCTTTCTTTTCCGTTCTGTCGTAAACCCAGCTAGTCTTGCTGAGTTTATCGCTTTGCATAACTTATTAGCTTGACCGTTTCGTTTCGATCACCTCGTGCTAAAAGTGATGTCGATTTTTGAGATTCCTCGCCTTTAGGGTGTATTTTTAATACAGGCGCGACGTGTAAAATTAATTTCTTCTTTGTCAAGACGACGGCGTAGGCGGTTGACTTTGCTAAGCGTGTACGTAGATCAAATTTGGAGTAAATTTCTTTTTCTTTTTTTTTGCTTGTTTCGTGGCTTGAGCTTCCTCTTTCTGATTTGCGCGGCATTTTCAGCCGCTATGCCGCAATAGCTTTCGTGCTTCAGTGGCCCTGTCAAGTAGTATCGCTGTCCAGTTTTCCATGTATGATGACTAAAGACCGGATAAATAAGCATCCTTTAAGTAAAAAAAAGTGCTTAAAAAAGCACATTATTTTACGAAAAAAAGCTCAACTTATGCCAAAAAAAGCTCCAAAAAAGCAGTAATTTACAAAATAGACAGCAATTTTTATGCAACTTTATATAATTACAGTAAAAATACAACTTAAAATCAACATGAAAAAAATCAGAAGAAATAAACAGGCAATCTTTCTATGATAACACGTATTATTTTATAATAAAAATACAAATCCAACTTAATTTATATTCAGATATAAAAACATAATAAATATGATATTTAAAATAAAAGAATCAAAACATTAAACAGCTCTATTCATGCCGAAAAGAATTGACAATTAAATATTGTTCCAAATGTTTCATTGTTAAATTGTGTCTTTGATCGTTTAAAATTTGTTTGTATGTCGAAAAACTTCTCTCTACGTCCACAGTAGTAGTAATAGGTGCGTATTTAAATGCAGCTATATTAACGGGATCCATGTTCAAATCAGGAATATTTTCACCACTCAAAATAGAAGAAATTTTTTGTAGTTCTTGGTATCCCGTATTCTTTGAAAAAATCTGTTCCATTTTTGTGTTAATTAACTCTCCAATGGGTTCTGGAACATCCTAAATGGCATTCTTAAAATTAGAAATAATTTTAATTGATTCAAACAACGGAACTTTTTGCTTCTCCAGCGATTTCATGGTTTCGCTTAAAAAATTAAAATTGCTTTTAATATATGCCAAATGATTTTGTAGTTCATGTTGTTTAAGAACATTTTGGCAGTCTTGTATTGATTTACTTGTGTTTTCTGGATACTCACAAACTAATTGTTTAAAGTTTAAATTATTAGCGTCTAGCCAAATTCCCCATCTAGTCAAAATAGGTTCGGGGGGCAGCGAAACATTTGGCAATTTCTCTTTAAACATCTTCACTCGCAAGGGAGCATTGATAAATATTTTTTACGTTTACTTATTAATTTATTAACTAATGGAAACTGCATCCTTATCGCCTTCGCGATACGATACAGTGTCAAGGCAATGCATTAGTGCAAAATTGCAAAATGCAGCAGTCATGTAGTGGTGTAGCATATTAATTTTACGGCATTAGGTAATTAACGCGTTATTTCATGAAAAACTACCTATTTCCAAACAGTTTGTTTAGAAAATTCAAGTGACTCACAAATAAGTCCGAAATAAGCACTAAATTGAAAAATAAGCATTGGTAACAGCAAATAAGCAAAAAAAGCAGGAACAAATATGACTCAAATTGCTTCTTTTTATGAGATTTGTGAAGATTTCAAAACAGTTTGTTGCTGCTTTTAAAATTGAACGTAAGCAAAAGTGCTTAGAATCCGGTCTTTAATGATGACCCCTTTGAATATGTGAGTTTTCTCGGGCTTCATTTTCGGAGAATCCCAGCCGATGAGACGACGCTGACCCAGATTCCGACGTTGAGCTGGTTGCTGTCGCCAAGAAATAGGATGATACTTATGGCTCAATTTCACCGAAGGAGCAACAGTTAAGTTTTGCCCTTTATTAACTCTTTCGTAAACTTGTGAATTGTGGGGAGGAGTGCAGCTATGCCTCAAGCTGAATCTTGCAGATTTTCCGTGCAGTTTCAGTTGTGTCAATGCGACAGCACCACTGATAAGTTTTATTTAATTTAACATTTATATGTAAGTACCACATTAATGGCTATTTTATGCATTTGTTACTACTTGGCTATTATATGCATTTGTTAATACTACCATATTTTCTTACTGAAGCCTCTGATGATTCACTTTTCAGATTATCTTGCGATAGACTGTTTTATTTTGAGATTCTGAGTTCTCGCTTCTCTCTTAGCACATTTGTCGCAATTAAAGACTCTGTTACGGTATCAAAATGACTTAGCGACACCCACGACTGTGTGAGTATCAAATAACTAGACAAGTCCGGGAAATAGGCACGCTCACCCTGAGAACTGTCAAAACAGGCTAAAGGCCTCGGCTCAACTACGCTCAGGGAGATGAGCGTGGTTCAAAACGGTACACCACAGTGCAAGCGTGTCGAGGTAATATATAGGGTGTTACCAAAGAAATGGGAGCCGCAAAGTCCAACTCAATACGCCCCCGCTCAACCGAACCTTGAAGGTCAAACAAAGTAAAAAATACTCAAATAACTATTACTGGAAACCACGGCGTAGCGACAAACTCGACAACCTATCTACAGCGCGCATCTACCACGTTCGGGCTTCACCTTAAATTGATCGTAACATAGTGACTCAGTCACCCTGTAAACAAACATGCACAAGGCACAGAGGGAAAAATCATAAGACGGTACAGTCAATACATTTATTGGGCCACTTCACATGACCGAACGATCATTTACAAAACTTCGACTGAGTCGGCTCGTACAACAATCGGTACTACCTACTTAAAGGATACGCCCAGCTGGGAAGCGCTTTATCTAAAGTTACGGCGCATGCTGAGGTACACAAATATAATAATTAACAAGGCTGCTCTCAGAGAATCCGTGTACGGTACAATATTTAGTTTAAATGCAACACAAACAAACTCGCTTGCATAGAAGCCGTGTACGACACTGTATTTTAATTTAAAATGCAAAGCAAACAAGCTCGCTTACATAGAAGCCGTGTACGACACTGTATTTTAATTTTCAATGCAAAGAAAACAAGCTCGCTTGCAGAGAAGCCGTGTACGGTACAGTATTTAGTTTAAATGCAACATAAACAAACACGCTTGAAGGGACACGATTTAGGACAGTTTATTACATACAATTTACCTGGGTAGGTGCCTCGGCCTGCAGGCAATGGAAGGCGCTTGCACTAGGATCGAAATGTCGCTATGCTCTTAACTACGTGGCATGCTCGAGATGATACAACGTCCTACATAATCCTCTTTTCGATGGACAAGAGTGAAATGAGTCAACTGCCCCCTTGGCAAAGATTCGGAAAATAGCGTGGCCGTTAGATTGATCGTTCAGATAAGAAATCCCGTCACTCACGATGGATAAAAATTAGGCTACACTAGCCTCCCGTAAACTAATAACCAGAACGAAACCGCGGACCGAACGTCGTACTGCCACACTCGTGCTCGACCAACTTGCCGACCAGCGTCTGCCTCTGAACTGCCTCCAGAAAACGCGCTCGTGAACACAGTTAAAAGAAAACCGCCCCCAGAACACACACAAACATAAAGCAGGGGTTTCCACGCAAAGCGCAGAGACGCCCGCTCAAAATCGAAATATCAACACTCTATTCGACGGTCAGAGGCTGAATGACCCGACCTCTAACGGCCACCTCCAGTATACGCGCGAAACGACCGTCTGCGACTCCACAGAAGAACGCAATCAAAAGCCAGGGATTTCGCCCGGTGACAAGTCGTTTCGGAGCGACAGATATCGATAGATGCCTTCTCACTTGCTCTCATTGAGTAAATTTTAAATAAGTCGCAACTGAACACTTTTGCATGCGATGAAATCAACAGCTGCATAAAACAACGATGCGATAGGCGTACAAAGCTTATGAATTAGGGACAGCGATACCAGGAGTGTACAAAGTTTACGAATGGCTATTCATGATGCTAAACGTTGCAGTTTTATGCGATGGACTATGGCTAAAATAGATTCGAAATACAGGCGAACTCGACAATTATGTACCAAAAGTGTTTTAAAAGTTGATGTAGTTAATTAAATTACTGCGAAGCATGAAATGGCCGGACAACTCGTTGGAGCCCTCAGAAAAGTATAATGGAAACCCAGCCGTCTACACTGCAGTTGGCTGGCGTCAAATGTACTCTCGTAGTAAATTATTTATGTAGTTTGAAATTTGATTTCACGACATTGCATCTCGTCACTACTGAACGAACTTGTTCTGGCTTTTTATTAATTATTTTTCTGCTGAAAGAGATTTTAGCTTTAAACAATCGATAATAAATGCCAGTTCTAAACTGGTCACAATATCTAAATTCTCGACCAAGTATTTCATGTTTATTAAGATATAATCTGTTAAATTTCTTATTCGTTAATATCCAAGTCCACTTTCTCTCGTGTTGCTTCTTGGAGAATGTATTCTCACAATGCACCTGCTTTTATTTTCGAAATTTCGTTATTTTTTGTTTCTCTGTCACATTATTCTAGAAACTTTTCCGAATCTTAGATCTCGTATGTTAAGGTAGAAGCTTGCCATTGCGAATACATTTTACGTTCTTTTACCATTTTGGCTCGTTGGCTACTAAGAGTTGGAACAACACGTATCATGAGAATACACCCCCGTCGTGGTGGTAACACATATCGGAAATAGGTATCTATACTGTTTCTCTCATAATAAAGTATGTTGTGGAATTATTTATCGTGTTAACCGTCAGGTGAGATACAACAACTACTAACAAATTTTAAAAAAGTTCTTCAAAATGGTGAACGAGAAACAGACCATCGCCAAGGTTTTGGTCCGTACTGGCACTAGCTTGATCCTAGAAGCTTTATATGCATCCAGTTTGGCTATTCAAGTCTGGATGCCCTACCAACATCGTCTATATAACTGCTGATGAATACATAACACTGCAATATTTTCAAGGAAGTGATGTTATTTAGTTTTATAATTACAAATTATACTACGGCCAATTTATATATATGTATGTATGTATGTATTATCTGTAACCTCATTTACCTTGCGGTGTAGACGCTGGTGCTTTATGCTCTGGCATCTGGCGGTCGATGCTCAACTTATCAATATATACTGAAAATATATCGAAAAACCCAGATAGCTTTGAAAAACAAATGCTACACTATTATTTAGTATCATTGTTTGCATGTACTTTGACGTTTAATTCGTTGTGGTTGAATTGAATTGAATGGTGGTTGAAAGTAAATGAGTTGTAGAAAAGAATTCGAATTTTTGCACTGGCATTTTCAAATCACGATTTTTATTATTTTAAAAAGGGCTTCAGTACTTATCAGTGTCAGTAAAGTTTTACTGCCACTTTTGGTGAACAAGTCCCTTCATTGAATACGGTGTAAAGTGTGAGTACATCACCAAACAGGAGTAAACCATTCTTCAACGTCCGTCATCAATTCAAAAATATCGTAGCTACTGTTAGAACACCATCTATAGCTTTGATCCTCAGTTATTAAAATCACCATACGTAATTACTACTATTTAAAACAATTAAAGTCACTTCGGTCCTTGCAATATTCAGAGCGTGTAAAAATGTAATATTTTAAATAAGTAAACTTAGCTCTGGCCTAATTAATTATGCTTTTGTTACTTTTTTAAATGAAGTTGCCTTTACGCATAGTTCAGAGAGGCAGGTCCGATTTATTCTCGAGTACATTCGTAAAGAATAGATTAAATAGAATAACTACGTAGATTGGTATTTAATTATGTTACATGTTAAGTTTTCTCAAATTACATTAAATTATACAAATCCTGCATACAGCAATAAAAAGGAAATATATTCGGGTTAACGGCTACATAACTTAACATGGAAAGCCAATAGCCCACGGTACATCCAAGTGCCTTCAGTTGCTATCACGAAGAATCGGCTCTTGGCGCTGCACTGTATTTTTGAGCGGTTGTTTCTGCAATTAGAATGTTAGATAACGCCGCGTCTGGCAGCTACATTCGTAGTCAAATATGCATCGCTAAATTTCAACAAATAAATCTGGTTAGAGGTTTCCCCGCTAGTGAACCTTATAGTGCAGGTGTTAAATTGTCTTTGGGTCTCGTTTGGACGGCTCCTGGAACGATATAATATTTAATTAAAAAATTTTACCTTAAAAAATTGAATCGACTCGGTAAGTGTCTACCACGCAGCAATCCGCGTGTTTCTCCTAGCTTCTTTCGAGGCATAAAATTGCCGTTTATGCTGTATGGTGTTACAACCCTCCCCCCTAGGGTTGCAGAGGAGGGTAAGTGAACCGAAAATACCAGGTCCGGCTACCACTGGGTTCAGTTTAAAGGCTGTTTTGGGAGGTCGTATTCTGATACCGGATACACCTACCAAAAATACGACGTAAGATGGTTTCAAGTAGGTATTTGCTGATAAAACGGAACCGGAGACCAAACAAATACGTTACGAGCGAGTCTCAGGTTTGTTCCTAGATACCGGAAGGATTTATGTTATATGTTTTAGTTTACTGCATCGTTAAAGTGGAGTGGTTCACTCTTGTTGGTACAGTTAATTTTGACGTTGATGTTCCATCTCAGAGCTAATTAAAATGTTTTATTGCTCTGTGGCTTCACCCAGGAACTCCTGAAGGCCAACTCCAACTGTAGCACGCAAGGCTCTGGCTGTCCGATGTCCCTGCTACTCGGAAAAGGAGGCCAAAATTGGTCGCACTTGGACAATTTTTCCAGCTGGCTATCTCTCTTTACTGGGCTTTGCTATCACTTTGGAAATTAGCCACAAAGATGGACTACACCCAGGTTATTATGATAAACACCAATTTGGCTACACGAATAAGTTTCTTTATAATAAATTTAAACGAACAGGGAGCTCACTTAGCGCACAGTCTAACTGTTACAAGCTTCTATTTGATTTCCTTTGTTAAACAATTGACATTGTCGTTTCTTAGAAATAATGATTTACATTTATTTATAAGAAAAAAGGATTGCTTTACATGTTTATTTATGGGCTATAGCATTGATAAAATGTTCTTACATAACTACTAAAATGTGTTTATTTTTTGAAATTGTTCAAGTAGCACTTTGCCCTGCTTTTAATTCACTTGAGTTTTAATTACACTTATTGACATGAGTTTATTTAGCACTTTATCAACTGTCTGTCTTCAGATAGGTTACGTCTTTGCAATCTTTACTTCCTCGTACTGCTTTGCACTGTTCCTTTTCGTTACCTTTCCGTTTGTGGCTTATAAACCTTTAATACTTATAACCCTCATACAATTTCTGTACTTCATAGTATATTTTGTATTATTTTAAAATTCATATCATTGTTTGACGTTATTCAAATCAACCTTGTTCGCTACATAATTCAAACTATATTTGCCATTCAAAACATTAATTATGACTTAAACTCTGAACGTACCCCTTCTGAAATCTATCTATCTCATGCCAACCTTTTTATTCAAATTATAATTGCTGCTACTCATATCAAGTGCATTTCTTAATGTAAAATAACTGACTTTCTTGCAATAAATAAAACAGTTGATTCTGTGCTTATTTTAGAATCCATTCTTGTGTTAACTAGGCAATTAGAATTGCCGTGGGCAGTATACCATTACAATATTAATAGTAATAAAGATTTTATACTACATGGTAATGCAATTCTATAAAAATGTGAATGTCTCCATGACCATTTTTTAAAATGAAATCATTGTCTCTTATTGGAAATGCGCCTGTAACGACTAAGTGCTACTAAAATTAGTTTAATGAATTTTAATTGTCTGCAGAAATAGATTGGTATTCAGTTATTCCTATTATTTTTGGTCGAAGTTCCATCATTAGCATGAACGTAATCAACCGTAAATTGCAAATGTTCTAATCACACATTCCTACGATTCGTTGCTGTTACAGTTGTAGAATATTCCAGGTTCTATAAATTTATCATCTATAAGTTACCACTGTGGTCCTAAGAACATAATTTAGACAGAAAATTAAAAAAAATCAGTATTTTTGACCAAATCTGAGATTTTTGCTAATTCAATGTTTTATGTACAGTCCAAAAGCTGAGTAAAAATAGGATATATTCTTAAATTTTCTATTTTGCTTGCATTTCAAGATTTGTATAAATATGGTATGCGCTTCATATATTTTGTTATTCTTGATTATGAACTTTATTTAATATAGCAGAGCAAGGGCTCGTATAATATATTATTGTTCCTTACAAGAACTGCAGACCTCCACCTTCACCCAAATAGAAGCTCAAATCGCAAACAAAAACTACTTTAAAAACGTTTTTCATTTCCTGTTATTTCCAGGTCGTTTTCCGGTGCTATAACGTCGCCGACATTTTTTAATTTAAATGTATATTTTAGAACAAATTTAAATATAGTATAGCATACTGAGAAAGACTTTACTTGAAAATTACTTTTAATATTGTGTAAAGGAACTAAAACATTTATATTTTATTTGCTACTTAGTCATGCGTTTTAAATCTTTATTACATAGGAAACAAAGCAAAATATTAAAATTAATAAGGTCAACACTAGGTTCAAATTGTTCACCATTTTCTATCAGATGATGTCCAAATAAATGTAGGCAATTCTTTTCGGAAAGGTTCTGAATGAAATAAACTAATTTCTATATGAATTGTTGTCTTTAATGTTTACATCCTACGTGAGTGGTTGGCCTGGACCCATTGTTTAGGCATTGTCATAAGAAGTTCAATGGGTCAAATCAACGACCATAAAATGTGCAGGTGCAGGTGGAATCTATATTACTTGAAAACAACCTATCTCAGTTTAACACCATTTCCAAAATTTCTAAGTAATAAAATGCTTTACAGCTCTATTTAACTATGAATAGAGCAAGTATTGCTTATGATGGAAAGTTCAAACTGTTTTCGTGAAGCAGTGGTGGCTGTTCCTTAAAGGTGCAGAGGCTCGAAACTCCCAACCGTCAACAGCCTGAGTGATTAGAAAAAAGTAACTTTTCTATAATTGAAAGTATATTTTATCATCTATCCTATTGTTAATATATAACAAGCTTTAAGTAATGAGATTCGCAGATCGCTATTCGATATCGCTTAAAATATGTGAAACAATATCCAAGAAGTATGTCATGGTAACACGAGTTATGTGTCGACACACTCGCTCGTTTCATATGCACCAAGCAGCTGGCAGCTGCTAACGCCGCTCCGAATTGTGTTCCAAACTTATATGAGAATTACGGGATAAACGTTGTCGCTGCAGAATCGGCGATATAGCAGTTTCAATGTGACGCTAAGGTTATCAATGTGCAGTTGAGACCGCTGTAAACTCGTGGGCTTATCGTGTCACACTTACAAATTGTGCTGTCGGAATGTAACGCAGTCCAAGAGTAAAGGCAGCAGGCACGCCGATTTCAAATGTGGTGCAAACTTTCACATTGAAAATGTGTTTGAATGTAATATGGGTTGCAGTTAGAGCGTGTTTATTTACATTGAGAGATTTCGGTTATTTCATAGAGTTTTATACAAAAAATGGTGGAGAATGGCATAACTAATATTTTTGACACTAACTTTAAAAGCCTATAGTACAGTTAATTGTCGTTTTACATTAAAGAATTAGCCGCGGCGATTCTTCTTGTCCAGTGGTTTAGGGTCATTAGACAAGTGTAGAACTAAAAAGCCATACCCCCACTCCCTGTCAAAGAACCGACATATGGAAAACATTTTGAAATCGTTTTCTCTCGCGATCCATTGGTCGCACAGAAAAAGTTAGTCAACAAAAAATGTTGAAAATAAAATTCTACACAGTTTTGGTAATTTCCACGTTTCCGAGAAGTTGATATTTCGAACAGCAGAGGGCGACAAAGTTACCAAAAATTGATTTTCTTCATCTGAGAAAATCCGTTCTGAAAACCTATTCACATTGAAACTACTTGAGTGACGTGACGATTTTACCTCGCAAAAGAGAAATGGTTACCTCGCTGCGCCGGAATATACATTTCCCACCTTGAAGGAGACTATTTAAATCAATCACATTATTAAAAGAGATTCGTGCACATTTTTTCCAGAACTACAACTTTCACATTCGCATTTTCAAAAAAAAAACACCCCCACAGAGTTAGAATAGCGGAAACCGATTTTTGGTAACTTTGTCCCTCTCTACCGTTCGAAATACCAACTTCTCGGTATTACGGTAAAATTTCCAACATTTTTTGTTCAACAACTTTTGCTCGAGAAAAAAAATATTTCAAATGTATTCAAGATGGCGGCTGCTTAACAGGGGGTGGGGGCACGGCTTTTTGGTTCTTCACTTGTCTAATAACTCTAAACCACTGGGCAAGAGGAATCGCCGCGGCCAATTTTTTTAAGATGACGGGGTATTTTCCGATAGTTTTACTGTACTAATACCGTTAGCTGACGAGGTTTAAATTTAAAAAACTTGGACGGCCTATACTGGTATTATATTTTAACTGCAAAATAAAGTTGGAACTCACAATTTTACAAGATATTTTTTGTGAACATTTACAATAAAAAGAAATGGATTTGTGGTTCTAATGCATGCTCTAATTTTCCATTATTAAATAAATGATCGTGTTTCGTTATGTATATTTTGTGTTGTGTTTGAATACTTTTTGTTCTATGACGTTACCTTTTTGATTATTTAAATTTAAAACGATGGCTATCTTTATACTGAAACATTGACGAGTTGTAAGTATGTCATTAATTTTTATTTTTTGCTTAGTTATTGTTAGAAATTGAGAGCCCCACAAATACAATTATCACGAGTCGCCACGATTTGAAACGTACCAATTTGAAACGAAAAATTTACAATACATAGTTTAGGATAATGAAAACGTTTTTACCATGCTTAGTTCCTGTTATTTGTTTTTATAATAGCATTCCTTTTATCTGCGTCGGTAATTATGTAAATAATGTCGCTTTGTAAGCCTGAAACATATCAAGGTTCCTAGGTCAATGGAATTTTACGTAGGAATTTTTAATTTAATATTTTTGACATCCTCTACTAAAGAAAGATATGTTCATTGTCTTTATGCTATTGATGGTATTAAAAGGGAGAACAACAATTACTTAGAACTAATTAATGGTGGAAATTACCCAAATAGGTGCCGCGTCTGAATATTTCTACTAAAGGTATAATTTTTTCTTAAAATTCCCATCAAAATTAAAAATCAATTTATGGTTTGAAATATTGACATCAGCTTTCACAAAAAAAATCCATGCATTTGAAACAGTGCTTTTGATTGACCTTACACTTGCTGATCTGTTCATTGTCTTAAAATAAAGTTTGACGATTTTTTTTTAAATATTATTTTGAATCTCTAATTACATTCAAATATATTGTACATTGTAGAACTTCATATCCTTAAGACCTTGTCAGTGCCAGAGATAATTCCTTTTTCACAATTTTGTGAAATAGGCGAATTTCATTTAATTGTAATACTGACTACGTTTTGTTTTGAAGTTCCTCTAGCGGTATTAGATTTTGTAGATATTATTACAAAAAAAGATCCCATAGAAGATATTGCAGCTTAAAAATGATAAGATGAACTTCACATGACATAATGTGATAAACCAAAAATTATACTCAAGAATTTTAAAAGCCTCATTATTAACCAATTAGCGTTGTACGTAAAGTATATACTCTATAAAAACATTTAAAACAAATAAATGTTTGCAATTTTCTCTGAAATTTTAAAACAGCGTTAATTTGGTAAAAATTATGAAAACAATTACACCATAAAAACCCACGAAGGCTATGGGAAATTACTACGTTGAAGAATTTTACTATTACGTTAGACGAATTTTTAGATTAATTATTCCATACAAATATTACCTTTTCCATGAAATTTTCCCCTCTTACGTAATTCAAATATTTAAGGAAAATCCCTGATCTTTACTGCTCGCTATTTTAATGACGTTTCGCTGAGGTAAGTGATGAAAGACAAATTATCTAATAGACAACTAATGACACAATGAGACGGATTTCGTTTCAACCAGCGTCTAATGAAGTCGTCAATAATAATGCAGTGGAATTTCTTCTTTTATAATTATTAACAAGTTTTCTGACACTTGTACTAGCTACAGACAAATTGACGACATAATTCTTGGAGATCGACATACTTTATTACGCTGTACTTCTGGAAACGTTTAATCGTAATTTCTTTAATTAACAAAATTGTCTACTAAGTAACCCTAAGTATTGAAAAGAGTGCAAAACTATTCTAGTGTAGTTTCAACTACGCAATGCGACTTGCATAATCATTACATTAAAAATAAGCTTAGACTGTTCCGTAAGGTAATTAGATTGTGTATACCTCTAACGACAGCCTTTACAGTTCCACTAATGGATACGTTCGATTTCAGTGTCATTTATATTGGCATTCCTTAATACAGCATCACCAAAAACTAAAATAATCAGAAGAGCTGATGCAATTTTGAAGTCATCTGAATTGTAATGTTATCACAAAATGTGCTTGTTTAAAACTTGGTTTAGAGATACAGACTGTAAATTTACCACGAGTTCTTACCTTCAGCATATAACAGAAGAGTTTTAAAATATTACTGACACTAAAGTAAATTATAAACTAGATCACTTGTAAAAATATTGAACACCTTTCAGCTGTGTACACATATCTTAAACTAATAAAGTACTTCATATGTGTAGCGTTTTAACTTGTTTTCAAAATTATAAATGTTTAATTTTTTGCAATTTTTATGAAAGGTGTATCAACCAAAATTTAGTAACAAACTTAAAATCAACTCTACAATTTTTGCAAATATAGATTTTAAAATTTTTAATAAAAAAAAAGGTTTTGGTTAAAGGTTCTCGAAACGCACAACAAAGTGAAAATAGTTTCTTTAAATATGTTTAAAATTTTGCAAACTAATAAATTTATTGTTTATTGCAGTATATAAAGCTAAGCTACTTGTTTAGTTTAAAGGTATCCAGAAAAACCACAGGAATAGTTTACAAAATATTTTTTCAAGTTCAATATCAAAGTAACGCACCATCCTATGGACAGACCCACCAGATGACCTTTTTCTTTTTATTCGTTTTCCTCTTAATATAGGCTGAAAGCCTATTACTACTCACAAAAGATGATTTAAAGAAAAATTAGAAAGTAAAAAATGATTAGATATATATATATATATACAGGGTGTTCCGAAAAATCGTTTACAAATTTTCAGGGATTGGAGAGGAATGCAAGTGAAGTAATTTTCGCTACGCAACATATGGTCGGAAACGTCTCCTTGTTATTGAAAAAAAATATTTATTACAGATTGCTTTTTATCGTAAGTTACAAAAGTAAAAACAACAAAGCGGCGCCGCTGGATTTCTCCCTATGGGGAGATTTAAAGCTTAATGTACGCGACTCCAGTGAACACACAGGAGGACTTGGTAGCCCGAATTATTGATGCCTGTGGAAGGATCCGGGAAACTCCAGGAATTTTGACCAGAGTTCGAGCTAACATGGTGCGTCGCTGCCACGCTTGCAACGATGTTGTAGGTCGACAGTTCGAGCAATTATTATGAATGATGGTTGTTAAGTACCACTTTGTTGTTTTTACTTTTGTAACTTACGATAAAAATCAATCTGTAATAAATATTTTTTTTCAATAACAAGGAGACGTTTCCGACCATATGTTGCGTAGCGAAAATTACTTCACTTGCCTTCCTCTCCAATCCCTGAAAATTTGTAAACGATTTTTCGGAACACCCTGTATATATAATCATCTTTTACTTTATAATTTATAGACTATTTATAAACTATAGTGGTGTAAAGAAAGAACATAGAGCAAAGGTCGGCATATCGTTATGTATGAGAAAAAACGAAAAACGATGTATAAAATATTGGAATGCTATGAACGACAGATGAAAAATAAGAGGACGCACCGTGACAATTATTAGAACGTATAGCACAACTGAGGACTCAAATGCAGAACCAAAAGATGATTTTGAAGAAACTTTACAAATAAATTGTTACGTCCGTTGAAAATTCCCGTCATCACTGTATTTTGAGCACGTAAAGAAGAAAACGGTGTTTACGTTTCGTTGACCTTTTGCGTTTGGTTCATTAGTGAGGGGGCGTAGATCTTCGGTTGACCAGGAACCATGCAAATGATGTGTGTGTATGATGTGAGCGTTATTGTTCTATGAATGTAGCTGTTTGAAAAGCCCCCTCGCGAGCCAACTTTGGCAAATTGCGACCTTTGTCGGATGTAACTAGTTTTTCAACGTAACTTCACATTTGAAATTCCGATTTCGTCTTGTTTGAGTATTGCGAAATTCCATCTCCGTTCGGATATATAGATGCTTCCATAATTAAATATAGCAGCAATGAGATAGCACCAACAGAGAAAATAGGAAGGGTAAGGGGAAAACATTAAAAAAAATATTTTAGCAGGCTTGGCGCTGATTTTAGGTGTGACATAAGTTACATTATAACGTCAAATTCGACAGAAATGTGAACCTTTCATAGTTTATAAATGACGAGATGATTGACTTTGCGTGAAAGAAACGAAATAAATCAATTATTTATTTAGTAACTGAATGGAATTTGTCATTGTTTGTTTTTGATATTTATGACAAATCGTTATAATAACAGTGTACAACGAGCTTACTTAAGTAAAATGTTGCATATATGTGTATCTTTATTTTTCAGGTAGTTTATTTTTGTCCACTCCATCTCACGTCTGTTATTTGTAATTATGTGCCTATCGGTATTTAATGGAACCCTTACATCGTACAGACACAACCCTGGAGAAATATTTTAAAAAGTTCGTTGTTACAACTCCTTGCTAAATGACCTAATCAGAAATAAACGAATTATAAAAGATTCATTAATTTACAATCTTTAGCTCGTTTTATCTTTACGTGTCGAGGATCATTTATACAACGCGGAAAGTGCAATCGAGGTAATGGGTTTTGAATGATACTTACAATACACGCTCCCGCACATTCAATAAACGTTAATCTAACTTAAACCTAACTTAACTAATGAGTTCAAATCCATTACAGCTCCAAGAAAAATCGCAATCACGGCCATATTTGAATCCATGTCCAATTGGTTGCTAAGGTTTTTATCTAACTCAGGCAACCCAAAGAACAGAAAATATGGAAATAAATATCGCATTATATGAAAAAATTGAGTAGCGGAAATGGAACGACCAAATTAAAACAACAATGCAAAAAACAGATTTAACGAAAAGTACACTCTATAATAAGAAACATTGGCTGTACAAAATCGCTTATACGGGATGTTTCTTAAGTCGCTAATGGCTTCTGGAAGTGCATTGTAACATAAAAAGTAACCAAACGCTCCTCTAATGTTTTTGCCACAGTTCGGCAATTTTCTCATAAAACAACGTAAAAACTTAAATACAAATTTCAATAACCATTAAATTTTTAGCAAAACTGCATACAGGTAACAAAAGACTTAAATTTAGCAAACGCAATACTTGTGAAGGGTTTTACTCAGAACTTTCCCCGCAATTTTGAACAATTTTGAATAGTAAAGGAAACTAAGGGTAAAAATATCTGATCGTTCCTAATAATACTGAAACATTAAAAAGAAAAACTTGGTAAGGCGAATTACATCGATTTTCAAATAAAATAAAACATTACCGGCGGTGGGATTCGAACTTCAGCACCTGCGAGTGCGATTTCAACTCTTTGCAGTATCCTGCGATCAGACAGAGACAAGGAATTGAGAAAAGCTGTTTTTCATCATCTAGGGACACTGAAACGTGCAGTTCTGAAGAAATCACAAAAGGTGATTTTTTCACGATTACAATACTTTCTTCGTCTTTTAGAGGTGCGAAGTAAAGCATGATGTTTGTTTGACAGTTCTGACATTATTTTATAAAATAATGTTTCACATTTCTATACATGTGCCGAATCTTATATGGTTTGTAGTTCCGTCGTTTCAATCTATTTTAAATATTTTCTGAAGGGCTCGATATCGTATGCTGGTTGTCCTTCGATGTCATTAATTTCTGATTTCATTACGCTTTTAAGAATTCTACCATATAATTTTCCCACAGGGTTTGTCACACTTATCTCTCTGTAACTACTACATATTTTTTTATTTTTTTTGTGTATAAATGTCTCGCTTTTTTCAACTTCTGGATAGTCTCACAGCCCATACTAATTGAAAATCCTCGGCAATTATAGTTGTTAAGCAGAGTAGATAAATGGTACATCTATATGACAGCGGTTAGGAAATTCGTTTTCCACCCACTAGATATAGTGGTGCTTCTCTAGCGGCTCCTAGTTTCAGATGACAACCTGGTGCATGGTACTTTCCCTAGGTCCGTAAAACGGCTAGTAGATGTACGCCCAAAGAGAAAGAAATGCCCTAAAACCATTCATAAGAGAGGACTCCTACAATTACAACTTCTCTTGACAAGTCACTTGAAAAAGTGGCTCATACCTGTAGATGGAAAGCGGCCTCTAAATTGAGGTCGAACCAAAAGTATGCACAGAGCCGAAAAGGGTGATAATAACCAACTAGATGAACAGAACTACAAAATCTCCATATTTTACCACAACGCTGAGTGACGCCGCCCAAAAAGTGTCAGTCTTTCTGAAACCCTTTACTGCGTCGAACTGTCGCCGAGTGTGACAGTTTTTTGTATTTATCAACAATGGAGAACCAGCTGTACCCTAAAGTTAAAAGTACAAGGCCTAACACGAAAGGGGTACTACTTTGAAAGTTTCAAAATTATCAAAAATTAATTAAAATCAAAATAGGCAACCTACTCCACACACGGTCGCTTAAAGTGACTTAATTCCCAGAAGCGGTATCTTTATATTTGAAAATAAGACATTCGAAACATACCAATAATGGAGATTTTAAAGGTATAGAAAATTTCCGCGGAACGGAAAAAAGTATTTTAGGCCATTACATACATGGAGGCAATACACCAGAGCTTATCTCTCTGTTGTATTGCCTCTATCTATTAATTATATTTGTAACACTTCCAATTAGCTCTATGGGAATGTCTCTTGGCCCTAGTAACTTATTATTTTCGTTTCTTCTAAACATTTTCTTCTTACATATAATGGTCTGTACCACATGCCAGCCTTATGCATGTCCATGGTCAGTAAATGGAACTTTTGTGGTATAATAATTATCATACCTATTAAATAAAGCACAAAACCACAGGCCGTGTTTACACAACTAAAAGTACCACAGTTGCAATCAACCATTTCTATTTTCGGGTTTTTGTAAACAATTACTTGTGTTTTTTAAAACTGTTGACACAGCTTCAAAGGCAAGTGAACTTTGGTTAATAATAATGAGAGTTACTGAATGCAACCAACGGCCGAAGCAAAGAAATATTGAAGCCTTACGTTTTAAGCATATTAAATGTGTCTCTGACTCTGATGTTTACACATAACCTATAAATTATTTTAACTACGAAACTTTTGCAAATTGTTGTTCATCACTTTGATTGCACTGCAAATATACCACAGAGTTGGCGTTGTACCCTGCATACGGGCTGATTTTCAGGTATGCCGATCAACGAAGGATTACACGAGGAATAACAATTTGTTTCCTTTATTATAGCGACATTTTGAAGATTACCTAAGAAATACAGAAAACCATGAGCTATAATTCAACAACTGCTGCTCAGCAACATCCTGAATGCTAACACTTGGAAGACATCTACTTTTTTGAGAGCATGAAACGTTGCATTAAAAAGAGTTGGCGTTGTACCCCGATGTCGGTAATAAACCTGCATACGCGCTGATTTTCAGGTATGCCGATCAAAGATGAATTACAGGAAGAATAACAATTTGTTTCCTTTATTATAGCGACATTTTGAAGATTACCTAAGAAATACAAAAAACCGTGAGCTCCCCAAGTTTGGAATCTACTTGGTTCCACCTGCAAAACACTACTTTCCGGTCTCGTAACGTAAATTACTATTAAGATTAATTTAGTTTGAAATGTGTATAGCTCAATACTGCCGTCATAAGCAAGAAAGCGGTATCTACAAAAAAACCGAAATTGAGTTATTGGTATCGTTGGAATTGGTACAAAATTCCAATCATTTTAGATAAATAACAAATCGATATCTGCACTGTAACTATGATTTTCAGATGAAAAAAGGCGGTATCTACAGAAATTTTGTTACTTATAAAGCGCAAGAGGGCGTCATATGCAAAATGCAAAAGTGAAAAGCAGTATCTGCGTGTAGAAGCCGCCTTCTTCTTTTGTTTTGCTAGATACCGCCTTTATTGTCTGTTTTCGTGGTCGCAAATGTTCAGATACGGCCAACTGCCGTTTCATTAAATTAATAGTATCAAGTCTTCCATTATACAACATTGTCAAGTAGATGCCGCTTTTTCAATCTGTATTTAGTGTTCGGTTGATTGTTGCAATTTAAAGTCAAAAGGCGGTATCTACATTTTTTCGCTACAATTTCTTTATTTTTGATATAAATGGTGAATATTGTTTCTTTTTATATAAAACACAACTAAATTCATACTTATAATACAAAAAATCCACGGTTGAGTACCGCATGGTGATAAAATATCAATAAGTTACGTTTCGCCATTTATCAAGAAACGCATTTTTTGTAGATACTGCCTTCTTGCGTATGATGGCAGAATGAGTAGTTACTGAGAATAGGACACATTGCAATAAAATTGAGAATTAATTAAATTGCTCAATTTATTTAAAATAATGATATTTAATAAAACATATTATTTTTAATATTAAGAACCAAAGTAAATACTTCCAATTAAGAAATGTGTATGAATACTTTGTAAATAGTTGTCAAATATTATTACATCTTTTTGCATTTATTGTATCGTGGAAAAAAATTGGGCCAATAATTTGCCAATACTCCAACTTTGAGCGGGTGCAAGCTGGTTTCAACATAAATGTGCAGTCTAACAGGTAATTACCATAAACCATTGACAGTATTGAATCTGTTGTCCAAAATCATGTGGATACAGCTGTTAAACTACCGAAACCTTTCACGAGTGCTTTCCATCAAGTTCCATACGAAATCCGGTACAAAGAACAATTTTAAGTTTTAGATTTGCTATTTAGGTACCTGCTTATATTCGTACGTTAAATACAAAAAATATCTCAGGGACCCCGTTGATACGATTTGGAGGTCCAAAGTGGGCACATTGAAAATGACAAGCTGAACTATATTTTATAAATTTCTATATTCAAAATATTGCAAACCCAGTATAATCTTGTAACAATAAATTTATTTTGCCAAAAGTTGCTAGAGTTTTTAAATACAATGTTTTAAATGTTTCAAAAATTATTAAAATATGAAATACAATGAAGCTGGCAACATATCACATTGATAATTTGCAAAAAGTATTGACCAAATGTGTTTTGTGCCAATGATTTAATGTCACTTTAATGTAAAAATTTAAAAATCATTTGTAATGTTTAGTAATAACGAATATTGTGACATGTACCTCATTCTTGGTGAATGCAATGGAAACTTAAGAAATGCTGCTCTAGAATATTCGTTGAGTTATCCCAATCGTCGTCATCCCGATAAAAATGTTTTTCAGCGGCTTGAGCAACGTATGCGGGAAACTGGTCGTGTTGAATTAAATTACAACCACCATGGGCGACCACGAACAACCAGGACTGCTCAATTAGAAGATCAAGTTGTTGCAGTCGTGGAAAATCAACCAGGTATGAGCAAACATGGAATCGCCCAAGAGCTTGGTATAAATTGCAGTTTAGTGCATAGAATTTTAAAAGGGGACCATTGTCACACTTTTCATTATTCAAAAGTTCATGCTCTACAAGAAAACCACTTTCTGCAAAGAACGAATTTTAGCCAGTGGCTGCTACAGCAAATTGAAGCAGATGAAGATTTTACAAAAAAAGTATTATGGATGGAGGAAGCAGCTTTTACTTGAGGGGTACTTATTTAACAAGCACAACAATCATTACTGGGCAGTTGAAAACCCCAATGTATTTCGCATAAGAGGTTTCCAGCAACGGTTTGCGCTAAATATTTGGGCAGGCATATTAGGTACCTACATTATTGGACCATTCTTTTCACCCAATCACCCACAGCATACGTTTCTTATGGTTCTGATCCTGGCGGTTGAAAAAATTGTATATACACGGCAGGGCAGAACACCATTTTTCCCTCTGTGTATTTGTGCTCGGCATCGCCCTTGAGCTGCAAACTCACATCTTGGGAAAAATTATGCTTTTCTTTTTCTTATAATGTATTATTTTTTCACATTGCCATTGGTGACATTAAAAAAGTGACTTTTTGATACTTTTCATAACTGCTCAAAATCATATTGATTTCACCTAAAAATGAACTAAATGAATTAATAACAGATTCATCCATTTTCAAGTAAGCTCTATTCTATAATGTATAATGGTTAATTTATACAGGGTCCGGCAACAAAGCGGGGGTGGAAGATATTTCTAAAACTATGAGAGTTGCATAAATATTGCGTATATAAAAGTTGTAGGTACTAAGGTGGTGCACATTTCTAAAATAGTTTTGATTATACAGGGTGTCTCAAAAAAGTGTGGCGGGTCAAACTTACTTTTTTTAAATAGAATGCCGTATATTTAGATAGCTTAAAAGTTTTGTATTGAAATACTCTTCATTTTCATATCAAGTTGTATGGGTCTAACGTCAACTGTTTTGGAGATATTAACAATTTTATGCAAAAAATTCCTGAACTTCAGGCGGCTGCTGTAAGCGACAGAAAACAATTGAATGAAGGAAAACGTTACCAAAAAATTATGATTTTTGTAAACTATCTTTCAAGTGTAAAATGGTGGATCTGGGTATTAATGTTATACAGAGTGCTCAATATTTGCAAATTTAATTTTGATTTTTTTTCAAATGGAACGCCCTATATATATAACAGCACTACAGGCCAGAAGGCCTATGGAACGCCCTATATATTTTTGTATTTCTGAAGAGCTCTTTTAATGATCTTTCTTTTGATATGCTACTTCATACCTCTTAAGTTCCAACTGTTTTTCAGATATGCGAGTTTAAACATAAAAAACAAGTTAAACCCCTTAAGATGCTTTACTTCAAGGGATAAAAAACAAACGCCTTTAAAATAATGATTTAAACACTTGAATTCTTCAAACAAAAGATAAAACCAAGCTTAAAATACAAAAATTGAACCAGAACTCAAAACTAGAAATAACCAATAGGAAAAAAGCGAAAAAAAGCAGGAGAAAATTAAATCTGAAAATCGACCGAATTTTGAGATAGGAAATGAAGTGGAAGAAGAAAGCTCATTAAAAGTACTTTTTAAAAATACAGGGTGTTCCATTTAAATAAATCAAACTAATTATATTTGCAGATTATGAATTCTCTGTACAGCTTTAATACTCAGAGCAGGAAAGGAGAACTATTTGAACATTTAGTGTAATTAAGTAAAAGATTTTGGTGTATTAACTTTAGTTTTTTTTTATCTGATTTAATTTGACCGTGGAAATAATTTATTCCTGCATTTATCGTTTTTTTTCGTGTTTATAATTTCCTGTATCAACACTGACTGAATTTATATTTTCTAAACCTGGTTTTGTGCTTTTATTTTTAGAGAGATCATGCGTTTAAATCACTATTTTAAGGGCGTTAATTTTATCCCTTGAAATAAAGCATCTTAAGGGGTTTAAATTGTTTTTATGTTCAAACACACATATCTGAAAAACAGTTGAACTTAGAAGTATGAAGTAACATATCAAAAGAAAGCTCATTAAAAGGTCTCTTCAAAAATACAAAAATATACAGGGCGTTCCATTTGAAAAAAAATCGAAATTATTAAATTTGCAAATATTGAGCACCCTATATAACATTAATACCCAGATCCACCATTTTACACTTGAAAGATAGTTTACAAAAATCATAATTTTTTGGTAACGTTCTCCTTCATTCAATTGTTTTCTGTCGCTTACAGCAGTCGCCTGAAGTTCAGCATTTTTTGCATAAAATCGTTAATATCTCCAAAACAGTTGACTTTAGACCCTTACAACTTTATATGAAAGTGATGAGTATTTGAATACAAAACTTTTAAGCTACCCAAATATAGGGCATTCTATTTAAAAAAAAGTAAGTTTGATTCGCCATACTTTTTTGCGACACCCTGTATAATTAAAAATATTTTAAGAATGTGCACCACTTTCGTACCTCCAACTTTTATATACACAATATTCATGTAACTCTCATAGTTTTAGAAATATCTTCCACCCCTGCTTCGTTGCCGGACTCTGTATTTATACAGTACAGTAAACATTGCGCTTCCATACTTTGACGAAAATTATTTAAAAAGATATTTTTGTCAACTACACGGAAAAATTGCATGTTCAACACATTGGAAAAGTGATTCTTCCATGCTCACGTAAAACTTTTACATTCGCTGGAAAACTTTCACTTTTCTTAACTTGTAGAACAATCTAACAAGAGGTCAATAAAAAAGCCAATTAGGGTAGGCTGTGATATGTGTTATACGTTTGGCAGTACTGAAGTGTATTGTCAGTCTATGTCAAATTCGAGATTAGTAGGTTAGGTTTTGTTTGTTGTTTGACACAGACTGACATAAAATATAACCTGCAAATCTCGAATTTGACATAGACTGACAATACACTTCAGTACTGCCAAACGTATAACATATATCACAGCCTACCCTAATTGGTTTTTTAATTGATCTCTTGTTCCTATTAATTCACTAGCGATTTAAGAACAACTCGCTAGCATATAAACATTATAAACAGTTACTTATGGTTGCTATTATAGAGATAATTATAATAATCTGGTGTGATACACTCACACAACTTCCTTTTACAGTGATCTTATAATTAGTCAAAAATTTCATTTTTAATTTTTAACCATTTGTTAAAAATTTTCAAAAATTACAAATTCTACAAAAACGGTACAAAATCGAGTGTTAGTTGAAGAGACAAATTTTCTCTAGAATTTTAAGGTGAATTCAAAAATGTAATAATATACCGGGTGTTTTATTTAAAATAGGAGTTAATAAAAAAAATAGAAAAAAAAAACAAAAGAAACCCACTTTAGAAGTATTCAACTGGAAAATCACCTATCTCTCATCAATACACATTAAAAATGTAAGAAAAATGTAAAATTAAAAAAAAATCGTTAGAGCCGTTTTTGAAAAAATCGAAAAAAACTGAAAAATCACAAGAGTAAACACCTACTTCCGGTTATGCGATTTTCTTCAAAAGCTTGCTGTCTCATCTACATAGTACACAAAACTTATATATGAAGTTTCAATGCCATACCTCTTTTCGTTTTTGAGATATTCTGTTCACAGACACACAGACAGACAGACAGACCAATGAAAAAAAATATGTTTTTTGGGATCAGGGGACTCTAAAACGTGAAGATCTGTTGAAAACTCAATTTCGAATTTTTGGGGTGAATCCAATACTTCCTTTATAGTAGTAAAAGGCAGTAATAATGCCAGTTTAAAATGACAAAGAAATAATAATTAATCAAGTTATTTAACAATAACAGTAACGGCGTAATCTCTAGCGTGCTTTTAAAACTTTCTTTAGTGCAACAAAAGTTATTACATTTGTCGTACATTTTAAATGCGGCATATGCCGCGGGTTTCAGCTAGTAGTATGGCATATTACATACAATTTTTGTTTTTGTATTTTGTGGATTGTAAAGGGTCAAGTATCGAACTTGCAGAAATTCCTCTTATTAAGAAACAGTTAGCGTTGTTTATAATTATGATTCACAAAATATTTTTCTTTTCAACTTAGAACTAGTTGCTCAAAATGAAAGTTATAAGAGGATTGGATGCCTTGCTTTTACTTAGAATAATTTGCAAGTAAACAGGTCAGACTATTAGGCTTAGTAAAATCTTTGAAAATAAATTTCAAGAATCCACTACTCATCTCTTTTGGAAATCTTGAATTGCATTACCCTTTAGAAAGTGGATGATTTGTAAATAATTCTAAAGCAATTTTTAATTATAAAATGGTTAAATAAAATTATGTAGATTGTTTAGTTTTATTAATATTTGTATTTTTAATGTGTTTAGCTTAAGTTTGGGCATTTTTTCTTGTGTATTATGTAACCGCAAATAAAAAAATGTTTACCGCAAATTTTAAGTTTTAAAGTGCGTATCAATTGCATATTTTATATGTTTCGCTCACAAGTGCATGCATATTTTTGAATTTTAAAGTGCATAACTATCCTTGCTCTACTAAGAAGTATATAACTATGTACGTAGTAAACATTTTAACTTACTTGTACTTCTGTGGTGGATAACGTTGAACGACGAACCATTTTTCTTGGTACTGCAGACTTCTTCCGTAAATGTTCCGGAAATTTAAAAATTGATGGAACGGCATCCTTCTTTAAAAGATTTTTATTTAGAGAGGATTCTAAATAGTCCTTATCAGTGAAATGTTGATCACATAGCACCATGTTTGCATTTGGCTTAAAATTTTCCAAACGAACTGCCTGTATCCACAGCTTTAATATTTCAGGTGGTTTTATTGGAAATCTGTAGAAAATAATGTCAGAAAGTAATACTTAAAACTTTGCTTTATACATTATATGATGCTTTAATTATTTAAAACACTTTATGTCTAATCAAATAAATAGAATAGTCTTATAACTTCATTTCCAGCTTAAAATACATAAATTCTTACCTGTGGAATCGGTGAACTCTATTAGGATTCCATTCATTGGTACAGCCATACGCACTACAATACCTTACCATTTTATTTTATGCACTGTAATACTAAATAAACAAAAGAAAACTACTAAAACAGTAAATTTCGATTAAACTGCTTGTCTACACCGCTTCACCATGTGCGTAAAACAAAGCTACTCTCCCACACAGTAGCATCTCACTCTTTCTAACAAGTCGGACCGAGTTTCGTGTCAAACCTGCATCTGCGTACTCCTTCCAGTCCTCTATATAGTTCAATGAATTACACTAGCCTTTACCAGTGCATATTTTGAACATTTCATGTGATTATTGTTTTTTAAATAGATTTTGTTTGGAACCATATAAGCCTACTTGATTAAGATGTAAAAACAATGAATTTTACTGGTATTTTTTATACAATCATAGGTTATCTTACATCGTTGAAAAGAGAATGAAAAATTCTATTCAGTAACCTAAAAATCCAAAATGGCGCCTATTTAACTTAATGAAGTTGATACGAGTACCTCAAAAGCAGCCATCTTGAATTTTTGCTCGATACCAATTTTAAATTGCTCTCACCAAAAACAATGACTTTTATATAAAACTTTTTCGTACTCTTATACTTACGATGATATTTGACATACAAGAAAATGACAGTTTTCAGTTTTTTTTTTGACGGGTTCGATATTTTAAACTTTTTCAAACAGATTTTAAATCAGCATATAAAGCTGCAAAACATAAAACATTTGCCCATTTAACCAAATCTCCATCTTCCATGATAAGAAAGTTACCCATGCAATTCCACTCGATCTGGGACACACTGTATATTTTCTCCACTCCGGCCTTCTACAATAAAAACTAAGTTCGAAAAAAATAATTTTTGTATGGAAAACCCATCTCCAACTAAAGGCGCGCTCCAACTTTGTATCCCGAATCCGGGGCAAGTTGAGCATTGTACGGCCAGATGCAAGCACATGAAGCACCAGCCTCTACACCGCAAGGTAAAATGAGGGTAATGATAATACATACACATACATTAATAAAAAATAGGTATATGTATGTGATTAAGTAAAAAATTATAAAAACCAAATATATGTTTTTAATATGATATGTTATGTGCTATTCCACGGACATAATCATATATATTTCTGTCATGTCCATAATTATTCACTAATCTTAAAAGTCTCTCTGCACTATCACGATATATTCTTCGGCTTATGGTGTGTTGTTGACCGCTGATATATTGTTCTATCCGTAATTCGTTCAAACTCTGCTCCCTCTTTAATGCCGAAATAAATTTCCAGATGTTTGGGTGTTCTGCAGACAGTTGCATTTGGAAACCTCGATGCCACCCTTCCACTGAATTGTTTGTTTTCGGAAGTCCATGTTGTACACCATCGAAGCAATTCCACATGTTGAGCGCGAAAAGGCGGGCGCCGCTGGCGCCCACGCCGTTGAGGGCGTCCGATCCACGTATCCACGAAATAGTCTACAATAACTTGCAGTTCAGGGGAAAAAATAGTTTGCTCGCAAAAGTTCTCAAAAGCATCAACTACATCTCGCGTTGGAACGAATGCCAAGGCTGGAAGCAGTTTTAACGTCAACGCAACATCTGGATTTGTTTCGTATTCCCGTTTTAAGCCGTTTTCCTGAATGTGGCGGAAAATACTTTGACAAAGGTGAAAGAAGCATCCACGATGTACGGTTTGCGGGAACTCAATTCGTATGGCATTTATCATTGCTACTTCAAAATCTGTCATGATGGTCTGTGGTTGGGCGACGCCATCGGGAAGTAGGTTTTTTATTTCTCGAAGAAGAGTTAAGTAGGTTTGTTCCGTCTTACTGGGTAGGAGAGCATAGATTAAAGGTATATCTACATTGTCTTGTATTCCGTGTATGGTGTAGAGTTGTAGAAAAAGCAGTGGAACTACTTTAAAAGTACCGTCCGCATACCAGTGTTGGGCCGTCGCCAGAAGGTTGATGTTACGAGCGGTTGAAAAAATGAGTATTCGATCTTTTATTGGTCCTGAATCGTACACTAGAAAATAGTCGCCGTTTTCAGTAACTGTAAACTCTTCTGGAAAAATTATCTCCTCCTGAAGTCCTGTCATTCCTTACGGCCCGCTTAATATTGTTAACTGATGGCAACTTAGCTGCAACTGCATTTCCCAAGCCAGCAGGAGCTTGGGACACTATGAACTGGGGTGGATCTCTGGTGTTTACTGCAACTTCCTTTATTTTCTGTATAACTTTATTGGTTTCCAGCTGCGCTGCGTCGGCATTGTGGTTGTGGTCGTTATTACTTGACGACACAAGGTTATTTATAGTAATCACAGGGGCTTTGCACTTCATTTTCTTGGAGTGCTCGCACTTCCAATACATTTTTGTATCAACTTGTTTATCCTTGATAAACAGAAAACTTTTAAAACACAACTTCGATTTGCCTTTCTCACTGGATACGAACTCTAACGCCATGTTCACTTGTTCACTTGCAAATTTCTTTTTCGAACTAACAAACTCATTTGGGTCGCAGGGTATTTATATTTTATTTCTAGAGGTAACTTGCTTTCTAAGAGATAATCACTTTCGTGTCCCAAGAAAAACCTAATTAACATTATTTTTAACAACAACCCCATTATCCTGAGTATGAATGATGCACCCTATGAATACCCGTACTTACATTCCAAGGACATAGTACTGTCTTTGACAACTTACTACAAACGATTTTGAAGATTTTAGTATTGAAGCATTATTTAAGGGGTGGCGGAATAAAAAGCCGCGAAAAAAAAAGCCGGGGCATAAAAGGCCGCGAAAAAAAAGCCGATGGTATAAATATTTATCATATTTAATACCTAAATACTTCAAGCAATTGAATTCCTTGTTTGTATGTATGTGACGTCAAATCCTGAAAGATTACCAACATTTGCTAGAAATTTGTGTGACTTCAACAAGGATCATATTCACCTTACAGTTCCACATTAGTATTTTAGTAACTTCAATAATCTTAAATTCGTGGCAATTTTATTTTTAGTAGATGAAAAGTCAAACTTGTTGCTCTGCAGTTCCATACAAATGTGTACATTTCCCCAGTTTAGCATAAAAATAATTTGTAGTGTGTTGTTTGGCCCATCAGCCGTAACTACAATGTTAAGCTTGAGACAGAATCTCCATGTAATTTTAATCCCGTCTAATGAACTCTCAAAAACAGATTGATAAACTCCGCAATGTTAGTCATTTGCGATTTGTGGAAACCTTAGAGATGAATTTCTTTAATGTCTACCTCTATAATCCCGGCAGTAATGTTATTATAGAACCTATAAAGTTAAGGAATGCTTAATTTTTCCGTGTTCCCAAAACTTGGAAATTGTAAAATCCTGTTTAACCCTTAAATTACACTCTTGAACTTCAATTTCTTAAATGCATATTGAACCAACTAATACAAAAGAAGCTGCTTTTATTCTAAAGGTAGGTATTTGATTAACAGTTCAATTGTATTGATTGTTCACAACAAAATGTTAACCTGTTTTGCAGCATTTATTTAGCTAGTTTTCTATAAAAAAGTAAAATCATGGTAAGCCGTTCCAAAATATAATTTCTTCTTCTATAAATTCTGTAAATAGTACAGATTCTTCACAAGCAACAACAAATCCTTATTTTTTAAGCTAGACATTTTTTTATAAATAGTTATTTGGAAATATGGCCATATGGCACATCAATATACCTCGTGATCAGAATAATGAATAACAAAGGGAAAACTTTTTATTATTCATTTATTCGGACAGTTTTCTCGATAAAAGTTCCTGTATCTGCTAAAACCTAAAATGCACTTGCCAAAATTTAAATATCTTCTATCGTATACGGCGGAGGTTCAAAACTATGAAAATGGCTCAAGAGTGAAGCGCCCCTATTGATCAAAATACACAAAAATGTTATTTGGAAGAGTTGCTTCGAATTTAAAGAAAGTATTATATACGAAGTCACAGCCACCTACACTGAAAAACCATTTTCTCTGTTTTTTATATTTTCTTCGTATCACCCGGTGTATTGCGAAAAATGAGATATTGCAAAGTTGATTATCGAATATGATAAAGCTGTACTTCAAACTTAAAAGTTTCGCTTACCTAGCAACCAGAAAATTATGTTAATCGAAATTAGTGTTAAAATCAGAATTTTTCGTGTCCAACGTAAAATAATGCATCTTAACAAAAAATATAATAATAATAAACGAGCCGAACCTCGACAACAATGCAATAATTTTTAAGTGATATGTTATAACAAATATTTAGAAATCAAAAACAGCAAACATACAAAATAATAATAAAGAAGGAAACTTCAACAACTTCTTTCTAAATATTTGTAAGAACATGTACATTAAATATTATCATTCTTTTGAATTCTCGTTGATGTTCAGATAGTGTGTTATTAATTTTTTTAAGATAAATTTTAGCAAGTGCATATTGAGTTTTAGCAGATGCACACATTAGTCTAATAAATGGATAATAAAAAAGTTGCCCATTTGTTACACATTATTCTGATCACGCTGTGTATGAAACATTATGTTTGAAACAAATTATCACCATAGGGTTCCATTCTTGACTAATTGTTATTTATTTTTTTTAAACTTCTGTTTAACCAATGCTTAGAACAACAGGCTATACCAGAAACATGCAACAACATAATAATAATTCTATTCAAAAAAGGAGACAGAATGCTTCTAAAGAAGTACCGACTCATAAATCTATTATCCCAAGTCTATAAACTGTTTAGGCGTATAATAACAAACCGAATAGAGAGAAAATTAAACTGCTACCAACCCGTCGAGCGGCGGCATTTCGTAAAGGCTATAGTACAAGTGATCACCTACTAACGTTGAAAATACTAATGGAAAAATCAAATGAATACAATTTCCCAGTACATATGGCTTTCGTAGATTACGAGAAAGCTTTTGACTCCGTAGAACACTGGGCAATAATGGACGAACTGGATAAAGCACGCATAGACTACCGCTACAAAAACATTCTAAAATACATATAGGTATCAACAAGCGACGGCTACAATTAGACTCCATGAAGACTCAAACAAAGTATCTATTGACAGAGGAATAAGACAGGGAGACACAATATCTCCAAAACTGTTCACCCTGGCCTTGAAAGGTGTTTTTAAAAAACTAGATTGGTCAAATGTAGGAGTTAACATTAATGGTGAACGGCTCTCCCATTTAAGATATGCCGACAATCCATTAAAAACGCCAAAAACGGCCCAGACAAGATGGATATCGATTGAACCAGCAATAAGAAGAATTTTGGAACAGTGGAGAGAGCTCAAATTGCATTTAAATCTAGTATGGAAAACTTGTTATTCTGCTAAATTAATCTACAATATGTTATCGGATCAAACTAATCTTTACTCGAAGTCCATTTTACATGAGGTTCAAAAAGTAACCAAATGTTTCGAAAGTAGAAATGTTGACCACACCAAACAATTAGACAGTTTGGTGTTTCTATATCGGTTTCTTGTCAGTAAAATAATTAATCCTACCGCTAGAGCTGACATTTTTAAGGATAACGTGGATTAGTATCTGGATTCTGATCCATATTTGGGACATGAATTGAACAGAGTGCTTAATGATGTGAAGCGTGAGATCTAGAAGACGTTGTACTGACTTCACCTATAAACTCCTAAAATAGATTCCAGAAAGACTGCCTGATAATTTATCTGTTTTACAGAAAATTAATTTATTATCAGTAGACAATTACCTACGTCCTATGAAATTGTCAATTGTTGAATTAGCTGAGTACATTGGGACTAAGGAATCCGACATTGACAAACTCATGAACCAGTGGAATAATTTGCATTGTATTAGATGGACAAATCCCACTGACACCATTAAATTCTGGGTCGAAGTAAAAATGTACAAAGCTGCCAGTGGTGAATGTGCCTTCAAAGAGTTGGTTGATTTAGCTTTTGACTTTCTTGTTTTACCCAGCTCAAATGCTGAAGTCGAAAGATTATTTAGCCAGATGGGCATAGTCATACGATTTCGAAAATCGGCACCAAAGAAATGTTTTCTTTTAAACAAGAACATCGACAAGATAATGATGATGACATTGACCTAATAAGTATTTAATAGTCACTTAAAGACATTTTTTTTTCTGTTTGACCAAACCAAGTTTTGATTTTAGTGAAAATGAATTATTTTGCCGTTAAGATTAATAGTTTATTTTATTTGCATTTTTATCTTATGTTTAGAATTTTTTATATATATGTTAAACTTATTGTTTTATTTCATAATAAATATTCAAAAACATATTTGTTCCGTAACTCGTTTATTTGAATTTAAATAATTTGGCCATATTTGAGCCATTGTGAAGTCTGCGGTTAGCTGGTTCACAAATTCGTTAGTTGGCAACACTGACTACAAGTTTGTTGAAAGAAGACTATACCGTCTTGCTTCCTTCAAACGTGAGATAGTTGAAAATAAAATTTCTGAGCTGGTAAATGCAAATATAATCCGACCTAGCTGTTCGCCATTTTCAAGCCCTATTCTTCTTGTGAAGAATAAAGACGGCACTGGTCGTATTTGTGTGGATTATTGAGAGTTAAATTCTAATACTGTACCCGATAACTACCCTTTACCAGTCATTAGTGACCAGAGTAATAGGCTCCACGGAGTGACGTGCTTCACATAACTAGATATGGCCTCGGGGTTTCATCAGATTCCGGTGCACCTTGAATCCATAGAAAAGACAGCATTTGTGACTTCTGATGGTCAATTTGAATATCTGACAATGCACTTTGGGGTAAGACTGGGGCAGCTGTATATCAAAGATGTATTGATAAAGCGCTCGGAGATTTACGCAATACCATCGCCATCGTTTACATTGATGTTTTAATACACTCAACTTCGATTACCGAAGGTTTCGATCGGTTACGTATTGTTAATAAGCACTCATTGATAAGGGGTTTTCGTTTAATTTGAAGAAATGTAGATTTCTTAAAACTGAAATTGAATACTTATGCTATCTTATTAAATCGGGAAATGTACGTCCTAATCCTCGTAAAACAACTGTTCTTGTAAATTCCACAATTCCGACCACTCCTACACAAGTTCGTCAATTTTTAGGTCTAGCTTCATATTTTCGACAGTTTATTAAGAATTTTTCTTCTATCGCAGAACCGTTATGCCGATTAACCACGTCATTGGCAAAGAAAATAGCTTGGACAGTGAAACACGATGATGCATGAAATCAAATTATTGATTTATTAACATCAGAACCTCATGATATTCGATCCAAATCTCCCTACTGAACTCCACACAGGCACAGACGCTAGCAGTGACGGTTATGGAGCTGTTTTATTACAAAGGCAAAACGGAAAATTACACCCGATTGCGTATTATAGTAAACGCACCACCGGCCCAGAGTCGAAGTGCCATCGTACGAGCTTGAAACTTTAGCGGTCGTTAATGCGGTTAAACATTTCAGACATTTTCTAGTGTAAAGGCATTTTACTGTGGTAACCGACTGCAATTCGTTGAAAGCCTCGTGTTATAAACGGGATCTCACCCCTAGGGTCCATCGGTGGTAGGCATTTCTGCAAGCTTTTGATTTCGATATCGTTTATCTTGACGGAAAGCGGATGAAACATGCTGATTTCTTCTCTCGTAACCCACCGTGTGTAACGTCATCTCCACCGCTATCGGCTTCGGGAAACAAAGTCATTTATAACGTTGATTTGTATACAGAGTGGCTCAGTGTGACTCAACAACTTGATCGGGAAATGAACAAAACACTTGCCGCACTCCGCTCCAACGCACTTGACCCAGATATTGTCAAAACATATGACATATTCTCTACCGAAAAATTCAAAGAAACCATCGATCGCGCTATTTACCAGTTGTACCAAATACAATGGTTTGAACCGTCATTAACCACGTTCATACCGATTTAAAACATCTATGTTGGACAAAATCACTTGACAAAACTTACGAACTTTATTGTTTTCCGAAAATGTCAAGAACTGTTTGTAATTTTGTTGATTATTACACACAACTGTCACATGACTGATATCATCCAACGAGAACCATGCATTTTTTGAAAATCGACCAATCCCGAACTGATTACCTGACAAGCTCCCTAGGGATGATTATCAAGCGATACGCGCCCTAGGGCTGATTATTAACCCCGTGGATGGTGTCATGATTAAAATTTAGAAATATCAGGAAGTAGAACTGCATGACGCAGTAATAAAGAAGCAAAATAGTTTTGCATATTTGCGTTCTTAGAAAGTTTATTATTACAAGAAAATAACAATAACCTAGGCACACTACAAACTACTAAAAATCAAAACTGATTGTTATGAAAATTACAATTGTAAAAGTTTATAATTTTGGGTTGTTTTGCAGCACAATCACGGTCTTCGTCAGGAACTGTTGAGAGATTCTGTATGTTTGAAATTGTAGAAGTCGAGAAAGAAGTAGATGGTGTCTGATGTCTCATTATTTTTTCTACCATTTTGGCGTGATGACATTCATCCAGCTGGAGGTAGGGCTTAATGGAAGCTGTGCTAACATGCCCTGTCATCTTTATCGGCTGCTGTTCGCCAAAACCTTCTCTTGCTAAACTTGAAACAGCTGTGGATCTCAAAGAATGGTTTGTGATTTTTGCTCAGCACCAGATTTGGTCCAATTGCCTAGTTGATTTTTGCCAACAGGACAATTTTTGTACCAACCAACTGAATACGCGTTCTTCCACAATGGATTGGGAGTCAAGAAAAGTCGATTTGTAGTAATTCTAGACCCCCTCTTGCTCATTAATTTCTTAAATAACCTGAAATATCCGAATGATATTAAATACAGCCTATTAGTTTATTCTAAATAGTTACTCTTACCGTACAGGACAAAATTCAGGCTTTTCATTATTAGTTACCAGCCATTTGCTGTTTGCTAATTTGCGGTTTCCATCTTGCGCCGTTTTGCTAAATACAGTATTGTATTCTAGTCTTCCAGACCATATACCGGAATTGTTCACTTCTTCATGAAAATAATTCAATTGTGCCACTGCAGCCTCTCTTCCTCGCCAAGCCAATTCATAACTAGCAATGTAATAAAATTTCTTTTGCAGCCCATCCGGTGTATCCTCATCAAATAACGTACTAACAATTTTCTTGTATTCGTTATCAGTGAGCGCTGACGAACTGCATTTTCGTTTTTCAGAAACCTTCTGCAATTCATGCCTTTTTGCGTTGCGAGCTTCTCGGCTTTGTTTGAACTCCAGGTCACTAAATGGGTCAAATTTTATCCCGAAATCTTCAAAGTACAATTTCTGCAGCTGCTTTGCGGTGACATTCCATATAGTTTTAATTACCGATTCTTATAATGTTCTCCACTCCGCTTCTTCATATTGTAGCCCAAATCTTTCATTATTTCAGCAAGTTTTCCAATGGGTGTTATTTTCGCCAGTTCATATCTCCGCTCACTACAAAACTCCATGAATTGTTTCCATACATAAGAATTTGACCTCTTCGTATTCTCTGGCGTTACCTTATCAATTGCTAGATTAATTTCACCTTGAGTAGCCTCCCCGAAGCGCAAACTGTTCATTTTTTGCATATTCCTGAAACCGTGACAGATTTTTTGTTTGTTTGAACAAATTGGTGTTGCTACTATGGAAATACAAGAAACAGGCAACTTGAATTTTTCGCCGTTATTAGAGCAATTTTAAATCATAATTCGTATATAGGTTTTGTGTAATAATCTTCAAGATATAAGTGCGGGCGACACACTTACATATAATTTTGCCCGTGCCAAGGGTCATCGTGCTGGTTGCCCTTAGAAAACTGCCCTCGGGACAGTTTTCATTGCAACCAGCATTCGACCCTTGGCGTGTGCAAGATTATCGGTAAGTATGTCTCGCCCTTGTTATATTACTATTGATAATTGTTTGATATGTAAGGCATTTAAAAATACATCGGGAAAATCTCAAATTCAGATGCATTCCATACCAAAAATCACCAAAAAGGACAAGTTCCCTCTTCCATTAATTGAAGATCAGATTGATCGTATGGGTGGTCATCGATACTTTATTACACTCGATTTGGCTCAAGGTTTTTATCAGATAACTCTTGACGTCCACACTATTTACGGAGTATTTATTACTCATATTCAGTGGTATTTCGTTACCGTCGGATAAGCTCGTTATGACTAAACCATTCGGGCTATTAATCACCAACACAGACGGGTGATCTATGAAATTTTCACAAACTAAATTGACATCATCTAACGTCAATTGCTGAACAACATTATCATTCTTATCAACTTGAAACTTGAGCAGTTATCGAATCGTTCCGCCATTTTTGCGTTTATTTGGTAGGCATACAGTTCACTCTAATGACAGATTGCATTGCAATACGTAGTACCGCAGAAAAGAAAGACTTAATTCCACGCGTGGTGGTTAGAACTGCAAGATTATACTTTTAATATCCAGTATCGTCCTGGCCTTAAAATTAATCATGTAGATTGTCTCAGCCGGAACCCACCAAAAACTGTGTTAGGGGTTGTAAACGTAACAGAGGGTGAATGGCTGTTGGCAGCACAACTCCAGGACGAGACAACCTGCATGATTTGAGAGCTTCTCATGAAAAAGGACAACAGTTCTGTCAGTAAACAATATTGCTCCCAGTATGCATTTAAAAATGGAAAGGTATATATACGGTTAGAAGACGGTTCAACAAAGTGGTTAGTACCGAAGTCTAACCGGTGGCAGATCTGTAAATTGTGCCACGATGATATAGGTCACTTTGGGGTCGACAAAACCTTAGCGAAAATACGAGAAAATTATTATTTTCCGGGAATGCGTCGATTTGTCACAAAATATGTAAGTTCATCTTTAAACTGCCTCTATTATAAAGTGCCATACGGATAGAAACCAGGTCAACTTCATCCCATTGAGAAGATAGCAGTACCATTTCACACTGTACATCTAGATCATGTACGTTTGTCCGTAGTAAACGGCAGAACACTCAGGTACTTGTCATAGTAGATGAGTTTACAAAGTTTACTCTCATTGAGGCTGTTAACAATACTAAGACACGCTATGTTATCAAAGCCCTAAGCGGGTTGATAGACATTTTTGGGGTACCAGTGCGTATAATCACAGATCGAGGTCCTAGTTTTCGAGATCACACATTTAATATGTTCTGTCAAACACATGGAATTAAACATATTTTGAACGCGGTTGCCACCCCACGTGCCAACGGCCAATACTGAGTTCATTATCTGCCTTGAATGGAGGCAGGGAGGATGAAACCTGGGATAGTTATGTGAAAACTGTACAGAGGGGTATGAATACAACTGTCAATCGAGCAATCGGTTTGACCCCGTCTGAAGTACTATTTGGTACAAGGCCGCATTCCATGTCGGGGAGTCTTCTTCTGAGAGAACTTGCAAAAGATATTGACCGATTAGATTTGTCAGAAATTCGTGAGAAGGTGAATGCGCAAATAGATGACGAACCAGGCAAACAGAAGTTCGACTCAAAGAGGGCAAAGGATCTAAAATATCCCCCTGGAATTTTGGTCTTAGTTCGAATTACTAGTATACCTGCGACTGGCAATACTAAAAAGCTGTATCCAAAGTTCCGGGGACCGTACAGAATCGTGACCGTTCTACCCAATGAGCGGTACGAAGTAGAAGATTTG
Source organism: Agriotes lineatus (assembly GCA_940337035.1). NCBI lineage: Eukaryota > Metazoa > Arthropoda > Insecta > Coleoptera > Elateridae > Agriotes > Agriotes lineatus. The sequence continues at coordinate 114,210,912 of OW679196.1, read as the reverse complement.
AGAGGCAGACGTAAACAGCGAACAGTAGTGGCTGTTGACCAAATTAAACCATGGATTACTTTAGCAGACAAGTAAGTAACGTGTGTACGGCGTCGGGACGCATGCAAGGTGAGGAATGTCCGCGTACGGCATTGCTTGTTTGGCCCGACGTACATATTAAGCACCGAAGCATGTAACCACGCCCGAATTACATGAATCAGTGTGTATAGTGTCGCACGTATGTACAACACAATCAGTTGTGTTCGAAGCATACAATACACTCGAGGCATACAAATAGATGAATCAGTATGTATAGTGTCGCACGTATGTACAACACAATGAGTTGTGTTCAAAGCATACAATACACTCGAGGCACACAAATAGATGCCTAAGTGTGTAGTTGTGTTCGAAGCATACAATCACTCGAAGCACACAAATAGATGAATCAGTGTGTATATGTAGTGTCGTACGTTTGTACAACAGAATCAGTTGTGTTCGAAGCATACAATACACTCGAGGCACACAAATAGATGAATACGTGTGTATAGTGTCGCACGTATGTACATGCACACAAACAGGTAGTGAAGGGCTTGTTCAGAAGATGCAACATAAACTTTGCAAGAACAAAAATAGAGGAAATCTCTAATTGTATTTTCTGTACGTTACAGAACCGATTGAGGACTATCGCTTACAACAGGATGGCCGAACTGTAGTCATCCTAAGCCGACCTCCCGGGTCAAGAACCATTCAACATCAATCAGTTAACAAAACAGTCATAATTCATGGCAGTTTATAGTATTGCCAGAATTTTCGAGGCCGGCTGAATCACGGTTCTTACGTATTTATTGGGCTGGCAGTTTACTTTTGGGAGACTACGGTTCGAGCATTAAATGTTAACACATGAATATATCGAAATGTATTTCACATGCAGTTTTAAAATAAGTATCATCATTCCTGAAGTAGCGTATGTTTTTTACCTACCCCAATTAAGCTAGTTAATACTTTGAAAACATACTCACTACTATTGAAAACTGAGAGTGATAAAAGCTGGCAAGATAGTTTAGGTGAGGTCCAGTTGGCTTTGAACAATACAAAGCACTCAGTTACAGGGTTAGGCCCCGCTGAATTGTTGTTTGGTGTTCCAATACGATCTTTAGCTTTACACAAAATTAGTTATTTAATTGAAGAAAGAGCCTACGAATTTGGCTGAAATTAGACAACTTGCTAGTGAAAATATAGAGCGTTTAGCAAAACGTGATGCAGTCCATAAGAATGCTGGAAAGGCACAAATAAAGCCATTTGAAGGGCACAGTGCAAGAACAGGACATGTCCATTTTTAAGATTTTTCAGGAGAGCAATAAAACGTTCCATAAATGTGATTCAGTTAGTAGTTACCTAGTTTTGGTTTCTACCTATTCAGGGTAGCCTTCTGGAATTGTTTTTGCTTATTTGCTTCAAAAATATTAAAAGTAAGTATAAGTATAAGTAACAATAAAACAAAAATGAACATGTCTGGTTTTTGACCAGTACATTCGTGTTTGAGTTTTTCACGAACAAACATTGCTTCAAAATTAACCTTTATTTGATTACATAATACCTTAAGAAATACAAAACAAATATTAGATATTCTGGAACTTCATCAAAAACTTCTACATCCGAACATCATTGTTTGTTGTTTTTTTGTTTGATTGGTCTCTCTATCATTGTAAAACCAAAAATCTGACGCTGGCACAAAATTTTTTTGCTAGGTACATCACATGTTGGAATTTAGTATCTTTAAGTTTCCTTTTACTCTCATACAGTAGTTCTTCATTGGTAGGAAATGTTACAGGAGAGTCGTTTCTTTTTTTCTTTATGACGAATTCGTTGTAGATCATTAACGCAACACTTACACTACAGAGAATTGCCGGTATCTTTGAACAATCCTACACAAAACATCGGTATTTAGATAATGTAAATTTGTTCTTTTTTGCCGATGGATTTTGTACGAAGTACAGGGCGAAATGTTGTTTGAAGTTCAAAAACATTTTCTGAGATACCATGGTAACATAATTTTGGCACACTCCTCCGGCAGATAAATTTTATCATAATTTATTTTGCGTACCTCAATCTTGCCAAAACTGTGATCACAGGGCAAGAAACTGTGCCCGGGTTCAGGGAAGCAATGTGTGATTACTTTAAATCTTTTTTCTTTAACAAGTGCGTAAAGAAACTGCACCATAACTAAATTTTTATTGTGTGAACTGCAGTTGTCGGAAAAAAGGTATAACTCTGTCACTTCCGAGGGTATTACATTCCGGATAAAGTGATTCAGACAACTAATCACTTCATTTTGTCCGTTTCCTCCTAAGGTTTCGTCATACACATAGAAATAGATTTTCTCATTGCTTCCCATATGAATGCAAAAGTTAAATACCCATAGTTGGATTTTGTAAAAGACATCTCCATTTGGAGCCACTGGAAGAGGTAAATTTTGCTCAAAATCGAAACATAGCACCTCGACATTTTTCTTTTCTTTTGCTAAAGCAGACTTTTTTTTAAGATCTGCATTAAATGTGTCTACTTTGTTAACATGTAAATCCTTTTCTGCTGTTATACGTTTCTTCTCCTGCTCTGATTCAGCCGCTTGTAGTTTAGTTATGAGTTTGTCGCATTTAAAGCAGGTGTCGGATTTTAGCCGTCCAAACGAGAGCTTAAAGTTTTCTACGAAATATTTTCTGTAGTAATCATACTTGACTGTAGATTTAAACTTTGCTCTTTCATGTACAACAAGAAACTGTTCAGGTTCATATTTTTGTATGTAAAATTCGTACATTTTTTGAAATGGTAAGATTTGACGACAGATGTTTAGCGTTATCCGCCCTACTATAATAGGAAACATATTTCGGGAAGCTGTTAATATGCTCACATATTTGTTGGTTTACTGGTAGGGGTAATTTGTTAGCCCTGTTGCACAGTGGGCTAGATGGCACCAAAATTCGGCAAAACTAGACAAATGGTATAATAAAATTGAAACGTGATTCTTAATGTTTCTAACTCGCTGATTTCGAATCTTGATCCAAAAGTTTTAAAAACAAAATGGCGGACGGAAAGTGATTTTTTACACTGATTATAAGCAACTCATTCCATTACAAAGTAGTATTTAATAATACGTTCAAAACAACTTTTATTATTAAATAAAATAATTTTGAAAAAACAAAATGGCTAACCGGAAGTGATTTTTTACACTGCTCACAAGCAATTTATTCTATTAGAAAGTGGTATAGTTTAAAACAATTTTCATTACTAAATAAAATTAAAACAGTTATTCACTTATTACGCATTTATTAGAACGAATACGAATGTGAAAGACATAATACATAATTAGTCAGAATTTGCATCGTCTTCGTTAGTGGATTCTGAATTGTCAGCAGAGCATTTCAAAGAAGTATGATTACAAAGCAAAAGTTGCAGGGCTTCTGACGATAAACTTTATCCTTTTTTTGGATATTTTTTGCCCATCCTTGATATGTATGGATCTGAAGTCAAGAGGAGTCGATTGAAAACGTCTTGCATGGTCGCTGTTCTTAAATGTTTTCGACCGAAATAATCGCGATATTTTTTATGTCCTTATTACGGGCTTCTTGTGCGTCTTCCGACATTTGCCCAATAGGAAGTGGGGACCATTCAATTATCAAAGGACCATGAATCAAAACTTTGTGAACTGTGGTTGGCATGCAATACCAAGGGTACAGAGTTACGAAAGTTTCGGCGGTTTCGAGACAATATTGTTCGAATACAGTCACATTTGCGGCACACCCACTTGAAAGGACTTGCAATATTATGTAAAACCTTTTTATAAGATTCTCGTTTACATCCAAAATTTCTGAAACTGAAGCGTTTTCAAAAAAACGTCTCGCGGTGTTCCCGTCGTTGCTGCTACCAAACCTTTGTTTCGGTTGATCAACAATGAGGTGCAACTCTTTCTTGAATGCCGCTTGAATCATTCGTTTTCGCTCAGCAGATATTGATTTTTCTTCAGCTTTTCGAGTTTGCTACTTTCGAACACCGATTTTGTAACCAATATGCAACAAACACTCGAAAAAACGAATCCACGCATGCAACGTTGATAATCCAAGATCTAGTCGAATTGTGTTTTGTCTACGGTTTTCATCAACTCTATGTCATTAAACTGCGATGATGTGCGATTTTATTGTAGCCAACGCACAGAAGATTTTGTGTCTGTCACGGAATTACAAACGTATGGAGGGTTTAAACGGGTAAATGACTTAGATATTCCTAATATTGATCATTTAAATACTCCGGAAAATTCTGAAACAGGCTATATTTATGAAGTCGATTTAGAATATCCTCAACATTTATTTGAACTTCACAAAGATTTGCCTCTATGTCCTGACCATTATCAAAAAGTTAAATATCCAGACATACATCTCGTTGAACGTGTAATAAAACGAAAACGTAACAAGGTATTTGTAAAATAGCTTGGATTTTCAAATCAGCACAATAGCTGGATTGATGCTAAAAATATTGCCTAAATCACATGTGATGACTCATCACTTAATTTTCACCGGTGTTATATAAACCTGATGTGCTGTAGTATTTCTATCATTCTCCTGTACGCGCTCTTTCCAAAAACATGACAGATTTCAACCAGAAACTTTGCAACTTAAATGAGGTTAAAGAGTGGGGAAACGTACGAGATTTGAAGATTGACGAAAAATATCTAATAGTAAATGTGTATCGGTGTCCGACTAAATATGGCAATAAAGTGGCAGTAGAATTGGACAACTTCAGATTCATTCTACCGGCACGCTACGATTGCCTTACAGTTGCTGATCTACAACAATTAGGAGAACGTCGCTACTATATCATCTTGGGTGGCAAGTGCGGGAGCAGCACGAAACTTGTCTTCGAGGAGATCGTCCAGACAGAGATGACAACAACATCCGTAGCACAATAATTAGCTGATGTATAATATATATTTGTAATAATTTTATACATGGACGTTTTAGACAAAATAAATGCAAGTATATTTACATTGTCGTTTTATTACACCATTGTGCTTATAAAATTGGTTACAGGAACATTCCAGGTTGGTCAGTGATGCATAATATATTTGTGATAATTTTATACATCAGCAAAAATTTCCGAACAAAGGCTCCATTCAATTTAGCAGTTGTGCAGATTTTTCTCAAACAATGGGTTTCATTGTTCAATTTTTACCAGTCTTGCACATTTTCAAACATGTCTGGACAAGTCTGAAGCTCTAGACAATAACATCCGGTTTATCTGATAATGGAGGTCAGCAAAAATTACCCCAGACAACAGACTTCATTGTCCAATTATTATTTTTTGCAGTCGTGCAAATTTCTCGACGTCATTGTTCAATTGGTAGACAATATCCTGCATCTGCAAGTCTCAACAAGTTTTGCATTCTCAGACTATGACTCACATTCTGTTGAGCCTGGAAAAATTATAAGCGTAGAAATCTTGTAAAATTTCAAAATTAGACATTTAGCCCCAAAATTCATCGTGGGAATCTTGTAAAAATTTCAAAAATAGACTTTTAGCCCCATAATTCACCATGGCAATCTTGTAAAAATTTCAAAATTACACTTTTAGCCCCAAAAATTCATCGTGGGAACCGGAAGTGGCACGTGACCTCGATGAGAGGTTCGTTCGGGTGACATGCAAAATGCGCCCGAATCCCCGCTACATTACTCATTTGGAAGCAACTTTTAAAAGTGAAAACAAAACCAACCGACGTGCACGGAGCTAATGTAACCGCATTTAATGTGCGGCCCTAGTCGTACGTAATTCGTGATACCGTTTGCTCGTCAGTACACGCATGCAATGCAACCGTACACTTAAGATCAGTGTTGCCAACTCTTCGCAAGTTGTACTTGCTAAATTGGTACTAAAAGTCGCCAAATACGAAATACGCACATTAGAAAATCAAGAATTTTATTTTTTTCGAAGAATAAAGAAATAAAAATTAAAACTTACATATTTATTTACGGAAAAACAATACTTGGCATCCGAATCCATCCTCACCTTCTTCCATAGGAATACATTGAGTGAATAATGTTTCAGTGTCATATGCAGCTGTTGTTCTAATTTATGTTGTTACTTTTGCAGGTAATTCGTACGTGTGGCACGACTCCGCCATAATCTTTAATCCATTGCGAATGTGTAAAATTGATAACAATGTTTCCGTACTAAGGCGATTTCGTAGATTAGATTTTATTATTTTAAGTTGACTGAATAGCCTTTCTACCTCAGCATTTGAATGTGGTAGCGAAAGAACAGTCATAGCAAAATCTGATAATTCTCTAAATGGGTTCGATTCCGCCGCGCCGCATCATTTATATTTTGCTACCTCTACCCAAAATTCAGAAGTAGACTGCAGGTTATGTCACTTTACTATAGTCAGTTCCGCCACTGATTTTCAATTGTTATTTGTGACGGCGTACATCCTAGATGCTCTGCTAGTTCCGTTATTGATGCTTTAACTGCGTTCAGGCAATTTGCCTTAATGTTTTGAAGTTATTAGGTAGTCTGCTCTTAAGTTCTTTTAAAAGTTGCATACTAAAGGTAATACAACGTTTTCTTATATTTTGGACATTTTCTTGATCAGGTATCGTACTTGCCATTTTTTCAAATTCGTATCAAAATAGGGCGAGGGATCAACATAACGATCTAATACATCACAACAAAGTATATCAACTTGAGCCGTAGGATTTAAGATTGTTCTTCCGATGGACATTATCAAATCTATAATCCTTCAAGTAAACGAGTGGGGTAGTTATTTTCAGATTCAAAAGTTTTAATAATTTGCTGGACTTCATTTAATATTGAATTTAAACACAGCATATATAATTTATTGGTATCGTCTGAAAACATCTGATGTAGCATTTCTACCGTAAAACACTTCTATCTTTGACAATTTGAAAATGTAATTTAAGTTCATCCCTTTATTCAAGAATTCGTCGAACCCCAGGTTCGAGAGACAACCACCTTGTACCATACTTTTAGTATTTTGCATGGCTCATCCTTGTTTGTTTTATAGAAATCTTTGTAAACATTTTGCCACTTACTTGAGTGCGAAAACCAACCATAGGTTTCGCGAACCATGAAATCGATGTTTCTTGAGATTGTAGCTTCACTAGCGTGCGATACTGAGCTGGATAGAATGACAAAAACAAGGAAGGTTTAAATCTCTTTTTAGAATTTCACAAACACCATTATTATATCCCGTATTTACGGTCGCATTATCGACACCAACACCCAGTAACTTTACCGGTGTGAAGATGGCAACCAGAAGGTAGCAGCCAAAAGTTACGAACATTACGGAAGAGCTGATAGCTATACAAAAAATTATAGAGAATGCCACTAACACCACATGCAAATCAATTAAGGAATTATGCGAACCGAATATTGGCTAAATAACCTCCTTCAGAACTTCAAACCGTGAAAAAGATTTTTAGGTGCTACATATGAGAAATGCCGAGGCATAAAGAGATTTTAATTGCCCTACTTCACATATCGTGAAAAATTAAATAATAAATTTGCAGCTCGAATACTACACATAAAACCCGAACAATGTATGCCCTCTATATACCGAATAAAAGGGCCCAAATCGATTTTATTTGCCGTACTCCACATAGCGGGTAAACCACCCCCGCTCAAATAAAATAATAAATCTGCAGCTCGAATACTACACATAGAACCCGAACGAAACTTTTCTAAAAACATGCCCTCCATATACCGAATAAAAGGGCCCAAACCGATTTTAGTTGCAACTGTAATATATGCTGAATGCATCCATAATAGACATAACTGTAAAAATTTAAAATAGTTTACGACAAACGAGTATCGGTGTACAGTACGTCTCTTAATTTCTGTCATAAACAGAAATTAACATCATCTGTGAAAGGTATAGAGAGGGTGGTGGTAAAACGAACATTGGTGAATCTTGTATTACAAAAAAAACTACCATTTTGAAAGCGAAAGAATGTGTGGTACAACAAAGAAATTTACAGGACATTAAATCTGATGCGACTCTAAGAAAAAATCGGTCAGGAGCTATTGCTAGTGTGGATAAAAATAAAAAAGACTTACTGGATTTCGTAAAAATGCACTTGGAGCACAAAGAATACATTCAGGAAGTATTGGTCCCATTTAATGTGAATGTATTCAGCATTCAGCAGCCTATGCATATCCAAGATCAAAAGATTTGCAATATTTTACCAATCATATTTTTTGATGCGACAGGAGGTGTTGTACGAAATTCACTTGAAGATAAAAAACGTATATATTTGTATTCTACTGTGATTCAGACAAATGCCACTAATAAGATTAATTCCCATATTTGAAATGATTTCTTCGCAACATTATTTTAAATCTGTATTTAAAATACGTATTTTGTGAAGAAAATAATAGTTGGCCCGTTATTGGATCTATAGTAACCGATTTTAGTTTCATGCATGCTATATCAAAAGCATTTAATCGAAGAACAGTTTTAGAATATCTAGACACATGTATGAATATAATTATAGAAGATGTTGGGAAACCTGTCTCTCGAGTCACAATCCATTTCTGTGGCGCCCATTTTATGAAGATGGTTTGTAAAGACATTGAATAGTATTCTGAGAGTTACACACTTCTTTTTAAAGATTGCTTCTAGTGGCACACTGCTTAGTACATTAGAAGAGATGAAGTATGGTTTAAAAACTTAGTTATGTTGCTATCTGAAATTTTTTATAACGAACAGGTGAAAGCATCTCACATGCAATTAATAAACGTTTTCTCTAAGGATTATCAAAATTTTGAAGACAGTTTCGAACACAGCGGTTTAAAATCATGTTGCAGTGCTCCGGTTGAAAACTATTGCGGGTATTTGAAATCTAACCTATTAAATGGACAGAAAAATTTTAAATGTTCCAGATTTATTCGCATAGTACGACCGCACGTTTTATCACTATATCGCGAATGAAGTTTTAAAATACAGAAAACAGGATCGAAAAGACAAAGAAACGTAATATTTGATAATAACGAAAAAACATCTGAACAAACTTGGAAAAAGAAACCCAAAAAACTCATACAGACTTTTCAGGAAGATTTCTATTTCTGAGACAGGAACATAATGCGTTAAAACTTATCTTACCTCCAAATGAAATGAAGACTAACCGCAGTGAAATTCTACTGCTTGAATATTTCACACAATGTACATACTGTGGTTTCGGCACTTTTGATAAAAATATATATTGGGTTCAATACGACTCTTGTGACGGGTGCACCAAAATTGATCCATGTTTGAAAACAAAAAAAAACTATAGACATAGTTTTACTTGTAAGTTATGTCAGAGCAGTGTACTACATTCTCATTTACCAAAAAACGAAAACATTTTATCTGAAAAATGTAGTACGTTTTTGAAATCCATCGCTCTTAATGGGCTACTAAAATCAGACATCGAAATGAACACAAGATCTCAAAGAACATCTTCCAAGTGGCTGGAAGAGCGTCGTAAGATACGTACTTCGTCCAACTTCGGCAGTGTATGTAAAGCTCGAAGTACTTCCTCTCTTGAAAATCTTGCAAAACGTTTTTTATTAAAAAAACAGACGAAAAATAAAGAAGTACATCCAAACTACTTAGATACGGCCGGTAAATTGAAAACTACCCATAACTATTATTATCAAATCTAAGGATTTCTTGAAATTGCATATAGGCATTGGTGCGATTTTGTTATTTTTACTCAGAAGAGGATAAGTATAGAAATAATTCATAGAAACAACCATTTTTGGGACACAATACTTTTAAAATTACAAGAATTTTATTATCATTATTTATTACGAAGCCGGCAGTACGGCTGAGTGGTGATGCACCTCTCACGGCACTTGCAAAAGTTAAGCACCAGTCTGCTCGGTCAGAACTTGGATGGGTGACCAGCTGGAGAGCGGGCGTAGTGTTCTAGCCAGACAGGCTCCACTACCCCAAGTACCTCCGCCGAATTTAAAATGCACACACCCTCAGCGGCTCGGTGCGCCCGGCACCCCGACACTGTAACGGTATAAGGGGTTACAGATTATGTATGTATGTATTATTTATTACCAGATATGACATCCCGTGGAATTTCTTTACCAGATGAGCGGCGATGGACAGTTATTAAAGAGTTACATTTTTTGGAGAATCGTCTTGTAGATATTGATTTTACAAAATCTTTAAAAATGAACGTGGATATACTGTAGCTACATATGATAATCCTAACTGTTTGTACAAGCTACACATACAAGATTATTTTACATTAAATGACAATAATTGGTTAAATAATTATGTAATAGATTTGGTGTTGGAATTAATTAATATAGACGAAATATTTCAGGTTATACCGACAAATTATTCAACAACGATATTTACAGAAAATGAAGATAGTGACTATTTTTTATCGACAACTCAAATTCACAAAAAAATATTAGTAATGCCAGTGTTGATGTACGTAAACCATTGGTGTTTGGCAATAGGTGACCTTACAAAAAAAAAATTCAACCTTTTCGATTCCTACGGTAGCACAATGTGGATCTGGATTTGCAGGCGTCGAACCATTACCGTTCCAACCCTTCTTTTTAGTTATGTTCGCTTCGCCATTGCTGGCTATTTATTAGTTATTTTAGTTTTATACCAATAAACTGTGCTTATCTGACTTAGTGTGTAATCTATAAGTGGTCACGCCCTGAGCTACCCCTTGTTCTGACAACAGAAGTTGGATACCCTTCACCCCGTGTAAAACTGTGATGGGGTCGCGACGAAAAGATGCCAAAGAAATGTGTACCATGCTGCAGGGGAGGTTGACCAAACGTTCAGCGCAATTTCCGTATGGTCACCATACCGGACCGAAGCGTCGAACTGTGTCACCGTCTCCACGAACAGAAAGGGGAACATCCTTCCATGGAAAATGTCATAAATGTGGACGTGTGCGATATGGTGTTGTCCAATGCCGAAGCCGGAAAACCTGGCCATATTGCACCGAACTGCACCGAGGGTAGTCGGAAAATGAAGAGTGGTGCTCCCGAGAGGCGAGTGTGTTATAAAGTATTTGTACTACAAAAAATATGGAAGCTAGCCAGAATATAATTCGTATCAGAGTATTAGAATTGAATTCGAAATGTTTAAATTAGTACAAAGACGAACACTCATATCGCTCATGTTTCTCTACAAATTATTGCATAATAAAATAGATTCAGTAGAGCTGCTATCAAAAATTTTATTCTACGTGCCTTTTTATAGATCAAGAACTAAAACGTTGTTTTACACAAAATATAGAACTGATATTAGAAAATCATCTCCTATTATAAGGATGTGTTTATGTTACAACAAACTAACATTACAAAATGAGAAGCTGGGCATTTTTAACACTAATGAAAATAAATGCAGGCAGGAATTATATGAGACGGTTAGAAAGTACCCTGGTGTGTGCACCTCGGAATAGTGACTGGTATTAAAATATTATTTTTAAATTCATTAAGTTGCCAATCGTGTTGTTTTCTTTTGTATTTTTGCATTTATATTATATATACTTTTTTTTTCATTTTAAGAACACTGTAATTGGGTTTCGTGCCCGTTGTGTTCGTTTATAAATAAATAAGAGAAATTTGTCGGAAGGACAGCTCAAACTGAAAACTGGTGAGACCTTTCTATTTCTGTTTAATTCGGGTTTAGATTGCTCATTGATTTAAGAGAATGTGATGTAATGGGAAACGTTTAAACAGTGTGGCTTGTTTAAAAGGTATTGGTTTGCGGATCATAGGTATATGTGCACCAAGCAAATCTTGAGTGTCTTAGAAATTCACGGTATTTATAGAGGTGGTATTTTGTATTGTGCCGGACGAGTTCATGTCAGCAAAAATGGTAATTAAAATAGAAGTTGAATGCTTAGGCGATCTTGTTAAATCGGGAACTGTACGTCCTAACCCTCATAAAACAGCTGCTCGTGTAAATTCAAGGACAGGGAGTTGCATCCGATTGCATATTCCAGTAGGCGTACTGCAGGCCTGGAGTTTGGATATCATTTGTACGAGCTTGAAACTTTAGCGGTTGCTATGTTGTTAATGGTTCGGACATTTTCTTGGCAAAGGCATTTTACGGTCTGCAAGATTTTGATTTCAATATCGTTTATCGCGATTAAAAACGCATAAAATGCTGATTTTTTCTCGCAACCATCATATGTTACGTCATATCCACCGATATTGGCTTCGGCAAACCAAGTCATTCCTAACGTCGATGTGTATAAAGAGTGGGTCAGTGTGACTTAACAACATGATCCGGAAATAAACAAAGCACTTGCCACACTACGCTCAAATAAAATTGACCCTGACATTGCCAAAACATACCGATTTAAAACATCTGGGTTGGACAAAAATACTTAAGAAAATTTACGAACTTTATTGGTTCCCAAAAATGTAAAAACTGTTCATAAATTTGTTAATAATCTATATTACATATATAAAGGAAAGTCATAACCCTGACTAATCAACGCAGAGCCGAAACCATTGGTACTAGACACTTGAAATTTGGGTGCAAGGTTCAATTTGTTACATAAGGTAGTGCTAAGAAGGGATTTTTTGAAATTGGACCACTAAGGGGGTGAAAAGGGGTAAAATGTGTTTTCACGACTTCCTCAATATCTCTTACACCCGGTAAGATACCGATTTGGTGTTTACTTGGAAAGATTATCAATGCAAATACCTAGAAACGTGTTTTAGGATTATGCCTTAATCAACCCCTAAAGGTGCAAATCTGGATTGGGGGTCAATTAAAGAACGCTTTGTATCTCCTATGTTTATTGAGTTAGAACATTCTTTTGTTGCATATAGATGTATTTTTAAAATATTTAGAAAGGGGTTTAAGGGCATTTAAAAATGTTTACTCTAAAGGGGTAAAAGGAGGAAACACTGAAAAGGAGTAGGGGGGTTACATTTATCATTTTTTTTGCTGTGAGTTCCATTTCGCAATAAAATGGGTTAAAAGCGATTTTTTTAAATTCCGCCCCTACGGGGGTGAAAAGGGGTAAAATGTGTTTTCACGAGTTCCTCAATATCTCTTAGACCCGACGAGATAGCGACTTGGTGTTTACTTGCAAATATTATCAATGCAAATACCTAGAAACGTATTTTAGAATTTTGCCCTAATCAACCCCTAAAGGTGCAAATCTGGATTGGGAGTGAATTAAAGAACCCCTCATATCTCCTATGTTTATTGAGTTAGGGCATTCTTTTTGGCATATACGAATTTCTCAATATTTCATAAGGCCCTATAATGTAACAATTTGGTTTTACTGAGAAAGGTTACCTATACAAGTTCTTAAAAACGTAATTCAGGATTGTGCACAGATCAACTCCTAAAGGTGAGAATTTGGTTTCAGAGGTAAATTATAGAACCTTTCGTATCTCCTGTGGTTCCTGATGATCAGGGTTTTTGGGCATATGTGTGTTTTTTAAATCTTTAAAAAGTGGTTTAAAGTTTTTATTCTAAATTTCATTGTGAAAGGAGTAAAAATGGAGTAAAAGAAAAAGAAGTTAAAAAAGAGGTTAAAGTTATTGACTTTTTCCGAGTGTCCAGTTTAGAATAAAATACAAGGCTTTCCGAAATTCCACCTCTAAGTGGTGGAAACTGATATATTGCTACAATTTATGAATACAAAATTTAATAAGTACATTTATTATTTTTATTCTCATTGTTATACTAAACCTATAGTTTTATCAATCTATATAAGGAGAACGACAATTACATACACATTTCCAGGGGATACGTGAAGCATAAAAGGGTTATGGAGAACTTTTTTTGGTAGAATATTCGGGGGAGGCCAACTGGGCAAAATGGTCAGTTTGTTAAATCCTAGAGGCCAACTGGGCAACAAGCAAAAAATTTTTGTACAAAGATACGAATTTAGGTTATTTGCAGATTTAAGATTTGTGTGTACTTAGTACAAACATTTCTGTGTAATGTAAAGATACAAATTTAGGTTATTTGCAGATTTAAGATTTGTGTGTACTTAGTACAAACATTCCTATGTAATGAAAAAATGTGTGTAGGCCCTAGCGCGAGTCCCTTGCCCAGTTGATCCCTATACTTACAGGTAAAAATTAAGTAGCGGGATTATAGAGTTGACCGTTTGCCCAGTTGGCCTGCACCCAGAATATTGTTTCCTTTTTACCTACAATATTGTTTTACAGCGTTTGTTTGTTTAACGTATTGAGTGAGAGAGGAGGGCAGCATTCTAGAATTCGTTTAGGATTTAGAAGAAAAAACATTTTTAGTCCGTACGAAGAACGGGTATCTTGCTAGTGATTTCATATGCAAGTTGTCTAAAACAAGCGCTATAAAAGTATACGTTTTTATTACGATTGATGCCTTTACCAAATTCGTTTTTCTGCAACGTATCAATTCATTAGCGGCGGAAAGCGCTGTAAATTGTTTGAAAGAATACACTTACCTTTTTGGAGCGCCTTGTAGAATTAATTGTGATCAAGGTAAATGCTTCAAAAGTTCTGAATTTCGTAGCTTTTGTTCCAATTACAACATAGAAGTACATTTTATTGCTCATCGCATTAGTTATGGAAATGGTCAAGTAGAGCGAGTAATGCAAACTTTGAAAAACATACTCACTACTATTGAAACTGAAAGAGATAAAAGCTGGCAAGATAGTTTAGGTGCTTTGAACAGTACAAAGCACTCAGTTACAGGGTTTAGCCCCGCTGAATTGTTGTTAGGTGTTCCACTGCGATCTTTAGATTTACACAAAATTAGTTATTTAATAGACGATGAAGGGCCTACGAATTTGGCTGAAATTAGACAATTGCTAGTGAAAATATTAACCCTTTATCAAAACGTGATGCAGTCCGTAAGAATGCTGGAAAGGCACAAATAAAGCCATTTGTGATTTTGTATTCAGTAAAAATAACGATCGAATGATATCGAAGCTTGACCGCTAGTACCGAGGTCTTTTCAAAATTACAAAGGTATTGGAAAATTACAGTTATGAGGTAACAAGGCCAACAGAAAAGTGTAAAGGTCAAACCTTTAAGTTTGCTCACGATCAGCTGATTAGTGTCTCTGAGGGACAAGGAGAAATTTTAGTTGACTCGGAGGAAGATCGCTCCGTGTCGGCGGAGAAAAACGAGAAATATGATTAATTTGATATTTATTCGAATTATGTAGAGATGATGTCATTGTTTTCAGTCGATCCTGACAAGGTATACAACTTGGTTAGATGAACTGTTCGCGTCGATCCTGATTAGGGATGTAACTTGGTCAGATGTATCATTAGTGATATGAGTGACGCTTTGTTGATAGGCGTCGATCCCGATTACAGTCGTTTAATCGGAAGACCTGTTTGGTGGTTGAGCCCGATTAGGAGTTTAATCGAAAGAGCTGTTTTGTGGTTAAGCCCGATTAGGAGTTTCATCGGAAGACCTGTTTGGTGGTTGAACCCGATTAGGAGTTTAATCGAAAGAGCTATTTGGTGGTTGAGCCCGATTAGGAGTTTCATCGCAAGACCTGTTTGGTGGTTGAGCCCGTTTAGGAGTGTAATCGGAAGACCTGTTTGTTGGTTGAGTCTGATTAGGAGTTTAATCGGAAGACCCGGAAGCCCGATTAAGAGTTTAATCGAAAGAGCTGTTTAGTGGCTGAGCCCTATTACACAACCATAAAATTAAGCATCAATAACGTCACAATTATTATATTAAGGTATAATTACGAGTATCTTCAGAATACCTCTAATTTCTAACCAGTTTAAAAATGTTTTCACTGCTGCGCTTTACTGTTTCTTTTAATAGTAAGCTTCTCATTTAATTAGTCATTTCCTGCTGCAATCTTTCTCTAGCCTCGTAGAAGAACAGCTCCGATTTTGATGATATAAAAAAAAATATATTATTTAAAATCAGAAATCTTTAGGAGCGGGGACGGAATGATTTATATTGTTTAAACAATATTTATAATATTTATGTAGAAAGAATTCAGTTTCGTCTCTATTTTTCTAAAAAAAATTCTTATTTTAAGTCTAGAATGAAAATTAATTATTTTTGTTAGTTTAGTATGGAAAATAATTGTTAAATTTTGTTTAACAATAATTCAATATTTACATCATACAAAAATATGTATGCGTTACGTGTAAACGCTACATACATTTGCTTCTGCTTTACGTTGTATTAGAAACTTTGCCGTGTTATAGCACTATACGAATAATAGAAATGGACTTTTTGTTATTTAGGTATTGCCTACCTGGAAAAAGAAATCAAGGTCTAATGGCAGATGTTCGGCTACCTTCATATGTATACTGTTTACTTCACTCAGTATCCATTTGCTTTTCGAAGTAAACGCACGTTTCGTAGAATTCTCGAAATTAGTTTTTTTTTACTTAAAGTGTAATTATCAGTGTAAATTATTTATAACAATATTAATTTTCATCGAAGTGAATAGTGTATATCAGCATAATGCAGAAGGTATTTATATATAATTTATTAACAAATGATTTTAAAAATATTTTCCATTTATATGCTATGGTCATCTCTTTCTTGCTCAAGCATTCTATTGTGTTGTTCATGTTATCTTATTGCTGTTATATATAATTATGGCCCCATCCGTATATAACATACGCAAACAATTTTTGCACTATTTTTCTATGGAAATAAAATTACTTTAATCTGAATTGCGCCTTACTAATATGCTACTAAAGATGAGAAAAAATGCTGCAATTTAATGTCGTTTATTAAAATTCTTTAAAACATAAAGAAATTCATCAAGTTTTTACTGTTAATGTTACAAAAGTAATAAGAAAAATATTGTAACTAGCAATTACAGATACAGTAGCTAGATGGTTTAAAAAATGGAGCATGACAGTTAATCATACTAAGTGCGCTACCAAAATCTTTACCCTTAGGCGAATTAATCAGCCGCAATTAGTGCACATTAATAATTATTATGATATTCCCTGGAATACATCAGATGAACCAGTTAAATATCTAGGCATTTACCTAGATACCCGCCTAACGTGGAAGTATCATGTCAACAAAAAGCTAAATGAGGGTCACATTAGACTAGTGCAACTCTACCCGCTAATTAACGTCGTCTCTAAAAGCTGAATATGCCATGTTATTATATAAATCTCTGATACGGCCATTGGTCTTATATGGGTGTACAGTTTGGGGTAACACATCACAAGCCAACCTAAACAGAATTCGAGTGCTACAAAATAAAGTACTCCGTACGGCAATCAATGCCTCTTGGTTTGTGACAAATAAACAACTCGACAATGAACTAGGAATGGCAACCACTCACGAACACATTAAGAAACTAACCACAAACTTTCATCAAAATCTTAATAAATGTGCGGGTGCAACCTTCTATGAACTCGGACGGAGAGAAATACACATCAGACTAAAAAGAAAACTCCCACAAGACATTTACTTGACTGAAACTAGTAGTGATGAGGACTAACAGTGACTAAGTAACAGTGGTGATAATTAAGCAAACAAGTAATATGTTCAATTAGGTGCTATTTACCTTTCTGCTAATCTGTTATATTACAATATTTAAGAACTCTACCATGTATAACAATTAATTGTTGAGCTGGTAAAATCTCTATTAAAAAAAAATTGTAGAAAAACTACTCTGAATTGAATAGGGATGGTAAGTGTGACGTACTTCCGCCGTGCGTGAGTAATGTAACCACTCAACCAATTAACTATCAAAATAAATGCTTGCTGCCGCGAATTCTATATTTAGAATTCTCTGAACTGAAAAGAAGTGTTAGAATTGTGAAACGTTGCGCAATATTGTGAAATTATGTGACGCCACTCAATCACGCCACCCGAAGATGGCAGAGGCTATAAATAGCCGTGCTTGTGTGATTTTAGTTTAGTTTATAGATTTGCTTCTTACAGAACGTTACTCTGTACAAATTTGTAACTCCTACATTTAATTAAAAACTTGTGTAGTAAAATAAATAAAGTTTTTCTTCGTTAAGGCCACGATTGGCAACTTAACTGGCGCAGTCGGTAGGATACTTGGCAAAAGGGCACTGTGAAATTTTACGCTCTTTTGTGTATTTTAATACTTAACCAAGTTTTCCGAAATCAACCAACACCGGTACGAAGCAACGCAACTTGGAGGACAAACATCGCCAAAAAGCAGCACCGCTAACTACTGGACCAGTCTATCGGAGACATCAGTCCATCGCAGACACCTGCTCCATCGAGGAGTTCTGATCATCGAGATCACCTGTACGACCAATCCAAAGGATATTTACACCTGTAATTAACCACGAATCACCTGTACGACCAATCCAGAGGAAGTCTACACGTTCCAACTACAAATATGAAGTAAGCAACCTTTTACGTTTTAAAGTGTGTGTGTTTGTTTTTAAACAAATTATAAACCCAATAACATAGTTTTAAATATTTATTTAGCATACTTAGTACGTAACAGAACGCAGTAAGCTTGACTCAGCATCGCACAGATTAAGCACTGCTTTGTGTTAAATTTTCCCTAGAATAAACTGTTTACTAACATAAAAATCAATCGTTAAAAATAATAGTGAATTTTTATGCTGAGACCACCACGTTTAATATTCAACCAAATACAAGCAAATCGAAACATGGCAGATTTATTCCCACCAGGTTTTTCTGTACGAATGGTTTCTGAAATTCCAAGTTACGACGGTAACCCACTAACTTTATCAGAATTTATTAGATCTGTTGAGCTGATTTTATCCCAATTTTTAATACCAGCTCAGCCAGAAGCTTATATTAATAAATTTTTACTGTCATCCGTTAGAAATAAATTAAGAGACAAAGCTTTAGAAGTCATTACCGGCTATGAATTCAATAACTGGAATGAATTAAAATTAACACTAATCAATAACTTTGGAGATCAGCGATCAGAATTAAATTTAACCATAGACCTTGCAAAAATGAAACAAAATCAAAAAGAATCCCATATTGACTTTTATAACAGAGTTAGAACACATTTAGAAACTTTTAACTCAAAAATTCCCCTTGGACCTGAAGCCAGAGCTATAAAAGATTATAAATTAGTAAATTCAAAAAATCTAGCCCTTAGATCCTTTTTGAGCGGTTTAAATGAACCATTTGGTACTTTGTTACGAGCTAGAAATCCTAATAGCTTAGAAGCTGCTATTGCAATCGTTAGAGATGAACTAGATATACGCTATTCTCAAAATGCATCTCGTAATTATTTACAAACTGAAAGTAATAAACCAGTAATGAATCGTCAGAATTTTCAAAACAACCCATGGATTAAATATAACGAACAAAAACACAATAATTTTAGACCTAATCAAAATTTTCAACGACAATCAATTCCACAGTTTCCTAATACATTCCGAAGCCCTCAGAATCCCACGTTACAACGTAATTTTTCTCAAACCCCAGGTTGGTATCGACAACCTTTTGAAAGAAATGTTTTCGCTCCGAAACAAAATTTTGTACCAAATAATCCTGTTGAAAAAATGCAAACGTCAACCATACACGCCGCTATTCCAAATCGACCATTAAACAGTAATATTCAAAATTTAAATTCAAACAAAAGACCAAATTTTCGTTCTAATCATTTACAAGTGGCCCAGCCGAGCAATTACGATTTCGAAGAATGCCATCAGGATATCGACACAGAACGTAATGACCCACTTGACCCACTTCTTGAAGCCGAGGCACTTGAAACTAACATAAGCAACGATTCTCAGAATGTTTATTCAGAGTACTTAACAGAACACGACACTGACCCAGATTCTGTAAATTTTTAAATACAGCCTTGGATAAAATTGAAACGTTTCTTGTAACAACAATCAAATCTAATTTACCGTATATTTTAATACCAGGAACACAAGATAAAATATTAATTGATACCGGCAGTAGTAAAACGCTAATATCACCTTTATTTGTAGAAAAACATTTTCCAAATTTAATATATAATTATAATTTTCAAATAACCACACCCCATGGTACTACGACACATAATCAAGTAGCCGATATTCCGATAAACTCATTATTTTTAGAACACGGAAGTCATATGTGCTATATGTTTAATTTTAGCCCCGATTATGTTGGATTAATAGGATCTGATTTATTAGCCAATATAAATGCAAACATTGATTTTAAATGGATGCATATTCAAACCGAGCAAAATATTATCCCATTTTACTACAATCAATCCAAACTTAAACAAGAAGTTCAAAAAAGAAACGAATGTAATTTTTCTAAAATAAATCAACACTCGCAGCCTCTTAAACGAATATATCTACCCCCTAGATCAGAAAAACAAATTATTTTACCAACTGTAAATAGTAATGGTACATATTTGTGTGACAAAATAATATTTGACAAAGACTGTAGAACACCTAGAGCTATAGTTAAAGTCCATAATAATTATTTTTATACAACAGCAATTAATACATCCAATCAGACAAAAGAATTTTATATTTACAACCCACTGTTATTAGATGACTATAAACACTCAAATTTAATAGAAATAAATAACATCAATACTCAGAATCAAATTTTAATTTAAAATCTCGAAATCAACTTCAAAATGAAAACTTAAAAAAACATTAATACAACACATTTAAATGCTGAAGAAGCTCATGCATTAACGACTCTATGTTACGAATTCAAAGATATTTTTCATCACCCAGAACTACCATTGACTTACACAAACTTGACAAGACATTTTATACGTACAAAAAATGACATTCCAATCTTTACAAAAAATTATCGCTACCCTCATGTTCATCGCGAAGAAGTAAAAAACCAGATAAACAAAATGCTTGCTGACGGAATTATTGAACATTTAGAGTCACCGTATAACGCACCTATATGGATCGTTCCAAAAAAATTAGATAGTTCAGGCAAACAAAAATGGAGGATAGTTATTGACTATAGGAAATTGAACGAAAATACCATAGAAGACAAATACCCGTTACCTCTCATAGAACAAGTACTTGACAATTTAGGTAAATCTGAATATTTTTACTACCCTTGATCTAGCCTCAGGTTTTCATCAAATTAAAGTAAACAAAGCTGATATAGAAAAGACAGCCTTTTCTACTGAGGAGGGCCATTTTCAGTTTAAACGAATGCCCTTTGGGATGAAAAACAGTCCCAGCAGCTTTCAACGACTTATAAATCAGGCATTGATTGGCCTAACACAATGCATGGTTTACCTTGATGACATAATTATTTATTCAGTATCCCTACAAGAACACATGATTAAACTACGACATGTTTTTGAAAAATGTCGCACTGCTAAATTAAAAATACAATTAGACAAATCCGAATTCTTAAAAAAATCCATTGCCTATTTAGGACATATCCTTACCAAAGATGGTGTAAAACCAAACCCAGATAAAATCAGTGCTATTATGAAATTTCCCTTACCAAAAACTAGAACTGATATAAAATCGTTTCTAGGACTTTTAGGCTATTATCGAAAATTTATAAAAGATTATGCTAAAATAACAAAATTCCTGACTTTATGTTTAAAGAAAGATTCAAAAATTATACACGATCAAAATTTCATTGAACAATTTGAGAAACTAAAAATCTTGCTAACTAATGATCCAATATTAGCTTATCCTGACTTTACAAAACCATTTGAGCTAACTACAGATGCTAGCAAATTTGCTATTGGAGCAGTATTATCACAGAATAACAGACCTATCAGCTATGCATCAAGAACCCTTAACCAAGCCGAAATTAACTACCCCACAATAGAACGAGAATTATTAGCCATTTTTTGGGCCTACAAACATTTCCGCCCCTATTTATATGGCGTACATTTTACAATATTTACAGACCATAGACCTTTAATATGGCTTCGCAACATCAAAGAGCCAAATTCTAAATTAACCCGTTGGAGTATAAAATTAGAAGAATTTAATTTTACCATTAAATACCTACCCGGAAAAACTAATAAGGTAGCTGATGCCTTAAGCCGAATTACTATTCATCCCCTATCAATTGAACAATTAGACACACCAGAACCCAATTTTGATGATAATGCAAGTATAATGGCACAAAGACCATATACACCTGACTTGACTGACTTTACTATACCTACTTTTGTACCACCCACCTACACAAGAAATTGAACCAATAGATAATCAAAATATTGACAGTGGTGTAAATACTGTACATTCACAACATTCATCATCCCCAGTAATAGACATATCTGAACTACCCCTGCAATATCATAAGAATCAGTTAGAATTTATGAACGCTGTAATTCCAAAACCATTTAGAATCACTAGATTCGATGGCTACACACATATAAGTATTTTTGTGAATAACAATAACTTCCACGAAAAGTTTGTACAACTACTATTAGAATATTGTACACCAAACTCCCATTATTACTGTATATTTCAAGACGAAAATATTTTTGATAAATTTTCCAAATTTATTACTGAAAACAGTAATGAAAATTCTCCTCACTTCCATCGATGCACTAAGCAAGTAACTTATGTTACTAATCCTGATCACCGTGAACAACACATTTCGGACTATCATTTAGGTAAAACTAATCACAGAGGAATTAAAGAAACTAGCGAACACCTTAAACGTACTTATTATTGGAAAGGAATTGACAATGATATTAAGTGATACATCAATAATTGTGACACATGTAAACGAGAAAAATATCATAGACACCCAAATACATTGCCTTTTAGTTTAACGCCTACTTATGAGAAACCTTTCTCTTGTATCAGCATAGATATTTTCCAAATCAATCAAACTAAATATTTAACCGTAATTGACAATTTCAGTAAATTCACACAAGCATATTTATTAGAATCCCAAAACAAAATAGACATAACAAAAGCATTGTTAAAATTCTTCTCACATTATGCCGTACCTCAGAAAATCATCGCTGATAACGAATTCGATAACGCTATAATAAAAGAATTTTTAAAATTACATAAAATACAATTACATCTAACTACACCTTTGCATCATGAATCAAATGCACTCATTGAACGAGTACACTCAACAATTTTAGAACACTATAGATTATTAGAGCATACCCCTGAAAAAGAAAAAATGCCTTATTGCATATTAGCCTATAACTCAATACATTCCAATTTAAAATTTACTCCTTCTGAAATTTTATTTGGACATACAGACAGTCATAATCCATTTGAATTATGCAATGATAACTATTTTGGGACTTACATTAATGACCATAAAAATAAAATGTCGCATTTTTACTCAGAAATCCAGTCTAAACAAAAACAAGCCAAAGAACAAAGAAATGAAAAAACTAATAAAGATAAAGGACTTGTATCTTTTAAAGTTAATCAAAAAGTTTTCCTTAAAAATGACCGAAGAAATAAAAGAAGTATGAAATTTAAAGGACCCTTCAAAATTATAAAAATCCTAGACAATAATACATATCTTGTTGAAGATTTAACTACCAAAAAAACATTTAAAAGACATGCAATTGAAATACGCCAAACTGACGAAATAATACCTGTTACAGGTACTACATCTGGTTCTTCAGTTGCAGTATCCTCTTAGTTACAGGAGACGTGACAATTAAGGACCTATCAGACAACCCTGGCCTATACCCTCAAAACCTAGGAAAAGCGCAAATTAAAGAAAGCGACTGGACTATTATAAAGACATTTGACTATACACCCTTATTAACAAATTATACTATCCTTAGACGTTCATTATTAGACTCTATTCTTAAATTAAGAAATCGTGATTTTTACACAGTTAAAAATGAAGAACAAACAAAATTAAATCACAATGACATGCTATTGTTGATCCAACAGTACATCATAAGAATTGATAACATGATTGATCAAATATTCCCTTCAGATACAATCAGAATAAAACGCGGAGTAATAAATGGACTCGGTACTGTATTTAAATTTTTGACAGGCAATCTTGACGCTGAAGACGGAGAAAAATACGAGAATGCCATTGCGGATCTTCAATCCACAAGAGATATCCACAATAAAATTCTAAGTCAACATACACATTTAATAAATGATTCCATAAACGCTATATTTACTCTAACTAAAAATCAGGAGCTTTTAAATACAAATCTACAGAAATTGATTGTACAAAATCGTGCTATAACCAACAACATAAACTCACTCTCTATTCAGAGTGTCCTATCAGAATCAATATTTTCGTTACAAATGTTTGTAAACACCTGGCTCGAATTAGAAACATCTCTCACCTTTGCACAAAACCAACAAATGCATATGTCCCTACTTGATAACGCAGAACTATTATCCAATCTCAATCAAATCTCTATCTACCTTTCTGAAAACTCAGACAACATGCTTTCTTTACCTTACCCTGTGCATCATAAAACCCTTCATCTTTTCGAATCTATAATATTAATCCAAGCTTATCAAATTAATAACAAAATAACGTTTGTCTTCGAAATACCATTAGTGCACAAAGACACTATTTACCAACTCATGCAATTGATACCGTTCCCGGTATACATTGATGTCAATTTGTACCGTATGATCATTCCTACCTATAAAACCATACTCTTCAACCTTGCAACCTCAATACCCGTCGAACTTGACCATTGTAAATTGGTAACCACCGGTTCCTATTTTTGCACTGAGAAATACCACTTTTCCGTTGTTAATAACCAGTTATGTGAGACCCAACTTTTGTCTTTTTCCTCCAACAAAACTTGTTCACCCTACCTGTTTAACTTACTAAAAGTTAAAATAGCCCAAATTGACGATTCCACTTGGTTGGTTACTACTCCACAAAAAGTAACTATTGACATTAAATGCTTAGACACCAAGTCAAGGAAAATAGTAACGAAAACGAATCTAATTCATCTCACACCGGATTGCACGGCAGTCATTGACCATGACACCTTGTTTTTCCAAATCAGAACCTCTTCTTCAAAACTTGTAAAGTTGCAAATACCCAATATTGATGCCTTGGATGCTAATAGTGCTAAACACACTAAAACAGCAAGTGTGGATCTGACACCGATCAACATTAAAGAGCTGATTAAAGACCAGTCACAGCTTGGGGGAATACAAAGGGCGCTTGAGCCTGCCAATGTAACAAACTTGCAATACATTTCTGTAACCACGATTATAATACTAAGTATGATTGTAATAATAATCTTAAGTTTGTTAGTGTATACCTATCGTAAACGCCAAGCCTTACAAGATAAATTCATGGCATATATAAAATCAAAAGTATTTAAAGACGATACTCCTAAACCTTTTGAGTTCTTAGAAATCAAAACGTGAAATTCAAATGCTTTGAATTGTCTTAAGAGGGGAGGAGTAATGTAACCACTCAACCAATTAACTATCAAAATAAATGCTTGCTGCCGCGAATTCTATATTTAGAATTCTCTGAACTGAAAAGAAGTGTTAGAGTTGTGAAACGTTGCGCAATATTGTGAAATTATGTGACGCCACTCAATCACGCCACCCGAAGATGGCAGAGACTATAAATAGCCGTGCTTGTGTAATTTTAGTTTAGTTTATAGGTTTGTGTCTTACTGAACGTTACTAGTTTTTAGATTTGCTTCTTACAGAACGTTACTCTGTACAAATTTGTAACTCCTACATTTAATTAAAAACTTGTGTAGTAAAATAAATAAAGTTTTTTTTTCGTTAAGGCCACGATTGGCAACTTAACTCCCGCAGAGCGGTATGAAGAGATATCCTCCGGAAATTTCAACCGATCGTGGTCACACACAGGAAAGCCACTCGACACCAACTGCATAACTTGCTCCAGAATGGTCTCGTTCAAGAAGCTAATTCGAATACCCTTTTTAAAGACCAGGACGCCGTGTGGTTCGGCGCGATAACCGTGTACACGCGGCTCCGCCGTCCTGTGAAAAGTGGCAATTTTGATA